>NTHP01000003.1:1620643-1679362 GCA_003416845.1 Oplegnathus fasciatus | reverse complement strand
GGAGCTTCTGCTCCAGGCTGCTGGAGGACCGATGCTTCTGCAGAGACCGAGGCGCGAGGAATCAATGAATGGCGGCACATTCATCCTCAGTTTTGTTTTTTTGGAGCTGCTTTTTGTTCTTTTTGCCGATCAGCCTTGGTTCTGGGGACACCTGCACGAAGCAGCTGACCTCCAGTCAGCCAAAACAATACAATAATAAAATACTATTTTATGAACAAAAATATGTATATGTATGTACATACACACTGTCTATATTAGTTTCACATCTGCGTTTCTATTGTTTATGAAATGTTTAATTCTTTAATAACAATGAAAGTGTTTTTATTAGAGATAGGACATATAGAAGTAAAAATAAAAGTATTTTCAGTATATTTTGACAATAAAGAAAACTGGTATTTCAGTTCTGATGTCTTGAATGAATAAATGCTAAATTATGTATTTATGTCGTGGAGTTACATCAAGGAGGATAATAACTCAGCCCAAAGGTGCATTTGCAGCTCACCTTTGTTTTATTTCCCCTTTAATATATTTGCACCAAATATCTGTTGCATGGAAAATGTTATCCATCATCCGGTCCTAAATGAAAACGCCCTCATGCATTAACAGTAATATTGTGCCTCTGACAGACACGACGAGCCCAGTCTACCGTGGTATATTACAACACTCCGGCTGACTTGTTGCCTTCCCCTGTCTCTTTGTAGTTTTGACAATATGGGTACTCGATCAAACAGTATGCCACTCGAATTACCTTCTCGCCTTGAATGATCGCCTTAATTATTTAGCATTTTAATTTGCTTAAACATACATTTTGTGTCAGATTTCATCTTTGGTGTCAAGAGTTTTCATATCAGTTTCATATGAGTGACAACTGGCTGCATATGAAACAAGACCACCCAGGTAGGTGTTTTCTAAGCTTGGGTCCTGGGTTCTCCCAGGGTCACTGAAGGGGTTTCAGAGTGGTATAGGAAATATAAAGTTATCACTGTATTTAGTCCAGTGGAAGGCTACTCTAATATGTTTGGGATTATAGTGAGTTTTGGGGTATATTAAATGTGTCTTACAGTATCTGGGGCTGATGTGGTGTTATTCATATAAGCCGGTACATTTTAAGGATGGCACAGCAGGGATGGGTGAAAATGAGTCACATGGCCCACCTATTACAACATTAAACGAACCCGGAAAAGGTCAATAAATGAACTTCCTGTATCTGATATTTGGAGAAAAAAAGCCCATTGCCACTCACCTCAAAGTGACTGTTCGTGATTAAATATCTCAGGCCATAACAGATGTCCCTTCTAAAAGATTTACCTGCCTTCACACTGGCGTTGAACTTCACCTCCAACTTCGTCAAGTTAGATCAGCGAATATATTTCCGGTTTAACTATTTCCCCTTCAAGTTAAAAGCGCGAAAATTGTCGCAATAAAAATGTGAAGCAGTCGTTTATGGCACATAAAAAATCCAACTTGACTGATCAGCAGGTGAAATCGCAGGAGCAGGAGGGCTAGAATAAAAACTACAATACAGTCTAGAAACTCTATACAGTCTAGAGTTACAGCTAATATCTTCTTTAATCAAATATTGCAACATATACCAAACTACATGGAAAGTGAACAGGCATTTTGGTTGGAATAAATGGGTTTACACTCATTGTTTTCACAATCAGGATCAGAATCAGCTTTATTGGCCAGGTATGTGTACACATACAAGGAATTTGACCCCGGTTTTTCTTTGCTCTCAGTGTACATACACAGCAATAGACTTACAGACAGCTTAAAACAAGGACAACAAGCTCGACAAGGTAAACATAAACATTAAACTACTATGTACAAGTATAAATATGTATATAAAGTATATATATANGTTGCTGCATTCCTGTCTGCCTGCCTGTCTGTCTGTCTGTCTGTCTCTCTCTCTCTCTCCTCTCTTCTGCAGAAAATGCGTGTGAATGCTGAAATTTGGAAAGCATTGCTGAAAATGCAGAAATGTGAAATGAATTGCCTGAAAAATCTAAAAGATCAAATGCATTGACTGCACTGCTGGAAGACTGGAAAATCCTGGATATATATATATATATATATATAAAGTATATATATATACTGTATAACAAAAACAAAACAAAACATCAATAGCAAGTGTAGACAGTAAGACAATAGTCCAATGGAGCAGAGTGCAAAGGATGATGAAATAAATATGATTACTGTAACAGGTAGCTTTATACACATGAGGTAGGTGGATATGTGTGTATAGTTTTGTGTTTGAGTGATGCTATTTACCTGATAAAAACAGTGTATATTTAAACAACGAGAATATATAATGATATAATGATATATTATTTACAGGTCCAGTGAATGTTTGTGTTACTGGGTTATTGCACAGGGATCATTCTTGACACTCTGTGTCTGTTTTGTGTAACAGAACACATGGCATTATAATATGCCTCTGAAAGCCATTTTTATGCCTTTTTGATTAACCCCAAGAAAAAAAACCCCATTAATTATATTGCATCTTATTCGAGTATAATTTAGGCCTTCTGCAGGATTTTACTTTGATATTCACAAACCGGAAACGTCGTTGCTCGCTCGGCTAACTCGACAGTTGGCTCAAACTTCAACTCAAGTTCAAGTAGCCGGGAGGTAAATTCCTGCCTGTTTGTTTTTCTACTGCTTTAGGCAACGTTAAAAGGTTCAGCGAGATAGTAACAGGAAACACACGAGCTGACATGTGTCTGTTTAATTGTAGCATTTAATTTTCTCGCTGGAAACTAACGGAAACGGCGGACGGGGTGTCTGATTTGACCTAGCTAGATTTGTTTTGTTTCCAGTGCGAGCCAACAGGTTAGGTGGTTTTATCTAGCTAATCCGGGGAGATAACTAGCTTAATCCGAGTCTGTTAATCCTTCCCCACACCGCTGAGGAGAGACGAGGAGGAGGAGGAGGAGGAGGAGGAGGAGTGTCCCACTGCAACGTCCGTCAAGATAAAGACGTGAAGGTTCCGCTCAACAAGTAACTTAACCAAAACAAGTTTGGAAACTTAGTTGAACATTTCTTGGACCGACGTAAAGTGACATGAATTGCGCCAGAAAGTGTGCGTAATGAAGTTGAAGTCGTGAAACGTGAAGCTGGTGAAACTGAAAGGGTCACTTCTTCTTCAGCAGTAGGTGCCAGCGGAGTGCAGCTCCACGGGGCATGAAACCTCAACCCAGCTTTACACACCGAGGAAGGAAGCGACACGATGGCAGCCTGCGGAAGAAGGAGTCGACCCAAGCTACTTTTCTTCCTCTTCGGCGTCACTTTGGTGGGATATCTGATATTCTTCAGACACAACTCCGGGGACGTGAGCGCGACCAATCGACGGGAGGCCCCCGGAGAGCGAGAGGTGGGGAATGAGGAGCTTAAGAGACCCGTCTACGAGAAGCCCCCCTTGGATTTAAATGCCCTGGGTGAAATGGGGAGAGCCGTCAAACTCAACCTGAACGGAGAGGAGAAAAGAAAAGAGGAGGAATGCATCAAAAAGCACCAGATTAACACTTATGTCAGCGATAAAGTGTCGCTGCACCGCAAGCTGCCAGAGAGATGGAACCCACTGTGAGTAACTAGAGGACAGGTGTCAACCATTGCACCAAAGAAACACTATTATCACTCTTTAATAAAGTTCAATGGGATTTTATACTCTGTGGATACCAAGCAAAGCTATAATCCAACTCATTGTAGTCCTCAAATAAGTACTAGTGAGTCATTTGCTGTTGGGGTTAAGTAACAACTGCTGTTTGCCATATCTGAACGTTTTCTATTGTGCTCACTTCTTTTTATCAAAACTGAGCTGAAAGCTCCATGCAGCCCACTCCTGCAAGGATGTCAGTGTTTTAACTAATCTGTCTCCTAACAAGTCAGTTCCACCTTTACATTGCAGCTGCAGGGAGCTGAAGTATGACTACCGGTCCCTGCCGACGACCTCCGTGGTCATCGCCTTCTACAACGAGGCCTGGTCCACCCTGCTGAGGACAGTCCACAGCGTGCTGGAGACGTCGCCTGACATCCTGCTGAAGGAGGTGGTGCTGGTGGACGACTATAGTGATAGAGGTACGATGGAGGGACCCTGAGACAGACAGACAGACAGAGATGGGGTGATGGGCAGGCAGGCTGGCCGATTGACAGCCAGGAAGGACAGGAAGGTTGTCAGAGGGACACACGAGGAGGCACACAGACGAGTGGCAGTCACCGGTTTGTCAGATGGAAAGAGGGGAAGAGGATAGACTGACATGTTTGCAATTAGGAAAGTCAAACAGAAATACAGGAAGGTAATGAAACTAAGATGTAGATAGAGGGAAATTTAATACACATCTGGATATCAATGTCACACGTCTGGGCATTTCTTATCTTCCGTATGAATATACATGCCACTACATGATATAATGATGATTAATATGTAAAACACATGGATGGTGAATTGGAAGGCCATTAATCAAAGCACAGTGCTATTCATCAGACTCAAATTGGAAGGACAGTCATAAAATGTACCTTGTTTGAATGTATTCTTTGTCATCATGTTGTCAGGAAAAAAAACTAAGAACACAGCTTTCTGTGGCTGGTTGCAAATGAACCAAAGGACATCAGTGTGTTCTAGTTTGAAGTCATTCATCGTTTTTTATTTTCTGTTCCCAGACTGGTAAGGGAGTGGCTCTAAAACCTTTTGGCTCACGACACCATAGATGAAGCAATGCCTGCCTCTCCCTCTGCGCTAACATTGGCAACATATACAGAGTGGTGAAGAAATAAACCAAACAATGAAATGAGAAAAATAGACATTGAAATACAGTAGATTTGTAAAGCACAAATATGTTGGTTTATATATCCCATAAATCAACATACTCAGAATGATCAAAACACCATCTAGGGGGTGCCGACTGCCTGTTTAAGAGCCACAGATTAATGAGATAACTTACCAAAGCCCATTTTATTATTCAGACTCATCCAAGTACAGCAGTTATTTTAGTGAGAAGACACCTGATGGATGATCTGAATGTTGTAATTGTGTATCAAACACTCTTAAACACTATTTGTCTCTCTTTCTTAATCAGCTTTACCAGCTGCTGTTGCAGATTGTAATTGTTGTGTTATGCTTGTTGTCACTGTTCCATTTATTCATTTAATGTTAGAAGTGATTGTGAGAAACATAACTGCTCTCAATACAAACATTTAAACATTTACTTTCATATACACATATAGAAAATTGCTTTGTTTGTTTACTTGTCTAATTTCCTGAAGCTCATCTGAAGGAGCCCTTGGAGAAGTACATCTCGGGTTTGAGGAAGGTGCGTCTGATCCGGGCCACCAAGAGGGAGGGGTTGGTGCGGGCCCGGTTGCTAGGGGCGTCCATTACCACAGGTGATGTGCTGACCTTCCTGGACTGTCACTGCGAGTGTCATGAAGGCTGGTTAGAGCCCCTGCTCCACAGGTGAGAACCCCCTCAGCAGGAGAATTTAAGGACTCTTTTCTCTGAGCATTTTGTCAAAGTGTGGTTTGAAAGACTGTCTTTTAGCCCAAGTGAAGTGTCACAGAGTGAAGCGCTGAACCTCTACCAGCCAGCCAAAGGAGTGCTGTTATGTATCTGAGTCAGACTCGATATGCTCAGTAACTGGGGTCCCTTTAGAGCAAGGGCACCACAAAAATTTGACCCAGACATTCGAGATGAGCAATTTTCCTGCTTTGTTGCACGGCTTCTCCCCGCTGACAACTTCTCTCTCCTCTCTCCTCCAGGATCAAAGAGGAGCCGTCGGCTGTGGTGTGTCCTGTCATTGATGTGATCGACTGGAACACCTTCCAGTATTTAGGGAACTCTGGCGAGCCTCAGATTGGGGGGTTTGATTGGAGGTTGGTCTTTACCTGGCACGCCGTTCCAGAGTATGAACAGAAACGCCGTCGCTCGCCCATTGATGTCATCAGGTGTGTCTGTGGGACCTGTGAACACTTTTTAAGGATAACTTTACAGAATTGGCCTAACTTAAATACTTATAAACCCTACGCTGATATATTACAATAATTCTAATTTATAAGATGCAGAGAAATTATTGTCTGATGTGGGGTTTTTTTTTCTCAGGTCTCCCACTATGGCAGGTGGTCTGTTTGCTGTGAGCAAGAAGTATTTCCATTACCTGGGGACGTACGACACAGGGATGGAGGTGTGGGGAGGAGAGAACCTGGAATTCTCCTTCAGGGTAAGAAATGATGTGTGTGTATGCTCATGCACATATACAGCAAACAGCAACAAACCCCCCACAACAAACAGTACTAAGAAGGCGGGCCAGATCTGGTTCACATTTACCAAGAACTGCATCACGTGACGAGTCCTCATTCCCTGTGAAGACCATCCTGAAAGAATTATAACTAAACAACCAGTGGAAACAGGCCAAAGATCCTAATACTTAAATTACAGTGAAGAATTTGAACATCCCTTCTCTCTGATAACCGCAATTTCCCAAAGGGAAGGAACCAAAAATATTTCCCTTCAACAACAAAACAGCTTTTCTGTTTCCAAGCTCCTCCACAACAAGGCTGTGCTTTGTGTTACCTGCAGAGAGTGATTGAATCATGGCTGAGGGGCTAACCAAATCCTTGTGGTGGTGCTGGTGGTGGTGTTGTTGATGTCTCTTAGATTTGGCAGTGTGGGGGCAGCCTGGAGATCCACCCGTGCTCCCATGTGGGTCATGTGTTCCCTAAAAAGGCCCCTTACTCACGGAGCAAAGCTCTGGCAAACAGCGTGAGAGCCGCAGAGGTCTGGATGGATGAATATAAAGAGATCTACTACCATCGAAACCCCCACGCACGACTGGTGAGTTTGCACAGATGGTGTGCGTGTGCATGCGTGTGTGCTAGTGGTATCAAACACAGCTAAAACTATTTTTAAGCAAGCATTCCAGCATATCAGTGACTGAATGATGTGTTTCCTTTATGGAGTATTGTGAAGGCAATGGGTTTTTTGTTTTTTTTTACAGCTGCAGTCATGACAAAACTGTAAGACTGATTAATCACTTGATTTCACCAACGTACACACTTACAGTCCCACACACAGGCATGCACAAAATTACACGTACTCTCCGCTCTCACAAACTACACACACATTAACACACTGCACTCCCGCTGCGGTGTAAAAGCTCCCCTGATTAAGTGACACTTGGGATACATGAGCGGCAGACACCCAAGGTGACAGGGGTGTCAGGGCGTTCCGGTGTGTGATTACCACCTTTCCGTGTCACTCGGTGCCAACGGGTGTCACCCACCTGTCCTTGACGGGGTGAGAGTGGTGCTAACCCACGGGGTGCCCTGCCTTTGTGTGTGTGTGCACGCGCGGGAGGGGCCGGGCCAGTGTGTGACAGTGTAGTTAAGAGGAGACGCTCTCTAAACACAGATCAGGTGGCACTCATCTCCCTGAGAGGAGGTAGCCTTGCCAATCTCACAGTGGCACGACAAACCCAAAGCCTCCAAACAGACACTGCTGCTCCTCTTCTTCTAAGGCTCATAGGTAGACAGGTGCTCATACATACTAAGCGCTCTCTGATATCCTGCAATATATTGTATTTAATGAGGTTTCATTCTTATGGTATGATTTTTCAGAAACTCATTTATCTTATTTTTTTCCCCAACTTTCAGATATCCAGGTGCAAATTTTGCTGGACCTTATAAAGAGATTATCTCTTATGAATCTCTTCTAGCTAGCAGACATTGTCAAAACAGAAGCCACACGCACAAAGTTTTCCTTTTTGTCCTTTCAGGATCAATTAACTTCCTTTGCTTGAGATAAACTCAGAGAAATGTGTCCTTGAGGTTTGGTATGACCAAACCACACCTCCACCTTTAGTCCTGATTTGGTTCCAAGCCCACAATCTTGGTAACTCGAGTCAGTCTAATACATATATTGATGGCTAATTTGAATATTTCTAGTTGGCGAGTACACTGTCATCCTCCTCAGAGCAAAAAAAACCCATTACATTGGGGTTGACGGTGTCACTGAAACTGTCAAGTTGATGAGTTAGCTGTCAGTCCATGTGAGTTATGTTTACAACTCTTGCTTAATAAGTAATAAGGCAGTGTGAAACCTAAATACACTAAATTCAAAATGCAGCAGTGTATCATTTTCAGGGATGACTCAGACTAAAGAGTGAATCTGTAAGCATGTTTCTGTTGTTTTCCCACTGCCTTTTTACTCTCCCCTAATTGGCACCTCTCTGTCCTCTAGTTTCTTCAGTGACCCCTCACTGATCCATATACTGGGTTGTGATTGGACTGCTAGTTAGTCTTACATTTGCACTTCATTGGCATCTAAGTAGCACCTGTACTGGTCCTTTAATTTCCCCCTTGTTGGCATTGTCCTCTGATGGTCCTTACTGGTCCTTTCCATTGATGGCAGACTTCTCTCCTTTGGGAATCCCTCTCTTGACCAAATAAATTGATGAAGGGCCAATTAAAGCTGTGTTTGGGCAAAGCACCAACATCCATCATCCTGCAGTGCTGCTGAACCCTTCCTCCAGCAGGGAAGGTGTGGTGAGCATATGCTCAGCAGCAAATCAAAGTGGAGACCGTGTTCTTCCCTGCACTTCCCTGCAACTCACTCGTCATTCATCACTGTGGTGTGTATGTGTGTGCATGCATAGAGGTATTTGCATAAGCACACATATATTGTTTGCTTTTACTAACATGCACACACACATGATCCTCTTGCTGTTGTTTAACAAGTATGTGGGAGCGGTTTTCTGTTAGGAGCTCTGTTTGTTTTAGGGTGTTATTATTAGGGATGTAATTGTGTAGCGTTATGGAACGACTATAGATGGTGCTATTGTATACCATTTCAGCACAGAACTATGCCATGAATACGTCCTCTGACACTGCAGCTGTCTGACTCTGACTGCATCAAGAGCGTACACACATAAGGTCTTAATTTAAATATAAGATGTCATCATGTATTATGGCATTTCTGTTCTTCCTAACATTGTTTTGAGTCTCAGGGTATTAAGGCAGAAAGGTGGAACTAAAATGATATGGTGGTGGAACTATCATTTGTGGTCTTTGTTTCCAGGAGGCCTTTGGAGACGTGACAGAGCGGAAGAAGCTTAGAGAGAAACTGGGCTGTAAGAACTTCAGGTGGTATCTGGATAATGTTTACTCCGATATTCATGTCCCAGAGGACCACCCGGGCATGTTTGGAATGGTGAGAATACATCTGAGTTGCTGATTGTCGGGTTTAAATTGAAAGAGTATGAATTTACCAATTTTCACCAGTTTGATTAGATTGAATCAAGCTGAGCAGTGCAGACGACAGTCTTTCCTCACAATAAGATTAACTTTGCCATTCATTTCCTCACCCATGTATGAACTTCTGTAAGCTATGTTTTATCAATACCTGAAGAAATTTATTGATGTGACTGCTTTTTGCTTATTATAGCTAAAGAATCGGGGCAAGACCAACTACTGTTTTGACTACAACCCTGTAGATGAACACTCGGTGGTGGGCCAAAGGGTCATCCTCTACCCTTGTCACGGCATGGGTCAGAACCAGGTACAGCAATGGATGCGATAAGCCATGAAATGTTTCTTGATGTATTCGAGAACTATAGAGTCTCTGACATTCTTCCACTTTGCCACATAACAATTTGTGGGTAAAAACACAGCATACTGTATGCTGGCCGTTAAAACCCCATTTATAGATTTAGCACATGTAGACTAGTTGATCAGAACTACATTTTGTTTAAGCTTAAGGCTACTTTGTACAAGCTACATTGAGCTTTTAATTAAGTTGGATCCCAATTTAACTGAAATCTTTGTTGTGTCTACGCCTTCAAAGATGCCAACAACATTTGTTTGTAACATGAATTTGGAAATGCGCCTTTAGATGCAAGGCCTTATATACCTGTTGGCCTCATTCTGATTTATGTCCCACCTTATGTTACCCTACGATTCCTCCTACTTATCTTTCTCCTAAACTTTTCTCTTTACTTGTCCTTTCTTACATCTTATTTGTCATCTTCTCTACCTAAGACAGCAGTAATCATGATCATCAGTAGCTGCTGAGGCTCCCTCAGAGTAATGCAATCACCTTATTTCACAGTAAACCATAAGGGTTTGTAGTTGTAATCTTACAAATCTGAGAAGAGCGGACTAGTTCGCCTATCCCGGGCTGAAAAATTATATGTTGGCCTTGTTGATACAAAGGAGAGTGCATTTCCCAACAACTTTCTACTCTGTGGTTGATGGTAGTCCAGGAAGCACTGTGAAATTTACCATTGTTATTGCAGCAGCCCTCTGTGGACTCACACTGATGTTGTCTCTGTAGGAAGTGGAATTTGCCTGCCTTATGTTAGTGCTTTGCATGTTGCAGAATCATATTCATTCCACGCTTTCATTCATACTGTAGTCTGCGCACACACCAGCAGTACACGTGTGTGTAAGCATATCTTTTTCTTCTGAGTCACACACATACATTCCCTGACAGTGACTGAAATTACATCCTTCTGTTATAACTGAAATATTGCATCAGATGAGCTGAAGTGAAAAATTGACACTTGAGTCACGTTTCTTTTACTCTATTTCTTCGTCAGCAAAAACATTTCTATTTCAAGTGAGATTTAAAACTCTCATTTAATGAATAGAACGTTTCCATTCAGCTTTTAGTTGACATTACACAGTTTACATGAAAAGATTCAGATTGAAACCCAGCTGTCTCGTCCCCTCCCGCAGTTCTTTGAATACTCTACGGATGGTGAGATCCGCTATAACACGAGGGAACCTGCTGGATGCATTGTGGGTGACAACATCAGCACCTACCTCTCTGTCCAGCTATGTAGAAAACGAGGGCAATCTGTACCTGTAGACCAGAAATTTGTCCTCCGAGAGGTAAGGAGTATATTTTTGTTTTTAGTGTCTGTATCTATTAAATCCAGATTTCACCAAAGAGGCAGTGTGTGGGTGGTCAGACAGTGGTGAAGGCGTAATGAGACAGGAGGTGACACGGTGGCAATAAAGGTGCAGGATGGAATGAGGTTTTGAGTTTATGTTTGGGAGAGGAAGGGAAATGTAACATGATATGAGTTGGGGCCCACAAAACCTTTTCAATTAGAATTTTCTATATATAATTGTCTTATTAATTAGAAAGCACTGTACAATCAGCAGAATTATTTCATTTCATATTCATTCTGTAATAATGTAAATCTTTTAAGTGTTATTACTGCATCGAAGCTGAGAGAACTGAATCACGAGGTCCCCGCCGTGATCAAAGTCTAATTCACACCGCAGTCAAAGTCATGTCAAGCTCAAAGCCGAGCTACTCCACAGGTGTCAAGCGCCGGCCTGGCTGATACTAAACTGTAAATCACAGAGCACCAGCAAGGTGCATATTCACCACACAGTGTTGCGAGTTGTGTAGCATGTGCTCAGTGCTGTCATGCCACGCCACCGTTGGTAGCTAAACCACACTATCTAAATGTAAATGGATCCAAGGAGGACATAATGGATGTAACAAGGGTGCAAGAAGCAGAAGAGTGGGGAACTGGACAGTAGAGCCAGGGGATAAGAGAAAGTGAAGTGAACAAATGTGCAAAAAAAGGGTAACTAAATGGGCAGAAATCTGTGCAGAATATCTGTGTTCCAATAGTAAGCTTTGGTGTTCTTGAAACAGTATTGAAGATAAATCATGATGTAAAAATGATAAAGATAAAATCACTATACTGAGAAACTGCTGTATAGTGCTAATGGCTACTTTTTTAAAGTACTTGTTGGCCATTTGAGTGATTAACCAGCATGTAACTATTGTGTTTTAGTATTATAATATTACTTTATTAATGCATATTCTCCACCTGGCTGTTTCAGGACGGGACCCTGTACCATGTGGTGAGCCAGAAGTGTGTTCAGGCGGTAGACAAGACGGACAACGGGACACCAGCCCCCTCACTCCAGCCCTGCTCTGACAGCCTCCACCAAAAGTGGTTTTTTGAGGAGAGAATGTAATGGTATCAACCTAGAATATTTCTCCAAGTATATTTTTCATTCAGGGCCAATATCCCAAGGAGGGATATGGGTGGATTGAATCGCTAAATGTTTTTTTGATATGTTTGCCTTGCCCTAAAAGGAGCCCAAAGGAGGAAGCTTCTATGCTCCCTTCAAAACTTCAACCTTTGCACATTTTTGTGCCAGCTGGATTTAATGGACCAACAGTAAATTACACTGATTATTATACTGAAGTACTTTGTAAATATATACCGGAATAATTTTTTCTTGGATGCTGTTGCTGGGAGACAGGAGCCTACTGGAATATGTGTTGTTTTTCTAATCAAGGAGATGCTTGAGAATTAGGCATGACCTGCACAATTGTACACGCTACACGACATTTTTCTTGTTTTTTTTCACTTACACACTCCGCTACTGGTGCAATCTTTGAGAATGAGATCAGTTTAGCTGACTTGCTTTATGCACACAAGGACAAACACTGCAACACGTGTGCACCTGTCTGAATGAAAATAACTTGCTTTATACCTCTGTCAACAAGCTCGGAGCCTCTTATGAGCTGGTGGCTGACATTCCAGAGATTTTCAGAGCCACATCATGAGGCGTTTTAAAATATTTTCTCCTGTAGAGGGGGCCAACGCTCCTCTCTGCAGGTTCCTTTCTTTCACAGTGTTCTCTGTTTGTCAAGAGAAAGTGGGACAAATCTTCAGGTATTTTGTCAAGAACCTTTTCAGGACATTTTGAGTGCTTGCTACTCTTACATACCAGAGGCTTAGAAAAAAAAGCCTTAGATCACAGGCATTATACAAGTACCTAGTACCTCTTCAACTTAATCACCTAACTACTGAAAACAGGAGAAACTCCAGTCTTATTCCATTCTGCTTTGACAGAAGTTATATTGCAATGCAAATTTAACTGAGCTAAAATGACATGGGTCATTTTGCTCATTTTGTAGTAATGTTTGTAACATTTCTTTTTCTCAGCGTAGTGTACTTGCCTTTGTTTTGTGCTCTTTAAATGAATCATGCAGCTTCAAAAGACTAAATCATAGCCATATTTTATGGATTTACTTCATGCTGTCAATGATGTTTATTTTAAATGATGTATTTTCTATATAAGGCTAAATTACTGTGTTACTCCATAGCTTCACTGCAGACGTATCTCAACTTAAGTCATAAGTTGGAATTTATTCACTTAATGCTGGCAAGTGCAAATGCATAAAACACTGAAATCACAAGAACAGGAGCTTCTTCCCCATCTTTCTTGTCCATTTGGAGCCCATTGAAAGTGCCTGATGTAAAAAAAAACAACAACCATACAATTCTATTTTAATATATCCCTTCAGGTTAAGATAATGAGGAAGATGCTCTTGTGCCGAATATATAATTTGTCACACGATGAGACAGAAAGAGAAAAGTAGCTAAGAGTTGTGACAAAGTGTCTTCACACTTTCAATCTGCACGCTCCCCTGCTGAGAATACAGTATGCACAGGCAAGAAGGCATTCCCTTGGGTGCACATGTATTACTCTGGTGGCTTGTACTGATTTGTGCACACTGCCTCTGTTTCCATCCATCAGAACTATAGATCCTTCTGTTGGAGCTGTGGTCACCTGTGTGTCTGTCCCTCAGGCTGCGCAGAGGGACCAAGGGAAACACAGCAGGGGCATAGACAGTTGTTTGTGTCTCCAGAGCCCTGGGATGCCAGATGGCTTCCTGATTGATTTTCTGGTCCTCTCCCAATTCTTTATCACCACCTCTCCCTCTCTGTGTCAGAGGTGTGCAGCGGAGAAGGACTTATCTTTTGGATTCGCGCCAGCCAAACCCTCTCAGACGAGCGCTTGTTACTCGTGTGCTTGAGGTTTGATTTATGGGCGGAAGTCATCAAGAGTACAGTTTTTGACAGCAGAAGCAGATAATGGAGGAGGCTGAATGAAGCAATTTGTGACCTCTTCCTTACCATTAACCTTCACAAGCTGTTGGCCTTTTGGTCTCAAAGGAGCTCTGCTAGGAATTGATGTTTGGGGACAATCGTACTGAAATAGATTTTTGCTATTGATTCAGAACGTATACTCACAATAAGATGAATGGGAACTGGGAAAAAGACCATTTTGCCAGTACCACAGCGGGGACTTGAATCAGAATCCCTTCATTTGCCAAATATAATGAATGTACAATAATGTGTTGCAGGAACATCTGTGCATATGAGCTCACATAGTACAACCCTAAAGGGGCAGCGAGCAAGATGTGCTTTCCTTACCACTCCGAACATACAGTATATTTACACTGCATTGGAAAAGAGCATCATGAGATAGCTGCACTGTGTAGCATGAAGGCACAAAATAAGTTCCAAGCGCGTTGGAATACGGACAGAATTTGTGGGGTTGAAGTTTCCAGTTGTCCATAAAGGCTTTTGCTGGTGGTACATGATTGTGCAGACAATGCTTAGTGATAAGTGGAATGGACCGAATGACCGGTAGGAAGATTATAGTCGGCTCCACAGAGGGAAGGGGGGGGCAGCTGTCTCGGGATTGTTTTGAATGTTGTGGGCGATTAAGCTACAGTAAAAAGGGCTGATTGTGTATGGTGACTCTGATCTTGGTCAAAAAAAAAGAGCACCATATCCCTAAGAAAAGTTTGGAAACCAGTTTTGTAGGTGTACATGGTCCCTGGCAATCCTGCAGACTCTCATGGAGTTTCTCTGTTATGATTTAAGAAAAGCTGCTTCAATGAGTATCACCCATGAGAGGTCAGATTCACCAGGAACAGGTGAAATTGCCCTTTTAATGCAGTGCTCATGCTTTATGTATTGAACACTTAAGAAGTGACAGTTTTTCCATTTCCATCAGTTTGTGTCTCTAGCCTGTGAGTGCAGTATAAATATTATATTCTGTTATTAAAAGGGGCTATTTATTGTCACCTGTGGCCATCTGTTATTCCAGACATGTCCTTCATAGTAAAACATTTTTTACGCTGGCGTTATATTATATGCTAATGTGGTATGGCACACGCAGGTGCAATAAAATTGATATTCGCCAGTCGGGGATCATATCTCTCTGGCAGGTCATATAGGCCTTTTATATCAACCAAATCTGCACCGTAAAAAAATTGTGATATTGCAGGGATCTATTGGAGGACTTGAACCTGTAAAGTGGCTGATTGCACTGTCACCTACCCCTAATGGACCATGCAGTGCTGTTTTACAGTACCATGCACATATCTTCTGTTTACTAATGGTAAACAATTCCCAGTGGAGACATTTAAGTTATTTGTGGTAATGGTAAACATGCACAAACGATAATGCTGGAATTTAACACTGTGTCTGGTGTGTTAATGCTGTCAGTAACTCCAGTGGCCTTGTATTGTTAATAGGAAAGTGAAGGCTATGATTAACAATATTTTTTGTATTTGTTTGATCCAATAAATGGACCAAATCTGATGTTAATGTACCCGTTTAACTGTCAATTGAAAGTCAAAGTAAGTAAACATAAAAGTAATGTTGGATTTGTGTTTTTGCCTGTTCTTCCTCATTATGTCTTTTGCTTTTAATATTGAGTTTGATGTCTTTAAAATCTGCATCAATATTTAAAACAACACCATTTGCGGGCTTCATTTATGGAAAAACAATCCTAAAAATACTTTTGATCTCACTGTAAACCATTGCATATCCATTAAATTGTGACTCATCAGCATCCACGATGGAAAAAAAAAACAGGCTATCATCCACATTTAACTGTGATGGAGACGTGAATCAAGATGCTCGGAGGGTAATGAGAGACGAAAATGAGAAATAGAAAGGGGGGGGTGAGTTTTCCAACCATATCTGATTGGTTTGATCACCAGCTGCTGAGTGAGATGGTGAAATGTCGCGGCCGCGCCAAGTCGCCCTGTTCCCCCTGGTGTTGACGCTCTGCCCTGCAGTCTCTCTCAATTACTCACTGATGATGCTCTGCTGTTTGTTTCATAGCATCCTGAGTGTGTGTGAGCCATGTCTTTGTGACAACAACGTGGTGAACGGTGGATAAAGTAGTAAAGATACAAAAAAAACCTTTTGCCTTTTTTCATCATATTAGAAAATATAAAATTCCATACGAGTGCATCTGTTGAAGTGCACCACACTGCTGAAAATAATAGCATGGAGCATTTGTACTCCGCGTGAGACAAGCTGGTTTCTCTCTCGCACAGGATGACATGCTCTGATGGAAAACCTGCCAGAAATCTTCACGTTCTGTCAAATGCTGCCTAGACACCACTCGGCTGCTTCCTAGGAAAATGAGAAGCACTGCAGAAGGCTGTGATGCCGCTGTCTCTTGCACCGTCTCATCCTAATCTTTTGGGTGCTTCCCCGTGAGATGCGCAGTGCAAAATAGCGCTATAAAATATCCTGAAATGCAGCAAATGCATCCACAGAAACACTGTACTGTATGTTGCTGCAATCTCTGCACACAGCGTGGGTCTAGTTTTTGATCCGGCGTGGCACACATTCAGCACTACAGTCCCCCACACCCCATATGTGTCTTCAATGATAATGCAAAACAAGGCTCCCCATGGTGCAAGTCTTTGGAGATACTCTGGCTTCAGTTGTCAGGGAGCGAGAGGAACCATGGGAGGAGGAGCAGCACACACACACACTTAACAGGAGGCCATTTCCACACCGCATGTCTGTTCAGTTTATGTAATCCCCAATACCCAAAACAGCTCAGGAGCAGTGGCTGTTGGCTGCATACATTAGATGACACACTTTCACTTTCAGGAGGGACTCCAGACGGTGCAGTAAACATGTGAGGCCTAGATACAGAGATAGCATTGCATTTCTTATGCACCACCACTGCCTGGCATCTGATTAGGTGGATCATGTTGTGAAGAAAGCAGCCAGGCTTCCATGAAGCTGCTCAGTCGGTAAATTAGTTAAAATAACCATAACCAGCTATTCTACAGTTCATCAGTTGTGTCTGAGCAACATTGCTGTTTTATTTGCTGGATCATATGTGTCATTTCCATTTGACAGAACTGGAAAAAAACATAAACAGCAATTAACCTTGCCTGCTTTTAACGCAACAGACGTTGAGAATTGTAAGTGCGACTGCGAATAGACAGGCAACATCTAATGGATTTTGTTGGGAAGGAAATCAAGAGAGAAATAGCAACAAATGAGTTCAAGTTAGATACGAATTTAAGGTTTTTATGGTCCCAGAAAAACATGCATTTGTAGAGCAGTGATGTGAAACACAAATACCACAGTAACACTTGAGCACAGCAAGCGTGGAAAGAATAATCCGATACAAATGATGTACCCTCCAAATACTTAAGGGGCCAGTTTCACAGACGTGCCTCGACTTACAGCCTTTTTCAGCGGAAAGCCTAGGATCAGGCTTATCTAGTTCATGTCTGTGAAACCAGCCAATACAGCATCAAAGGCAGCTCGCTTGTTGCTTATTTGCCTGGAGTTACCCCCTTTTGTTTTTTCAGTAGAATTGGACCTCACCGGGAGCTGTCAAGGAACATTGTAAGGCTTTCCAAAATATGATTCAGCAGAGAACCTCACAGGAAAAAATGTACTTTTCACCTTCTGCAGTGCAGTGATTTGAATCCAAAGCTAAGGCAGCGCTAAAGTTAATTGATAATTGGCCAACTTTTCATTTCCTCATTAAAAAAATCGTGTGATCCCATTCTCAATCTGGGCAGTTTGAACATAAGTGGGAATCATTAAAACAAGTAGATTGGAATATTTGACTTTGATTATCAAGGTGATTGTGGATGATATCTCACCCTTTTCAATTACTGCCACTGTCGGAGTGTAGCTGTAAATTAGGAGACCATAGCTTTGTTAATGACATCAATGGACTAGGCCTTGATAATGAGTCACTTGTCACTTGCTCAGACTTGCTATGCAGATGATTTGGACCACGGGTGCTCTGTTACAGACTGAGGAATACAACAGGTGTTTTTTGATCATCCATCATGCTCGTTTTCTACTGTACTGTATTACCAAAAAAACATCCTGAACATATTTCTTTTTGTAAATGACACAGATGGGATATGTTCAGACTACAGCATAGTTTTGATCCACGCTAGCAGCACGGGTCTAGGGATGGCAATGACGGTCGGTTGTTTGGTCAGTCCATCACTTTGGTCAAGGCTGAAATATCTCAACAAACGGATTGCCATGAAATTTGGAACAGACGTCCATGGTGCCCAGAGGATGAACCCTCAAAACTTTGGTGATCCCCTGACTTTTCCTGCAGTGGCACTAGTAGGTCAAAAAAGTATTATCTCAACATCTACTACATTGTGGGCACAAAAATGGTCCTTTAACCTTTCTTCTAGCACCATCATCATGTTAAAATCTCAGTTTGTCCAATACTGCATAGTTTATGACCAAATACCTGCAAAACTAGACTTATACCTGTGTTTAGCGCTAATTAGCAAATGTTAGCGTGCTGCAAACACACGTCTAAGATGGTGAACATGGTAAACATTATGCCTGCTAAACTTCAGCATGTTTGCATTGTTGTGAACATGTTGCCATGCTAGCTGTAGCATTTAGCTCAAAGTATCACTGTGTCTCGGTACGGAGAGGCTAGCATGGCTATAGTCTCTTTTTACCGTCTATGTTCAGATTACACATATAGTCAGTAACTCACCAAATGTGGATCAAAATGGATTATTTTTAAACCAGGGGAAATTATTACAGGAAAATTAGTTCAGGAGCATCAAAAACCCGTTTAAGATGTAACATGCTCTTTCAAATAGTTAGAATCTGATTAAATGTTCTTTAGTATAGGGAAACTGACAAATTATAATACTCACACCACTGAGCGCAAAAGCTGCTTCCACACTCAGAATGAAGTTTGAAACACTACATCTCTGTTGTTGCACCCACACAGATTTCCGTAGTTTAAGATTTTACAACTGAGTTTAGAAAAGTGCTCTTAACCAGTGTCCACATTTTCTTGGTAAAGCTGGAGCCTTTTTGTAATCATGGTTCTCTGCATGATGTGAAATAGAAGTTCTACTGAGAGAAGTCTGAGATGCTGATCTTCATTTACACAGGGGCAGTGTCTGTCGTGCTGTTCAATAATTAGAGCAACTTGACTTGCGAGCTTGTTGAACAATGTATCATCTACAGTATTTTAAGGGCTTTGATTATGTATTTATGACAAAATCTAGACTAAAAAACAGCAGTTGCACATTTTACCCTAAATAGCTAAATTTTGAAGTTCATATTAAGACTTTTTTGTTGCTGCTTTTTGCTGCAGTAATACACCAGAATGGGAGAATGCAGATCTTGTGTGATATTTAGAGTGACACCGCCGATGTATTTAATTATGAGAAGCATTTCCATGGTGAGAGAGAGGAGAACAGTCACAGCACATATCACACTTGTCCACTAAAACCTGCAGTCTGTCACTCTTTCCTCTCCCACAGCGAATGGACATGGCAGAGCCTGGAAATTTGAGGATGTGTTATTTCTAATGTAGATGACATGGATATATGGGATATATATAGGAATCGAGACAATACTCTGCACTGTGGTTTCTTATTTTGTGCACATTTTCCTATAAGCTGAAGTTTTCCTTGCTTCATACTTTATTTTCTCTCCCTGTCGGGTGCAATGTTGAAACCTGTCTAAGAGCAAGTCATATTTGGCAGAAATTATGTACTTTGCTAAAGAGAACACCAGAGTCACATTGATTCACACCCCGGCAGACTGTGATTTTTCACAGCCTCCCCCAACGTAGCCTACATTGACAGAATACCTCTTTAATGTGTTCCTACGAGATAAAATGCTTCCACAGGCGATTAACCATTCCACCCCACTCCCATTCATTTCACTTCATCAGATTACTTGATTGCTTGCTAAATGGACTGTCTCTCCCCCCCGAGGGAAATATACTGTATGTATTTCCTTTGGACAAAATGAGATGTGGTTGATTTATTTTTCCTCGCACACTGTGTTTTTTAGGCATTCGATCAGCCTTAGTTCAGTTCAGTCAAGTGTACATCGGGTTTTGAGATATTATTAATCCTTTCCAACACATATTTTATATTCAGGTCTGCAGAGTGGCCTAGAGCTGTTTTAGAGTTTCAGGTCGTGAATAGTGAAATTGGGTAGTATCAGTGGCAGTTCACAAATCATGTAGACTGAATTAAACATGGGATCGCGTTTCTGTTCCAATTTCGTAGATTTCCTCCTGCAGTCAGGAGACCATCAGCTATCTAACTCGAAAGTTAGATAAGACGATCGCTACCACTCTCATATCTGTCTGTTAAATACAAAGCTACAGCCAGGAGATGGTTAGCTTAGCTTAGCATAAAGACTGGAAACGGGGGCAAACAGCTAGCCTTGCTCTGTCTACATGCAACAAAATCCAGCTACAAGCACCTCTAAAGCTCACTAGTTAACACATATCTCTGTATAAAAACCATAGCGTAAAAACAACAAGTTGTGGTTTAACAAGGGTTATGTGCTGGACTATTTCTTGGCAGTAACTTCCCGGAGTGTCCACTGGGTACCTGGCAACCTCATGACGACGTCAAGTCAGGAAATCACTGCACCCAGCCAAGAAATAGTCTGGCACATAACACCCCATAAAACCACAAATTGTTATTTTTATAGTTTCTTTTTTGTACGGATTAAACAAATGAGTTATAGTGCGTTAGTTAGTGAGTCTTAGAAGTGCTGGTATTCCGATTTTGTTACATTTGGAGAGAACCAGGCTAGCTGTTTCCTCCTGTTTCCAGTCTATATGCTAAGCTAAGCTAACTGACTCCAGGCTCCAGCTTCATAGTTAACAGACAGATGAGTGCAGTTTTGATCTTCTCATCTTACTTTTGGCAAGAAAACAAAATATCAAACTCCCACAATCTGTATCCCAACATGCCCACCCTCAGACCAGGACCACTTCAAGTCAGAGGAACATGGGTCATCCCTGAGTCAGATCGTTATAGACGTTGTGCTCACTACTGTAAACTTCTTCAAATACATCAGAGAAATTATGTGAGTACAGTATGTGAGAAAATAAAATGCATGAGTTGTTTTAAAACGCAGTGGAGATGTAATTTTAGCTGTTCAGAAATGGCTGAGTGAGATCCTGTTGCCTGATGCTGTTTTCTCATATCTCTCCCACGAGATGAAATAAGTCCTACACCTTGACGTGCTCCTGATTTGGAGTGCTAAAGACGTTGACATTGCTTTTCACAGTGTATGATTAAATTGAATTCTGCCTTCTCTTGAGGGGCTTTTTCACTTAAGGGGGGTAGTGATGCAGGTCAAATGAACAGATCCCTTGCTGTCTGGGTGTAGTCATGTGTGAATTAAACGCCTCATCACTTTGCAGAAGTACTGTCAGCTGTGTAAGTTAATTGTGATGGTCTTCCACATTTACAATACACACGAGCATGCATGAGTCTATATACCAAATATAACATGACACACCACTCTCAGAAGTCTATTGTCCATGCTTTATTTTGCTCAGCAGTGTGCTTGAGATGCCACGTTACCATATTCTGAGCTCATTCTCACTAAAAATGTTTTTTTAACTATCATTTTCCTGCCAGAGAATTAATTACTGTAGTCTATTAATCTTATCTGTCGGTGCAGAGGCAGTGGATAAGAAACTGGTGAGGAAGAAAGTAGCAGGAAGCAGTCAAGCTCCAAGCTCAAGCATCTGAGAACTGGCTAATGTTCTTTTAAGAGAGAGGCAGCACTTAGAGTTCTTTAGCAGTCGCCAAGTCTGGGGAAAAAAAAAACCTATCCCCGCCTCTGCATAATTCATTACCTATGTGATGATGATGTGCTCGGTCAGACAGACAACCAACTACCCAGGCAATGGAAATTTAACTTAGATTGATGCAGCATACACATGGTATTAATCATCTAAGTCATTGAGCTGATGCCTTATCCAGTGTTGATAAAACATATTCATCAGGGGATGTCTCTCGATGTGGTTACACTCCCATATATTTTTTTCCGAGTAGTTTTACTTTCTGAAATAAGTGCTAATGCAGCAGAAGTTAGCTCCTCCTGGAGAATAAGTTTTAGTGTATTGACAAAGTTTCTAACCACAATGGTCCATTTAACTTGTTTCTGAAGCTTTCAGCTGAATCTGAAGCTGACGAAGGCCACCAGATGTTCTTGAAAGCTTCGGAAGTAAAATGGACCTTAATTGTGTTTTTTGTTTGTTTGTTTGTTTTTGTCAAGCAGCTGTTTCCAAGGTTAAAGGAATAGTTTGACATTTTGGGAAATGTGCTTATTTGCTTTTTTGCCGAGAGTTAGATGAGAAGATTGATACCACTCTCACGTCTGTACAGTAAATATGAAGCTGGAGCCAGCAGCCGGTTATCTTAGCTTAGCATAAACTGTCTAATAAAGGCAAAAATGCCCCAAAAAATTATCTTGGGGTGGCTGTGGCTCAGGAGGTAGAGCTGGTCGTCCACTGATCACGTGATTTGCCGTTCGATACCCACGTCAGTGTTGATCAGTGTTGATCTTCTCATCTGACTCTCAGCAAGAAAGCGAATAAGGGTATTTCCCAACATGTCAAACTATTCCTTTAAGAGTTAACCTTGAAGCTCAAGTTTTAGTATAGGTCACTATAGGATTACAGAGGATGTTCCAAGAGATAATAGTGTTATTATAACCAGCAAGAGTTACACAGTCTTCAGGGCCCCGCATTGGCTAAGTCACACTGAATAAGAAAGAAAGATTAGGTATCTGTTTCTCTACACAAGCAGCAGGGTATCTCTTTGCTGCATACGTTACCTCTTCTGGCACACGGTGGAAGCCTGGTTGGGCAGCAGAGCATTGTGGGTGCAGGGTTCCAGTGAATGCCAGAGCATGGGGAGGTTCCGGCAGTGAGCCAAGTCACTGACCTTTCCAGCGTGCCGATCGATAAGGCTCAACATCGCAGGGCTCCGGAAATCTCTCAGCAGAGAGACAAGAGACAGAAGAGTCACACTGTCAGATGATGCGTTAATTGCTTGTGGTTGCTAACCTCACCTACCCCTGCTGGGTGGATCTCAGTGGTATGATCCAGCCCCACTGCCTCTGGGCCCTTCTGCGGAGTGTGGACCCACAAATCACTGGGGGCCATGGGGCAGGTCACTGTGTATCTGCTAGGTCACATAAGGTGTCACATAAGTCCCATACACTGCATACTATAATATACCTATTATATTACTGGGTCACATGAGCCTCATTTAAATACTGTATTTACTGTGTTGGACATCTGTTTTACAGGCTTGATGAATAGTGGGGCATAAATTTTACTTTTTGGATGCCCTTGCACTCCTATATTGATATGATAAATGAAAAGGAACACAAAACATAAGCTTACCTGGATAAGAACATCTGCTAATTGTACAAAAAATGCTTATGACAGCCCTCTTTTCATGCTGGAAAGCTCAACTGCAAGTGCTCACACTGGTCTGTATAAATACCCAGGTCTTTGAATAATAGTACCCGAAAGTGACAGGTGAGCAATGCTCAGCGGGTAGTGGTGTGGAAATGGTGCATGTAGGACTGCGCTCATTGAGCCTTCTTGCTGATACTGAGCCCTGCAGACATGTGGAGGAGTGGCAGTGAGCAGGGCCAACTCCTCTTACTGCCTAACTCTGCTTTCATCGCCCTGCTTTCATCAAGCTCAAGTGCCACAGCTATTAGACCTTTGTGCAATGTTGAAGGGGGGGAAGCTGAATGTGCCAGCACGGTTGGCTAGGTTACTTCCAAACTGCTTCCCACAGCAGCTCTTTGATTACAACTCAAAATTATGATTAGCTTTAAGCATTTTGATTTCTTAAACATACTGCATGAATAAATTTGGTCCCTTTTTAATTTTATTTTTTGTGTTATACTTTGCCTCAAAAATCCATCAAACGTTGCATAAACAATCCAATATACAGACTCTGAATTGATTTATTTCAGTAATTTTGAACCAAATAACATGACGATCCTTTTCACCCACCATACCTATCTGTAACCAGAATTTCTAAATTGTAGTTTTTTCAGGATCATAATGGTAAAAGGTTTCTCATCTTTTGTAACTGATGTATTGTACAAACAAGTGGGATTCACTGACAGAGACACACATGAACACACACATTTCCATTCTCTTCCCTCTGAATGGATTAAGTTGCTCACCGCCTGTGGATGCTTACACAATAAAGTCACCACTTCTGTCCTCAGTTGTCTCTCCATTTTACTCTTTTTTCCCATTCTCTACTTTCATCATTGCTTCTTTATGCCTCCTGATATTCAGATCTGAATGGCATGGTTATGGTACACTGTTTCTTGCGGCGATTCAGACCACCTCATCATATCCATCTCTGGTGCCTGCGGATCTTCCACTGGATGCCAGAATTACAGTCTTGATGGGTGTCAGCAGTGTGGCAGGTACAGTATGTAGTTTTCTTTCTCTGCCAACATGCTTTCATGAAGCAAACACTCAACAGAAAGACACACAATAGAGGAAAGACATGGAGACACAAAATCTATTGAGTGGAGGCAGCCAGAGGCAGACTATGAAGCTCCTGCCAGAGAGGAGCCGGTGAGTGAGTGGCAGGTGGCCTGGCCCCAGGGACTCCTAATGAAGAGAGTCTGCCTGCCTGCTTATCGATCGAACCACATCAGCTGATCTGATGCCTGGCTGACTGGCAGACTAGGGGGGGCCTTAATGGGCACCTGGGGCCACACACACACACACACACACACACACACATACAGAGGATGGAAACCTTGCGCTCAACAGGTGTGTGTGTGTGCTTGGACAGGAATGATAATGTGTATGTTTTGAGAGAGTGTTAGAGGAAATGCAGAGGTGAGTAGTGTATTTGTGACCTAATGTGGTGGCAGAGAGTACTTTGAAGCACTTGTACACATACAGCTCAAGATGTGCGTACTTGAGTAGATGGATATATATATAGGTATGAGACAGTTGTCTTTAATGTTGAACCTCTGTCTTGTCTTTTGGTGCAGCACATGAAAAGACGAAGCAGAAGAGACAACAGCTGTCCTCCTGTCACACTGTAACACAACATTTCTAAGCCACTGTCCAGCATAATCTACTCACACACACACACACACACACACACACACACACACACACACACACACACCTCTGCCATCACAGATGCTCCTTCAAGCTCATTATTTCTGGGACTGTCAGCTTGTGGCGTGTTGTGTTGGTTGGGTAATGCATCTTAAGCCCAGCTATCAAATATGAATAAAGCACTGACTTCCTCATCCATCTTTCATGGCTTTCATTTGTTAAGCCATTTGCCAGCAAAAATATTTTGCATGTTCCCTTACTATTGGGAATAATGTGCTCGAGCAGCAGCAGTCAGTCTATTATAAAACTGAACATACTGTTCTGGCTTGTGTGAATATTATTGTTTGGGGGGGATTTGGTTAAAATATTTGTGTGAATGGGGCTTTATAATCATAATGGATGTTACAAATGTTCATTTCATGGTTTGAGTGACATCATGATTGAGACTTCACAATGTATAACACAATGCTGTGTTGGGGAGTGTGAATGTACAATTTACTGTGTATTTATCTATGTGTGTATGCTTGTCTTTTTCAATTATGGTCAACGTTGTGTGCATGTGCCTGTGTGTGTGTGTGTGTGTGCATTTTGATCCTTTTCCATGCATAAATGAGAGGCTATAAAAATACATACATTTTACATGTATTCTTTATTTGAACATGTTTGCTTATACAGTTACTGTATAGCCATATAGCATTTGCATTAGCAATGCCCAAGACAAACGTGTCAATATGTGCATACAAGACCACAACAACACCTCTTCTCCAAAGATGAACAGTATATATTCAAACAAGCTGCCAGCCCAGAGCTTCTCCATAAAAACTGATCTGGGAAAGATGTTCACAGTGACTATAGGATCATCAGAATTAGATTTCCCACAGGAAAGGGAACATTTTGTGTTTCTGAGCTGCCAACACTGCTACAGAACAAAGCTCAGGTGACAATAAAAACTGAAAAAACAAAACAAAACTGAAAAGCCTCCTATTCGCTGTCTAGGAACAAATTATAGGTCTGGCATCATGATGATAACCCAGATATGAGTGCAGTTCTCTGAGGCCTGGCTTTGGGAGAAAGCTGTGCCTGTTCAGATCATGGAGACCGTCCTGGATTTGAAAAACACACACACACACACACACAAGAATCCTGAGACTGGGCTGTATTTCTGCACAAGTGCTCATGGACTTGACACTGCATTACACAGTTCACATTGCCGAGCCATTAGGATGTCAGCATTCCACAAGCAATCGCTGATCAATACACACGTCGGAGCTCAGAGGGGCTGGGCATCTCCTGTGTCCATTAGTAGAATCACCGGTGTGGAGAAATAGAAACTATATCACCAAGTGCTCTTCACTCACCCCTGGATGGAGCCATCTTCATCATGGAGAGCCACACCAACTGGCTCACACATATATAAATCATCCAATGGCTTTGAACCACTTAAGAGTGAGCACCTCTTTGTCTTGGGTGGATGGAAAGGGGTTGTGTATAATTAATGCTGGTGGGGTGAGCTGAGGTGGGAGGTCTTGGAAAGCTGCCGTCCACCCCTTCCATCCCCGAGCACGTGCGCATGTGGGACGGCACGTGCACATGCATCAACTGTCTGTCATTAAGCTGACCCAGAGAAATGCCCGGAGATTCTTCTTCTGCGCCTCTTTTCTTTTTCTCTATGTGTGCAGCTTATTCTTCATCTCTCTATCTAATTTCCCCTCAATTCCTCCTTTGAACTCTTTGCTCTCTCTGCCCTTCTCTCTATCTCCCTTTCACTCTCCTGAAAGTGTCTGTATTATCACTTTGAACGACAGTTTGTGCAAGATTTTGTGCGCTGAAGAATGGCCATGCATCCGAGAGCTCTGGCAGTGTGTGTACATGTGCCCGTGAGCATGTTTGTCTGCGTAAGTCAGTATACTTGTGCTTTCTTTTGTGTGTATGTATCTCTTCATACCCACTAATTAGAGTGACAGTTTTTATTAATAGTTTGGGGCTAATGTGCAATAGCGTGACTCCAGCTTTCCTACTAGCTCGTTTACCCTGCTCTCTCGCCACCCCGGGCCCTAATTATCGAGCTGACGATCTGACATCCGACGACTAAAAAAGAGACGACACATTGACATATTGTCACTTCCGACTTTAGACTGAACCTCTTTAAACCTGAAGTTACGCTGTATTCCACAGACTTGTTCCATCTTGTCTGCCTACCTCTAAGCATGTCTGAAAACTGCGTGGAGCCCTGATTATAAAACTGCATCGTCCTGAAAATGTTTGAAAGGAAAACTTCTGAAGTGTATATGTAATTCATGGCTTCCAGGTTTCCCAGTGTCAGATTGTGCATGCATATAATTCTGCACGTCAAGAGTGATTAATCAATCTCGGAAAACAATAACACGACAGCAGACAGTGGTTGGCTTTCAGGATGTATTATTGATCCCACTAAAATTGCGGTATGTTGATATTTTCCACACATGTTGTTATAGTAGGTGGGGTCAAGTATACACTGAGTCAGACACAGCAGTTCTTTCTGGTGTATGAGGAATATTAACATGCATGGATCAAAAGGATGCCAGTTTGTGGATTTATCTTCTGACTGCGTTCCTTGTCAGAGAGGAGATACTCTTCTTTTATCTCAAGACAGAAATCCTTGCATGGATCATGATTTCTCGCAAATCAATTGTACACCATTACACCCCACAAAATATTTGTACGTACGCATGTACCTATATTTGCTTGACATACACATTCTGAATGTGTGGTGTTTTAATCTTGTTATATTTAACCTGCAGGCATGTGGTAAAATGATCAGCCTTGCTATAGAGGCAGCTAGGCCGTAGATGACGTTGGAAACATTCATTGTAAGTGTGATTATGTAAGACATAGTTCTTGCTATTACTAAGACTTGACAGTAATCAAAATAGTGTCCTCCCACAGCACAGCCGCAGCTGAAGCTCTTTTGAAGGCAGTGGCCTACTTTGCACAGTCTCTTCTCATATTCTTGATTTAATTTCGGAATGGAATAAGAAAGGCTACGATAACCTCTTCTGACCAGGACAAACGTAGCATGCCCATTCAAGATTATCTCTCCAGGGTGCACAGCAGAGGACACCCTTTAAATCAGAAGCACGCAGTGAGCATCGTCTGTCCACACTGACACAATAGTGGGCCTGGAATTCCTGGGCACATCCTGCTGTGCTGCTGTCAGTCCAGTAGCTAATTTTATTTGCTATGGTTGATGTACAGACTGGTGACAAATTAAAGGAAAAAACAACATAAAGTGTCTCAGGAAGGTGTTGGGCCACCACGTGCCACCAGAACAGCTTCAGTGCTCCTTGGCATTGATTCTACAAGTCTCTGAACTCTACTGGAGGGATGAACACCATTCTTCCAAAAGATATTCCCTCATTTGGTGTTTTGATGATGGTGGTGGAGAGCACTGTCTAACACGTCAGTCCAAAATCTCCCATAGATGTTCAATTGGGTTGAGATTTGGTGACTGTGAAGGCCACAGCATATGATTCACATCATTTTCACACTCATCAAACCATTCAGTGAACCCTCCTCCCCTGTGGATGCAGGCATGGTCCCCCTGGAAGAGACCACTCCCATCAGGAGAGAAATGTTTCATCATAGGATAAAGGTGATCACTCAGAACAACTTTGTATTGATTGACCCTTCCCCCTAAGGGGACAAGTGGACCCAAACCATGCCAGGAAAATACTTCTCACCTATATGGAAACATCTGCATTTGTTATATTTCCCCCCTCATTTATTCAGGTTTGTCCTTTAATTTGTCACCCATCTGTCTGTCAGCAAACTAGCAACAGCCTTTCATGTTTTTGCATTTGACACTTTTGCAGCGACAATTCAAGTCACACAGCTAAGCATCTGTTTCTCTTAAAGATAAAAACCATCCACACTCTGAAAACCCCTGTAGGTCATAGACAACACTTACTGCTGTTTCCAGATTCCTCAAAGACTCTTTTATCTAGCCTGAATGCAAATATATATTTGCGGCACAATAAAGAAAATGTTACTTGTTTCCCAAGTTGTGACTCTTGTTTCTTAAACCATGTAGCCTGAAGTGACACCTCCTCCTTTGCTGGAGTGCATCAAAAATATGAACTGTTATCATACAGTATATGTAATGAAATACATAAAACAACAGCTATTAACATTAATATAGAGCTGAATGAACCTGATTGTCATGTGAAGTACCTGCCAATGATCAGTGCAGCCCCCTCCCCTCTCTGCAGCCTTCAGGTTGGCTGTACCGGCAACCATCTTTGTTTAGGAGAACAAAAGCGTCACAACTCGATTAATTGACCCATTTGTCGATTAAAAGTCGTTGTTATTGTGCAGTCCACGGACTAATCTTCCTTCCAGTCGGATACAAGAGTCTTTGAAGAGTCTGGAAATGTCTTCTAACGAGAGGTAAGTGTTGTCAAACCACCTGTAGCTTTTCTTTTAAAGTTTGGTTTGAAAATTAGCTACGCAAGAGGCACAAAGTGGAGCTAACTTTACCAGCAAGATGAGGCAGAAGTAACTGTAACTGTAATTTAAGCTGCACATATTTGGTTTGGCTAATTGGTTTAATAATTTACTCAGTATGCTTGATAGTAAATATTATGTTAAATGTTCCTACAGAGAGTTTTTAGCCTTCATGTTAAGCTAATGTTATCAAGCTGGTCACAAGTGACACATATTACCATAGCAACTAGTTGACTCACTCAAAATAGTTCATTTCTGGCTAACTTTAGCCAGCTGTTGTGACTAAATTTAGTTACCAAGCAATTTTGTCTCCTTTTGATATGTTTTTTATTTGTGTCATTGTAAAGGTGACTCTAATACTCTTATGTAGTGCCATATATGGGTCCCACACAGGCCACTAAGATCCTAAATGAGGACACTACCTAAGAATTACTTTATTATTCAAAGTCACTAGTATATGTTATTTATTACTTATTTCTATTCTTTATTTTTATTCTATTTTACACTTATCTTTATTGCATAATTAAAGGAGCTAACGGTCACACATTTCACTATAATTATACCCTGTATGATGATATGTGACAAAACATACACAGGTGTTTCCACTTAATTTCCCTGATTAGACCCCTCCTCAGGATTTTGTGGGCATGTACAGACCAGGCTTTGATTTTCAACTTTCTTATTGGTATGTTGATTTTAGTAACCTCACACAACCCGAGCGTAATAAGTCCAGTCAGCCAGTATAACTGAAAATGCCTGTGTGGATGTGCACTGTCTTAAGTTAAATGACCTCCTCAAAAGAGAAGTAAAACAAAAAATAGGTGAAGTAGGATTTTTGTACTATTAGACAAAATATAAATTCGCTGTAATATCCCCCAAAATTATGCCATCACTTTTCACGCTCTCTACTTGTTGGTCTGCGTCCTTTTCATATCCTCCTGAGCCTGTTTTTCCATTTCTGTTTCACGATAACGTGTTGTGTGTGGTTTAAATTCCGTTGCTCTCGTATTTGTAGACAGCCAGTGAATGGTGAATTGATGGAGAGATGTGAGGATCTTACCCATTTGTCTTCTTTTTGTCTGCATTTCAAGGTGAGTTCCTTTTCGTGAATATGTCCTTTTAGTTGTTAAAGAGTGTGCGTGCCATGAGTGTAAAAATCTGCTGTATAATATAGAGTTGTAAAAAACTCATTTTGAGGCATTGCCATGACCTGCAGTTGCAGTCAGATAAAACATCCAGTAAAGCGAGATAAATGCTAAGCCATAATATCCCACAGATGTTACAGAAGACAAGTTAGACAAGTTTGACTGGTGAACTTCTCACCAGTTTTGCATATCTCAATAAATGAATTGAACTTCACAGCTAAAAAACTTCTCATTAGGAAGTTTCAGTGTCAAGCACCCCAACAAAGGCCAATCCGAGTCATCCCTCCTCCTTATCACAAGGGGAAACTTCCTAGTTGACAGTCTGCGGTGTTTTCGTGGTTTCCAAGCTCATAAAACATGCATTCTCCACCGCCATGCATGGAACACGCCCTGTTGAAGCATCGCTCCTCAACTTGTTGGTATGCATGGAATTCGCAGGACTGTGACTCCAGATTCTGAAACCAATTATTCAAATAGCTGCCACTGTAACTGGCAGGGCAAGCGTGTCGAGAACAAGGGGAAGAAGCATCTCAGAGATTCATAATAAAATGTTCCCTGCTGTATAGTAGAGTTACTTGTCTTCAAGATAGAGGCCATGTCTCAGGCCGATGTCCTTGGGTTGGAGTTTTGAGATCAGTCATGTGTGAGATAACTCTGAACTAAGGTATTGCACTGGGATAAATGCAAGTCTGTTCTAGCTTTTACTTCCAGTGCATGTGTCTGTGTGCTAAAAAGATCACAGCAAGGCCTTTTCACGCTGCTATTTTATGTTCATGGATGTGGAAATCAAACTAAGCCTCGGTGACTTATAGAAAAAAAAACAGGACTCAGCATAATGTCCCATTGCGGCTAAATAGTGAATTAGAAATGAGATGGATGGATAAATGGGCTAACCTTTTGATCCCCGTCCACACACACCCTCTCCAGAAATATTAATCAAAACAGCAAAGTGGTGTGATCAAGTGTAGTTATAAGAAAAAAACGTTACAAAATGAGTTTCCATGTGACTTGAAGTTGATTAATCATCCATCAGGCCGTTCAGTTATCTGCTCCTTTTGTAAACAAGTCACAAAAGATGTACATGGATATTCCATCGGTGAGCACAACCATCTGAGCCATGAAATATGAGAGCATCGGAAATATCATTTTTCATTCATCCTGTTCTGAATACCTGGCATTTAAAATTCATGGAGCATCTTCTGGCGTATTGTCAAGAGTTTTGGTGAGGGATGTCCTCAGGCCAACCCATTAATCTCTGTTAAACATGGACGTGTGAGCCAGCTTTTTTTGTGGACTGCATTTGTGAGTCTTTTCAGCATATGTTTGGCACGACAGTTGCTTAAAACTTGGTCATTCTTTAGTGTGTTTCTGATTGATTTCTAAGACCAGTGTATAAGACAAAGGTATTTGATATAGCCACATAAACACATTCACACTACCTGAAAGCTATTAAGTTGCTACATCATCAACAATGGTCATTGAATCTTCAGTCATAATATAAAATTTAATCCCTGATTGCTCAAGTAGCAACATCTGCATTATTATTTCACTGTGTGCCCGTCATACCACACAAGTATGTTCCAATTAGTGGTGATATATTGGCTTGACATCTCGTTTAGTGAGGACGGGCAGATTGCAGAGCCATGATTGAAAGCTTAATGAATGATTCATAATCTGAAATGAAATGGACATTTTCATTTGGGCATCTGCAGCAATCATTAGTTGGACATGTAGCATTTCTACATTGGAAAAAAACCAAACAGTGTCAATTTAGAGGCGTTGATTGATTGTACCTGGAAATGTATGCAGGTGCTGTTATAATACAAACCATAATATATGCTAATGTTTGATGCTGTGTTCTACTCCACACCGTTTGTATTCTACGACATATTGCTAATTCGCTGCTGTCTTGGTGTTGGAGGAATGTTTTGCGCACGGAGGGATGCTGTCTTGTGCGAAACAAACAGATGGGACAACAACTTGACCTACTTCTTCATCTGGACCACTCTGAATACAAAAGAAAGAACACTAAGGAGAGGGAAAATAGAGCTTACTTTTGATTTGCTTCACCTTTTATTTTTTGCATTTTGCTTACTATGCTTCCACACTCTCTGCACTTTGCACTTTGATTACGGCAAACTGTCCTCGCCTGCTTTCTTCAGCCAGTTATTCATCTCATATAAATTAGGAACCAGATATTTCTGACTTCACAGATCAAAAAACGTGGGTCAAGACAGTAATCAACCAGAAATAACAAGACCCTTCCCATATTGTGTTCCCTAAGGAGTTAAGATGTCGGATTTGGGATAATCTTTCATATAAAGGATGTGCTTGTCAGAGAGAGAAAGACCTAGATATTCCAGCAATCCTCCAGGGCTATACCCTGTTCCTTTGTGTGCTGTGTGCGTGGAGCTGCTTGGCCTTGTGAAAAATGACCTGTGTTTTAAGAGGCCAGGAGGGTCAGTTCCGCCATATCAACCATGACGGCTTTATACTTTAAATCCTTAATGAAGATTGAGGAAATTGGTTGTGATAGAGGAAGGGTGGAAATCATATTGTGATTAGGAGTATTTGCTATGCAAAGGTTATTTCATAATACCCATTTTCTGATAGAAAGCCTAGCCTACAGAGTGAATTCATCTGGAAAAAATGAAATGTTTGCAGATGGTATATTTAATAGTACTGCATATGCTGACATTATCCTCTGTAGAATGATTAAACATTCTTGTAGTTGTCACCGTCATCTTTGAAAATGAGGACCTGCGTCCTCTCACCTGTGTTGCGCTCTGGACTTGACTTGAATATCTCATCACTTAAGCAAAGTCGTTGCTTCCCCTCTGTGGCGTGGGCAGTGTGGAGTGGTGCAGCCACAGTTCACGTCTGTGATCATAACAAGGCGATCTCTGTGCCCTGCGCCATATTCATCCTCATCCTGAATTGGAAAAAACACATTAGACTCCTATTTGTGCTTTCATTCGTGCGCCTTTTAAACAAACCCCCTTGACGCTGATTGTAATTGTGCATGTGATATAATTGCGAAGGTCAAACTGTATGTGCCTCTGTTTTGAACTACAGATGCGGCTGATGACTTGAAAAGCTTTCATATTTTTCCCACATGTGGAGAACAGTTACCCCCGGCAGCATATTCTGTTCACTTCCCACGCCTGTTTAACAATACCATGAATTGTGTTGCAAACTATTGCAATAATTGCCAGTTTGTTTTTTTTAGCTCGGGGGCCGGAGGAGAAAGTAATCCTCATACACAGAGACATGAATAAGAATGTGTATACCCTGCCTTGGGGAAGAACAGGTAATGGGCTAATGTACACATGTCAACAGGAGCAGAGGACAAGAGTGCCGCTGCCTTGTACAGCTCAGCAGACCTTCAGCACCACGGACAGCGCATAGGCTTAGACAGTTTGCTGTCCATGGTGCTGAAATTCTGCAGAATTTGTGGCTGAGAATCCAGTGTTTCCCAACTATTTTAGGATTTTACACTGGAGAGAGTTAAACCAATAATCATAACAGTCATTTGTATACATCCTCTCTCAGTTCCAGTATCTGGATTAAGTTCACTTTTACTGTGAAAATGAACTTTTCCCGGGACCCTCTCGAACAAGGACGCCTGGGGATGTCTGAATCTAACTTCACAGTCTGCGTTTTGGCACATTTTGTGGCACTGTTCATTAGACCACTTCTTCAGTCCTCTTGAGTATTCTCATGTCTAATATAGATTCTAAACATTTATATATTCTTTATTGATTCTATAGTGGGAATTCTCTTTTCATCCTCGGGTTGAGACGCACACAGCCAGCTATTATGTCTCATCATGCTCAAGGACACTTTGGCAGGTACAGCAGGTAAACCCAGCTGCCTGTGGGAACAACCTCACCATCCGTTACCATAAGCATTTATAATGAGCCACTAAGAATATAGCTCTAAGAAGTGTGTTTGATTTGACTGAGCTATAGCCTACATGTGTATACAGCCCTATATATTTTAACTAGCCTGCTCCATGCGTGTCTGAAGCGTCGTCTCCTTCCTATAACATAAAAAGCCTAGTAAATCACCCTTGGCTGTCAAGCCGCTGATGAGTCTGCCCTGCATAAAGCCTATGCAGCCTTTCCACCAGGCTGTTGTATCCCTCTCCTCCTCCTCCTCCCCTCCCCCGTTTCCTCTCCTCCTCCACATTCAGTGCTCCCTCTTGCGCGCACGGTGAGCAGCAGCAGCAGCAGCAACGGCTTCAGCGCTTCTCTGACGCACCATCGGAGATGAGCATCCCAGTCCCACAGGCTGTCAAGGCAGACTCTCTCGACATCTCCCCCTCGGACCTCTGCGGTCAAGCTCTTAACATCAGCTCTGTTTGTTTTTAGTCTGTTTTCCGTATCGCCTCGTTGTCTCATAATCTGTCAGATTCAGCACTGCGTTCGGCGGGGATGCCCACAGTTGCCATCTCTTGGCTGGGAATTTACTTCGGAGGTGATTTTTGTATCCGCAACAACTGTCAACGAAAGTGATTGATTCCTGTCTACACTTACGCGGGCCTTCTCCTTGTTTTCAGGGCATCCTGCAGGACATTCTTGTGCTTCTAAGATAAGTGGTTCAGATTAAAGGTGAAAAGAGGGGTTGAATTAGAGGGCTGTTTTGACAGGAGATCGTTTGGATGACGGACACCGAGAGGCAATAGCTCTCCCACTGCAACGCGAATCTCTGCGCCCTTGGAATATTCTTACAGAGGCACTGTTACAGAGTAGAAATATTTTTCTCAGTTTGCAGTCAGAATCCATACGACGAGTTTGCCCACTGCAGGGGCTGCTGCGGCTTTCGTGTGTGCTCTGTTTTGAAATACGATTTCCTTGACGGGCGGGCGTCTGAGCATCCCGGACGAGCCCGAATTTGCAATGCCCAAACAGTGAGGGGTACGGTGGGATCTCATTTGGTCACCCTGCTCGGCAGCATGGCTCCAGCCCGGAGGGACTGCAGCGGCTGGGAGATGTTCCTCCCGACGGGATGCCTGCTCCTCTCTGTTTTGCTATTTCACCCTGCCCTGGCCAAGGTGTGTAACGACCGCACCAAACACGGACAGGACAACAGCTGGTTCGCCAGGGACGGGGAAAACTTGCCCATCATGGTTCTTATGCCCATGAACGAGTCGGCCCTGATGAGCAGCATCAGCCAGGGGATCGAGCCGGCGGTCCAGCTGGCCATCCAGCACATACGGGAGTCCGGGAAGTACTCGTTCTCACTCATCACCAAAATCTACGACACCGAGGTAAACATACAGACTAAATCCTTTCACTAAGCTGCTGCTGGTTTGCTCAGGCGTGTTTAAAACAGTTGTATATGGCTATGTGTGTATATGCGCGCGCGCGTGTGTACATGTGCACGTGTGTATGGCGCGCGCATTGCCCCGCAGCGCTCCACACGCGTCCAAGGGGAAACGCTAGGTTCAGTTATGTTTGGTGTATGTACAGCCTCGTCGTTGGCGAGCGTGTTTTAATGCCCATGTCCCATCTTCGTCCATCTCGCTGCTGTCGCCTGTCGTTGATGGGGCATGTAAATGTAACCTGGCATCGTTAGGCACTGCATCACCCGGACACCTCGAAAGGCACACTCTCCTGCTCTCCCTGTATTGGAGGTTTTAATGGTTACCGCAATCTCGGGATGACACAGAATGACAAGATGATACAAATGTCATTCATCGCCGGCACCCAATTAAAACGCTGCATTCGTAATCGTCACTTTATAAGATGTGTGCATGACATAAACTGGCGTTGCGCTAAAAAGAAAAGTACATTTAGTCACGAATTAGTGTATCTTTGGACGATTAAAGGGCTGCTTCTCATCGTGCCTGAAGATGGCGGTAATTGGATGTACGATTTCTTCTGACTCCTTGCACCCTTGAAAGAAGCCGCATCTCACAGCCTTCAAGCTCCAAATTAACATCTGTTTATTTGATAACAACAACAATAATATACCACTCCAGTTGAAGTCCACTTGAAGTTTAGTCATCGCTAAATCTCTGCAAGTTTTGACAATGTAGGCGTGTTCTCCATAATTTGTTTACGCTTGAATTATCTGAATCAGTACTTATAGTGGCCTTTTAGTGATTTACCTGCTGTTAAGGACACAATTTAAAGCTGCTGCATCATACAGTTGCCATGCCAACATGTAAGGATGTTGATAGTTTGACAGATCTGTTTAACAAGTCAACAACAGGACAAATCTGTTGCATAAGATGGCATTGACTTGCTACTTAAATAAATTATAACTATTTATAATTCGTGTTGTCTTCGGTTGATCTAAATTTGTCTTATTAAAACATCTCATGGTAATCTTTTCCCCCTGTGCCTTAGGTAGCAGTGATTCTTTTGGTTTTCCTGTCTAGCACTTATTCAGTACATTGTATATGCACAGGTGTGTCCGCGTGAAAGAGCACACACGTCTCTGTTGACAGAGGTAAGCCCTCACAGGCAGCATGCGCTCAGACCATGGGATTAATATGCTCTTATGAGAGTTATGATTTTTCCCCTTCTATTCCCCCGGAGGGAAAGATGAGCTGGAAGCAAGAGGTCAGTGGGCCAGCCTGACATCCACTCACTGGGAATGTCTGAAAGTGATGCCAGCTTTCTAATACTGGCTATCAATGGGAACTCATGAGAACAGTGTTATTTGATGACTTTGTGGTCAAAGGCTAAACTCTATTACACTGTGGCACTGCCAATCCAGTGGTATTTGACATTTATTTTGTATACATGCCAGCTGAAAATCCAAGCTCTGATCATGTTTTTGGAAATGTCAAAACAAAAATGCCTGCCATGCCTGCTCGAAAACCCTCTGTGTTTTTCCCTCAATAACACTTGGTTTTGCTCAGCTCACAGATGCATGCTGCAATATATAGTCAACACTCTTCCTTTTTCATTATTCTATCAGTGGCAGACCTTATAGACATGTATGTGTTACTGTACTGGATGAATTGCGTTGCCCGGTGGTAGCCTGTTAGCTCTGGCTTTAATAACTCTAAGAAAAAAGCGCCCTGCCAACAACTTAGAGTATATTTACAAGCTATTGGAAATCATCTGGCACAGCCTGGCATGGTTAAAGTCAACAAGGGACCACAGAGAGCACTGTGAAGTGCAAATAGTAATATGTTACTGCAACAGAATATTGCTATTATATATTTACACACAATAATAAAGAAACAGTCAAGAGACTTTAGCGGGAGAAACATGATTTCAATAACATCTTAAGATATGAGAAACTATTATTGTTTGTTCTTATCAGATGAAGCGGTCTGAAGTGTGTCGCAACACTTACTTGGATAAGACCTTTGCCCAGGACAGCATTATTGCTGTAGTGTTGACTATATTGCATTTGGAGCTTCTGACATGTTTATAGGAGCAATAATGTGAAGTTAGTGATGGCTGTGTTTTAAACAATTTACCATACATGTGTTTATTATATGTTTATTGACCTATAATCTTTTACTTACACGTGAATAAAAGTCCTGAACACATACACACACATAAACACAGCTTCCTCACATGCCACATGCTTATGTCAGAAAACAATACATGCATCAGTGCGTTTGTTGCAGCCAGCAGCAGGCCAAGTGTGTGCCCGTGTGGTGTTTATACACACGTGTGTGTGTGTATGTGTGGGCACTGGGATTTAGCCTGGCAGATGTAAGTAATCAGTCCCTGAGCAGAGGCTCTTTATCCCTTTATCCCCTGTCGGTGGAGCCATGGGTAGACAGGGCAGGCCCAGTCCATCCCCCCTGGTGGTGTGGAGCTGGGTGGTGCTGATGATGGGGATGGTGAGGCACTGGGGGGCTGTCCCACAGTAAAAGGCCTGAGAGCTGAGGCTGTGCTGCTAGAACGAGGTAGTTGGTGGTTGGAGGATTGGAGAAGCAGTTGCTAGAAGTAGAACAGATGTCCTGACGTGGAATGCCTGGAGATGAGATCTAATGCGGGCTGGTGGGAAACTAGTTTGATCAGGCCACAGCTAGACTCCTAAGATGTTTAAACTATATAGGGATTGTAGCAGGCTGAGGTAATTGCAGATGAGAATGCATCTTTGCTTTAAAACCACAGCACTGCAGGTAGAAAAGAAGCGGGATGGATTATATCAACTGGAAGGCTTAGTGCTGGAGCAGGAGTTGGTCCTTCACCACAGCTCTAGATGTGTGAGTGTGGATTTTAGTGTAACCGAAGAATGATACTGTAACTCTGCAGGCTTAGCTGATCAAAGCTTTGGAGAGGACAGGAAGCACTGGAAGAGGATGGAAGGGAGACTTTGGGCAGTGAGAGCGTTCTAGGCTAAGCTACGCTAGTTCACCGGCTTATAGGATGTGTGACAGGCCCTTGAGAGAAGCCACTCAGGGAAAGATGACTTCTTAGCAGAATAGTTAACAATGTATTTTGAACAGTGGTAGTTTTCAACTCATTGTCAAGTTGTCCTCAGCTACGGAAAAAACATATCAAGACAGCAGATACAGATGGTAACTGCACCAAATCAAAAAGGAAAAGGTTGTTGTCATGCATAATATGATTGCAGTGTTTTAAAAGTTGTTTAATGCCATTGTGTGAAAACGTGTGAACTAGGATACAGGTGAAAGCGAATGGATTTATACATACTCTTCATTAAAGGTTTGCTAGTCCTGTGTACTGTTAATGTTGCACAGTAATAGTCAGACTCTGTGGTATGATTTCTTGAGAGGACTGTTTGTTAATGCTGGGTAAAGGCACAATTAGGACAGTTTTACGATATTGAGATACATTTGTGAAACAGGCGTGCCGTGTAACAGATTGAGGGAAATGGAAGATAAAAAGAGGACGAAGAAAGTCCAAATAATTTCATTACGCCCCCTGAAAGAATGAGAGATTTATACAATTTCACCCATTTAGGACTGTTACTTAAAAAACAAGTTCGAACGAATGAGAACTAACTCGTAATCCGTTCAAATTAATTTAAAAGCAAACTGACAAAGCCCTGATCGAAAAATACATGATGTGATTGATGTGGTCGCATTAATTGGCAGTGCATATACTGCCTCACTTGAGTGACAAGCTAACAGGTGACTTCAGATTTGTTACTGTGGTAATGTTACTGCAGGCAGTTGAGTTGATCCAACACCTTTCGTTGTCAGATATGGAATGGGAAATTCTATTTTTGATGACAAGAGTTGAATAGTCTCATCTAAAACTCAACTTTTGGAATCTTCTTTTCTGTGATCGCTTTAAAAAGAGTAGTCCGCACTTCTTGGAAGAAATCTTAAACTTAATTAATGTACTTTTAGGGAATGTGCTCCCTTGCTGTCATGTTTCCTATATTCTAGCAGTGAGAGAAGAGTGAACACATGTGTTTCTTCAAATCAATACAACCACAAAGACACAGAGTCTGCAGTTGGAGATGTACAGTGCACCAGATACCATATGCAGATGGGTATTTATGGTATATGACTGTCCATCCATGCAATACTGTGGGCCCCCTGAGACTATGTTAGCAATGACCTATTCAGAGATACTGCACACAGATATGAACTGCTTCTCCTGCTCCTCTGAGGGCTAGATGCAACATGTCACATTTGTGCACATGTTGGCACGCCTGAAACCACCGTACAGTACACTTGTTCACAGGAGGAAGAACACCCCCCTGAGCGTGTGTAAGGCGTTCTGTCATTTTGTCAGAAGAGGTTAGGTTTCCGGTGAAAAGGCATTAACATAATAGAATTTAGGATGCTGCTAAGCATAGGTCTTAAGTCAAAGTGAGCTGGTTCAGGCCTGTTGGTCTTTTTAATGTTGAGGAGAATTTGTTTTAGCAAAGTGTCATTTGTTTATGGTGTAGGTTATTTATATATTTATTTAGAAAGAACATCCCAGAGTGCCCTTTACTGATCTTACTGTTTCACACACTGTAACTCGCCTTTTGTGTAAAACAATCTGACATGGGCCAACTGTAGTAGCGCATTTGGACATCTTATATGTCAGGGTCTCATATTGTACGCCACATATTATCTAAATATCTGACATCTATTCTGCGCAGAGGCGGTGACCCAGGGGGGTCAACAAAGATTGCCTGTCACTGGTCCTAGGAGAGGGTGAATATTCAGGGATAGTAGGGGAAAAGCAGCCTGTGACAGCCTTGGTACTCTCTAGGCATACAGAAAGTGCTGAGTGTGGCTGTATCCACTGACCCGACACAGATAGTGGGGATCAATGTGCAGCAGCCCTTCTCATAGAACGAACAGGATCTCAGGGGAAAATCAGAGAGAGAGGCGAGAGAGAAAGAGATGTGTAGGGCTATGAGATGGAGATCCTGAAATAGGATTATATCATCTTCTGTGCAGGAAGAGGAAATGGCCAGCCTCTTAATTCTTATTGGATCATAATGTAATGCCATTTGTGTTGTTTCTCTGAGGCTACATAGTTTAATGGCCATGTGAAAAAAAAAGCAATTACTGCATGCAATGAGGTATGCACATTAGATCAGTTAAGGCCTCCAAAGATCTTGTGTAGTTGCGTCAATGATATTATTTTACAGGTTCATGAGAGTGTTGTTTTTATATCATTTTAATGTTTTTTCAGCAATTCACGGTTTAATGGAGTTACTAAATTTGAGCACCAATTGCTGACCTGTGTGTGTGAGTCAGGCCGCCAGTGGCCTGGAGGGCTCGAGCAAGACAACCACAAACGTGAACTTTTCTGATAAAAGACGCGCTTATGTGCCCCGAAGCTAGCTTTATAACAGATACTGTGACACACACATAATACGGCACATAAATGCATGGAAGTATGCTCATACACATACTGTATGTTTCATGCACTCACACCACTGCACACACAGACCTGCATCCTCCCTTCACACACACACATGCACTCCCACATATGGTCATGGCTGTTTTCAATTGGCACCCCTGCAGCACTGCCTGAGGTCAGGACAATGTGGTCAGTTGAGCAGTTAGAAGTGAAGTGTTGCTCATTTCCCATAAAATTGGAGTCACAGCATCATCAGATTGCTTTATACAACATCAGCACCTTCATCCATCCTCCCCTCACTATGGGGAGTAGTCAGAAACCCTACTTCGCTAAAAACAATGTTCATCAATCATTTGAAACCAGTGTAACATGACAAAAAATCTATATCTCTTTGTACTATGCATTTTTATTTTTTATTCCCTTACACATGTCATTCTTTCTTTTCTTCTGCACTATGACTCTTCATCGCTGTCGTTTGCTTAAGTTGATTTGATAAAGGAATTTAAAATACATCTAATGGTCATTATGGAAAATTGTAAATGGAAGATGAAAAGTTTGCATCAAAGACAGTAAATGCTATAAACTGACCTAAGATGCTGTTTAACTTATTTATTTATTTATTTATTTATTTTCACAAAAAAAGACCCAGTTGACCTCCCGGGCTTTGTGCATTCTCACTAGTGTCGGATTTAATACTAGTTGTTCCTTGCGCCCATCTCTTGTCCACCAACGTTTAACCACAATAGACCTGACCTGTTGACCACTCTTTCCTGTTTATCCCAGAGGTCTGTCCTAAAGCTTAAAAAGAGAACTAAGTCCTTTTCTCTGATACATTATTCCACACTGACCGTAGGGTATCATCTTCTTGCTAGTGTGTTAATAACACAATGCTTTATTTGATATATTATTGGTATTCCGAGCACTAGAATTCAATAGGGGAATTCAAGTGTGACAAAAACAAATTAGCCTTTTAACTTTCTCCACCTTGCACCTTGCGTTTTCCTGGGGTAGATTACAATATGTTTGACTGAATCTCATGTATGTTGCTAATTTGATAGAGCAGCAAGTCCCGTTGGTTGCCTGCAAAGCAGTCAAAATGTATGTTTGTGCATGAGTGCTGCTGGAGGTTGGGAAAGGATGGAAAATAGTCTGTACACTAGATGTGTGGGCGGAGGTACTTATGTGAATATCTCAGTGGCTGGTGAATGTGATTCTTTGAGATGGACCCAGTCACCCCAAACGGATATTGTTAAAAATCAGGCAATTACACTGCTAAAATTCAACACAGCAGAATGCTGTGGTTAACTGCGTCACTGTCATTATTGCACATCTTTTTTGCTATCTGCTTGTTGACGTGTTTTTTCTGCATTGGTAAATCTGCGTTAGTGCAACTGGCTGGAATCTAATTTAGCTCTTTGTTAGCTCACTGAACTAAACAATACACAAGTGCCCTATTGTCAGCCCAGACTCATTCATGGTGTGGTCAGCTGACTGGAGTGTGGTCAGTACCATCATTTAGGTGGTGTTAAATGAATGAAAACTAGCAAAAAAGAGTATAAATGAGTGTCAGGAATAGTGCAACCTCCCCTACAAAAGATAGAAAAAATACCAATAATAGCATGCCTCTATACTTAAATACATTCTAGCATTGTGCCTCACCTGAAAAGATTAATACAGTATCTAAATCTCCACATATGTTTGCCCTGAATTCATTGCATCTTAATTACAACCAGGCGACGCACTCGTGTAGTAAAAGCTTTAATGAATTCAGTTTGTGGTAATGAATTAGGTTTCAAATGAATTTGTCATTGTCAAATTTTAATCTTCCTTTCTTTGTGCCGTCCTATTGTGTTTTCCCAGCAGATGCTATGATGAGACATCTGTTGGCATGCCCCCTCCTCATATTTTTCTTTCATTTCTCTGAGACTCCACTGTCTTGGAGATGCACAATGACTCCAAAAGGTGGCGAACCAGGCATGTGGCTGCCATTAACATTAAACAAACAGTTACTCTCTGATTCACATGGTTGTACTGTGGTGCTGAGGGAGGGACACCCACTGGGAAATCACCCAGGAGACAGAAACGAGGTGGGAGGATGGATGAACAGGTGGGGGAGGCCGAAAATGGGCACTTCAGGAGGACGAGATAGGGGGAGGTGTAGAGTGGAGAGGTAGAATGTGAGGCAGATAAACTGGAGGAAAAAACACTGAAAATGCAACTTTAAAGTAGCGATAGACGAGAGCTGGGATTGAGGATGAAAATCTCCCATCTTTATTCAGTGCTGCTGAAAATACTGACAAGATGGCTGCTGCCATGTTGAGTGCAACACTAAGTCAGTCCGTCTGGCTGCTACTGCTGGTGCATCTATAAAGCTGCCATTGATCCAGAGCCAAGCCATTTGCACAGACAATTAACACAGTGAATGTTTATCCGCTGCTATAGCTCGTTTCACTGCAAACTACTGAGAAATCACTCTTTCTAACTCCCAAATGTGGTGTGAGTATTAGGATTCTTTCAGTATTTTTGTTTTGGTCGTTAAATGGTTTCAGAATGATATTCATGATGTTGTCTGTTTACTGAACTCAGTTTTCTGCAGACAAGATCCAGGAGAATATGTGTTTGTGTGCTTATGGTTACCAACCCCAAGAGAGGTGCCCTGCTGTGGCACGTCTGGAGAATTTCCATCACTAAAAGGCTGCGTATATGTGTGTGAGTGAGAGACACAGGCAGAGGAGATATAGAGGTTGTATGTGTGAGATGAGTTTCAAATATTTAATATTGCTCCTCTTCTAATGTTGTTTGACCTTTCACCTTTAAACAAAGCAGACTGACCCAAGTTCTGCTACATCAGATGACCCTTTTTAAAGGGTGACTTGTTTTCTACTCAGTATCGCCTTTGTCAGCCATCATTATACATTAATCCTGAAAATTTTACCATCCCCACTCGCTCCATCACTGTCTGCTCCTTTCACTGTTCATCACTCCTCCACCCCCTCACGCACACACACACGCTCACGCACACCACATTCACCTCTCTGCCTCCCTGTCTCTCTCCTGTGAGTGGACAGAAATGAAAGGATTATCGTGGAAAGGGTGTGCCGTTGTCATTAGAGATTGGACAAGTACTCTGTGCATGCTCCTGTCTGTCGCTCTCAAGGGGGCCCAGCACAGAGCAATAAGCAGAGAGAGTCTGTCCTTGTCAGTCCTGTAATTACATTAAAGCTCATGTAATTCTTGGCCAAAAAAAGAGGAGCCAACCATCGTCTGCTTCTTGGGAAGGGACGTGTGTGTGCACGTGGTTACACATGTGTATGGGGTGTGCATGAGTATGCTCACTTATAAAGAGAAAGTGACTTTCTTGTGCTTGCATGTGTCCACACATACAGTATGTTTGACTCTGAGGCCACACTCGGTGTGTGCGCATTTGCGTGATTCTGGCAGCATGTGATGTGTATGATTGTAGCATGCGTAAATGCCCTGTTCCCAGGGGTCAATGGCAGTTAACACTTGCTCCCAGAGGGCAGGTTGGTTGCCATGGCCACAGCTGGGGGATGCGTGAAGACTCAGGCAGGTGCCACAGAAGAATAATGGCCCTTCTTGTTTTGTCTCATACACCTACTCACGCACACGCACACAAAGCCTGAACCACATGTAAACAAACACGCATACCTGTTGTCACTGGTCAACAGAAGGCACCAGGGCACGGTGCTGCCAAGCCTGAGCTGGCTTTGGAAAAAAAAGTCATGTTTACAACTTTTTTTTTTGGTAAAATTACACACTCACTGATTTGATCTACTTTAGTCTGCACAGCTTTCTTTGTTACAATACTATGAAAAGAGATGATGACTAACATACACTATATTTCCTATTGATAACAGTAGCACTTTACTAGTCAAGGTCATTCTTCAAAGGAACTGTAGGAGTCCAGTTCAGTCAAAACCCTTCAATAATGTTATAATGTAGCTTATTTAGACACCCACTTCCACACACTGGTAGAATCTATTGCAGGTATATTTGATATAAATACATTCATGCACAAAGTTCAGCATTAAATTTCAGCCTCAACAGAGCCACTGTCCTGCAAGGTGAAATGTTCCAGCAGTACACACAGCAGTGGACCCTGTAATGGAGGCTTTCCTACTGTTAAAATCAATTAAAGAATGCCATTAAACTATCAGACAATAAGCTGTAAACTGAACTGCCTATAATGTATTGCAATGAGTTCAGGGAACTTAGAATTTCTATAAATTCTTAAGAATTTCCTCAACAAAAGTAAGACTTTTGCATCAAATCCAGTATTTTGAATATCTTGAAATGTTATCATCTCGTACAAATGGGCATTATCGATACATTGTAGATGTTGTAGAAGCAATTCCAACCTTCACATACTTCCACATTCATGGTTTCTGCCTTTTGTCTTACTTGCAGGTTTGCTTTTCGGCCTATCAGAACATGTCATTGTCGGTGCTTTTCCTCTGTCCTTCTCTAGAAAGAGATGCTCAACTGAAGGAGCGATTATACAGTTTCAATCACACCGTTAAGGACCTTCATAGAGCACCTGTCGGAAGCACAGCCTTCACAGTTATTATTTTACAGAAATAGACTGCTGGATTTAATACATTAAAGCTTCCGTGAGCAATATCTCATGCTTTTGTGCTCATCCAGCTGTGAGGAAACAAACTGTCAGTTCGAGTTTTGCTTCTCCTCTTCCGGTGTGTGCCATTTAGATTTTGCGGCCGTCAAACATTGTAATCCTCTGTGTGTTTTCCAGTATTTTCCTGCTTTAACTGACTACACACTGACAAGGATTGTCTGAAAGTGTAACTATTGTGATTTGTTGCTGGTAGTGGGCCCCAGCATGCGTCCATGTGGCACACTGCAGCTCTCTGCTCCAGCAGTCTCTGATACACATCAGACCTTTGTCCATTTGCCGCCCGCTCATAGTGGCTACCACTTCCCCATCCGTGATTGCTGGGGGCTGTTAGCGGAAAGCAGTTGGTGAGCCCATTGTGTGCCAAGAGCGATAACAACAGACAGTGGAATCGCAGATGTAACCTACACACACATACACATACACACACACCCTGCCGCACTCCCTAAGTGCCCATGCACGGTAGCAGTGGTATACACATCTGTCATGCCCATCCAAAGCAGGCAATCATGCCACATGCGACCACAAAAGGCTGTGCAATGATGATAAGAGCTCATTTGCAACCAAGCTCTATCTGCCGTGGCTCAGTCCTAATCTTTGTACGTGTATGGATGTGTGTGCATCAGTGTGTTTTCATGGACAGATAGTTAGATAAATGGATAGCAAAACAGATTAAATTGTGCTTTCTTATGTTGTATCAGTGGAATTGTGTTTTTTCAGTGGAAAAAAAAAACTGTAAGACCCAGGAGTGGGTTGCATTTTGTTTTGAGCAGTCCCAACTCCATTTGGCAAACACACCCCAATACACAGCCCCAAACACACGCAACCATATATCCACACACCCTCACTCAATCCATCACGCACAGAAATAGCTAGACTGTAAATGTTGCTCTCAGCTGCTCTACATGTTGGAATGTAGTCATTTCTCTTTGGTTAATGCATCTCTAAACAATCCATGTTATAGGCTATAGAGCAGGAATTGTGGCTGTAAAGAGTAGTTAGTCTTACACAGAGCCTACGTCAGACTGCAGCTGATAGATGGGGTGGGATCCTGATTGGAGGGACCCACGGCTGCCTGTCTGACTAATGAACTGTTACTGTAAGGTAGGAGCCTTTTATTGCCTTCTTTATGGGGAGAAGAGGATACAGTGCACTTATGACTTGGCCTGCTGTCTCCTTTTACTAGTCCATTTCTTGCTATGCACACACACACACACACACACACACACACACACACACACACACACACCAGACACACACACACACACACACACACACACACACACACACACCAGACACACACACGTAAGCACATGTGTACATACAAACACACTCATACTATACAGGACCTGGTTCTCCCTGAAGGACCATTATCTCTTATGGTTATTTGCAAAAGGCTTGATACGGGGCCAGTTGGTCAACAAAGCAGAGGCACAGGCACCGATCTGATGACCAGGCAAGAAACTCCTGGAGCAGACTGTTGGTAAATGGTGTGTTCAGAACTGACATTGTAGGTACAATTCCCATGAGATGCAGGGCCCTTTTAAATCAAGTGTTTGTTGAAGTTTTATTTTCATTGACATCAGGCCTATTCTGGTTAACAGAATGTGTGTGATTGGGTTAAGCTGCGGCAGCATGCTCAATAATGTACAAGAATGATAAAAAGTGATTTCTAGTGGTGAAGCTGAAAGCTACAGATGTATTTAATGGCTCATGCCAAATGCTTAGATGTACTCCTGATCAAATCTGCATGGTTTAGCTAAAAAAAAAAAGACCACAGCTGTTTTTGTTAGCGTTTGAACAGCATAGATGCAGCAAATATCATTACACTCATCCGGGGATACAAGCTCCACTTTCTCTGTCCTCTCCAGCTTTCCTGCATGCTCTAGTCACAAACCACAGGTGATACTGGGTTCCTTTATTTCCACCTGGGCTTCACATCGATCAGCAGTCTGAAGCCATGTCATTAAGCCACTGTCTGCTTGGTCCCTTGGGCCCATTTCATGAAATTTGCAGCATGCGACCTGATATTTGCAATGTGCAATCACTTTTTGACATGTGACAAATAAATTGCAATCTCAAGACACGACAGGACCCTACAATGCACACTGAAGGAGGCAATCTGTATTTAGAAATTAATTTATCATCTCTTGAAGAGGATCAGTGCGATCATGAAATACTCTCTCTGACCTAGAAGATGTGTTCTCTTCTTCCTTCTCCTAACACTTGAAAAGAAACTCTCATATTTTAAACAAATGTGTAAGCGTGTGAAAGCCCTTTAGGCTTTTTTAAAGTCATTAGTAACTTGTAAACATTTGTGAAACGAGATTCTGACGTGAACGTAAAAAAACATTTTTTTTTAAGTTGGAGATCCCTTTAAATCAAGAATCACTTGTGCATTGACAGTTTATGTTTCCGCTGCATTTTTGGGACTTGGACAAATGTCACTCTAGAACATAAACTAGTTTTGACCTTTTGTCCGGTAGCTATTTGGAACATGACATTTTGAAAGTTTTATCTGGCTTGTGCACATCAAAACACAGCCCATTAACAACCATTTCAGTTGCATTGATTTCCAAAGAATTCTTAAAACGTGAAATCTGGAAATCTTGGATCATAATTGACATGTTGAATAGAGACTGGGGGGATATATTTAGTATAATCTAATAATCCTCATCTCAGACGGTCTTATCTTGGGATAACACTATTTACATGATTAGATGCTCTTACTTTCATGCTGATTTCTTGCCTCCGTCCAAAAGCACAACAGTCTTTGCCAGAAAGCAGCTCCTCTGTTCATGTAGCCCAACTGTGTGTATTGATTTCATGGCTAAAAACAGGGTGATGGCATGATGCCTGTTTTATTCTTCCTTTTGGGAAACATCCAAGAACAATTGATGCCACCCTTTTGCTGCTTCTTAAAAATGGGCAGCTTGTTGACAATATGGTTTCAACTGCACCTGAATTTCATCACTTGCATACCATGAGTTAAATCATATTTTCGCTTGATTTTTCCATAATGTGATGTTTCATGGCCACAGTGGGATGCTTGAGGAATGTACTCCTGGGGTTTTCACCGCTGCTGCCAAAAGATACTGGCCGGCACTTCAGCTGCCAGCCATCTTTTATTAAACCCTTTCATTATGCCTGAAATTCCAAGGTAAAAGACCATCTGGGGCATGAGCATCACCAGCCCTATTCAGCCACTTCAACACACTATACAAGATAGATAAAGCAATTAAATCACCATGCTAATGTATACAGTATATTGAGCTCTTGCAGCGACAACAGATTGATGGGCTGTTTGTCTTTAAAATGGCAGCCTGTGTTTAAGAGGAGACCCCCATTTTACAGTATAGCAAAGAGCATCCCTGCCATGTATCATTCCTTCTTTTCGTACTGTGATGGTTATTGGCCTTTCGTAAGCTTTTATTGCCTCAGTAGTCTGTGATTGATGTGCCCAATGAACGGGGAGCGCTGGTTGGACTGATGACACCCCAAGCTGTGAGAAGGAACGATGCCTATCACGTTAATTCAATAGAAAGCAGTTGGATAGTGAGTGAAATTTCATTATCCCACGTAAAGCAGATAATTCCAAGGGCCATCTGGACGGATGGAGGACATTACTCCTAAGGCGTATTCATATCAACATTTATATTCACATAGACAGAGCTATCACAACCCTATGCTGATGTAATTGTAAACAAGCTGTCTTTTGGCCAGCGTGGTGTTAGGCTAGCTGTTTTCGATCTGACAGAAAGGGCACCAATAAAGGTCCGCCAACTGTGACGCTCTTGGTGTTGTGGTAGTTTTTAGAGTGTACAGTTTGTTAGCATTAAGCATCTGCCAAACAACCCAAATGCTAATTTTAAACATCCACCGCCTGCCAGGGATTTCAGTTCCATTTTACAGGCTTTTTAAAAAGGAAAACTCTTGTCCACACTGAGCTACAGTCCATGTTACACTAATTACTACCCTTATTAGTATTCTATTGGAACATTAGCAATTAGCATAGCCATTAAAACCATAAGGATCTCCTGTGGCGGAAAATAGAAAAGCAAAACAGGAATAAGGCTAAAATGTATGTTTTGAGCCATTTTTACAGGGCTGTTAGGGTGTTAGTGCAATTGTGTTTCCACCTTTCGGCCTTGGTAGACAAATGTGTAAAGGGTCCTTTGGCTATGCAGTGCCTGCTAATGTATGTAAATTGTGTGGAAAGGGGACATCAATTAGAGTTGGCGGTGTGCTCACGCTGTGCATTTATTCATAAGGTTGGTAAACCTGCTAATTGTATGTACCAGAGACATCCATCGTGGATGCCGTTGACTGGATTAATGTAAACACAACTAACAACATGGATGCTCATGATCCATGATCACAGAAGCTCACACTCCAGTCCACATACAAAAGTATGCAGACGTGAATGGATGAGTGTGTGTTTTTGTGTGCTCAGAGACGTCTTCTGAACTTAAAAAAAATACACACAATCCCGGGGATGTGTGCATGAATATTTAAAGGTGGCATACTAAACAATTCTCCAGTGCTGACCTGTTGCTGGATGTATTCTTATTGAATAAATGAACATGCCTCATATTTACTAGATCACTGCTTTTAAGATGTATGAATCAGAATTAAACATGCTCCCTGGCGGTTTTCGGCAGCCTCCCTCTACATAAATATTATCTGTATGCCCTGACTCTGTGCTGCTCTCTGCTCTGTTGACTTGCTCTTACACACAGGGGAGCTTCTATTGATTTCTAGAAGGCCTTCATGCCGGCTTCCTCAGCTCGCTGGAATCACATTTTCAGGAATGGGTCTTCTGTCTCTTTTTGTGTGCAGCATCCCATCATCTCTGTTCTGTGTGTTTCTTAAAGTATACAATTATTTGCTTTCTTTCACTGACTTTTCTTATTATAAGATTGTTGCTGAATTTGTAGTGCAATTTAGTGATTTTAGTCATCACAAATTTGATTTCATTTCACAAGCTGAACAAATATAAAAGACTAGGAAATACTGGATGAACAGTGTCAATAAACAAAATATTTTCAGTTGGGTGAAACAATTAGTAGTAGGTTTACATTTCATTTATTTCAATTTATTTGATGCATATAGAGTATGTTCTTATTCCCTGGCCATGACACTCATAATGCATAAGGAAAGCAGCAAAAAGGACAGAAATAACTTGTAGTTAAAGGAAAAAAAATGTTGCTGTATTAAATTATGTTGTCTGCATGTTCCTTTCTCCCACTCGCGCTGTCAGTGGCGTAGCATAGACGGGGGAATCGGTGTTAGCTCAGTTGTTCCTCAAGGCAGAATGTGTGACAACGATGGCAAGGGGACCACGGGGTCACGACCATTCTTTTTTCTTTGATAGAGGGCAAATGTAAATGTCAGCGATGTCTGAAAAAGAAAGGTCTTATGGTCTCTGATGCTACACGGAATAAGCTGTGACAGATGGAAAAAGCGTTGCAAGCTACAATTTATGGAGGCAAAGCTGAGAGGAACAGAAGTAAAGGAAAGAAAAGGAAGATGGGAAAATAAGAAATCCTGTAAAGGACGCTAACAAAGGATTATCAAAGTAATATTATACTGATTGTAACATACAGTATAATTTTGTGTTGATCAGCTAGTTGTACTTTTATGATCAGAGAAGCAGTGGATTTTATATTCAAATTTAAAATCTTTTAACTAATTTCAAAGAGCTGATCTACTCGATATGCCTTTAGGTGCTTTGAGGAAGCTTTTTAAGAAAACTACCATCAAGATCATCAACATTTTAGATTAAGTGAAAATCCTGTAAAACTACCCCGATCCTATGCGCTGAAAGCTCTGTTAGCCATTGATTTCTATGCAAATCTTCTATCGACTGAACTCTATTGATCAGTAATGGTTTGCCCTAAAAGTCTGAGTCCAGATGTGACCCCTGGTAGTGCTAAAAAATGTTGATGATACAGGCGATAAAGAATCATTGAAGTACAAAAATATTTCGATGATCACAGCTTCTGAAAAGGCAACATTTTATTATCCGTTGCGTCATGGGTCTCTGGGCGTTTACAGAGATCTAAATTTGTTTTCTTATAATACACAATGAAAAAACTGAATTGCAAATCTGGAGAATATTCCCATCCATATCTCCCAAATTACTGAGGAACTACAGCTCACCAGTCTGAGCGTATTAGAAAAGAGGGCTTTGGCAGAAGTGTCATGTCACAGCTTCCTCCCACCACAACAAAGGCAGACCAAGAATAATGTCAGCGCCTATTTAATTCATTTATTCATGAGGGTAATTGAAATATTAACGCAGCTGGTTAGACACTGGAGACTGAACGTCTTCAATGCTCAGATCCCGCTCAACTCACCAAGGAAATTATATTTTATTTACACATAGATTCCGTCCCTCACATCATAATCCCCATGTTCAATGGAAGTGTTTTTTTTTTTTTACCATGGTGGATATGTGAAGAATTTGTTGATTATATGCATATTTGTTCTGTGTGTAAATTACCAGTAGTCAAAGAGATCTGATGTGTTCTTCATGGGAGTACACCTAAATAATTTAGGGGCTGAATAAGAGAGTGAGATTGTGGAGAAAAGACAAACGTGAAGAGGGAGAGAAAAAGGAGACAATGTGGTGGAGCAATAAGCAGAAAATCACAGGAGAGGAGAGAGAACAAGATGCGATGTGAAGAAGGTATAGAGAAAAGAGGATTTTGGGAAAAGGAGGTAAGCACAGCTAGACGACAGCTGGATCTGACTGGTACAAACACAACCTGGCATGTTTACCCCTTTCTAATGACGTGAGAGTGGTGCTGGAAAAAGGTGTGTGCAACATCTCTGCATCTGTGAGCAGTTTGATCTGCACAGACATAGCTTACACGTGGCTTTATGTTCATGTACCTACATTTCCGCGCGTGTGCCATTATGCGAGTTTAATTGCACTGATATGCGTCCGTTTGCATTGTATGTGTGGTTGTGTGCATGCGCGTGCCTCCGGGATAGTCATTTGGGGTTGCTGGCTGGGGAGCGAGAAAGAACATGACAAGTGTGCCAAGCTTGTTGCGGGGTGTTCTCAGACAGTCGGGGGGGAAACAGGCCTGCAGAGGATTGGGGTGGAGGGGGGCGGTGGTGCTGGGAGGCCATGTGCTGCTACTGTCACATGTCGCGCTTGGCACAGTAGCGGGCGAGTGGCAGGCGGGCGAGGAAAACACCACCCACCGGGAACTGTGGGTGTGGGGGCTGGGTGAGCAGGATGGCTGTGGAGCTGGCGTTTCTTCCCCAGGCTTTATCAAAGTGAAAAAATAAAACGCAGAGAGATAGATCTGCCACCAACAATCAGAGTAGTAGCACACTCTCTGTTGGCGTGTGCCACAGAGAGAGAGAGATGCATACATCCTCTATGTATGTGCTGTATGTAATAACCTATAGTGACAACGACCAACACATTTTTCACTCTTCCTGCAAATGTATTAAAAGAATTCTGAAATAACTGCTTTATATAAGACATTTTATTCAGTGCTTTGTAAATGCACGTGCAGTGATTTCAGGTTTGTGTTGAGTTTGCGTTGTGATAACATCACAAAGGTTATGCTTCACTGTAGGGACGGTATAGTGTTAGCCAGTTGATAAGCAGTATTTGTTTTTTGCCAGATGTGTCATTTAGCATTCAAGCCACAGTTCAGCTTTTGGCCCTGAAGGCCTGAGACTGGCCTTGTACTGTCGAAGTCCTCTTAAGTGCCATTTGGGAAACTGGACAAGCTTCTTTCTAGCTATTCTACTGAAAAGGTGAATTGACTGGGGCACTGCAAAGATGGTTGTTCTTCTGGCAGGTCATCCCCTCTCTGCAGAGGAATTCTGACACTGTTACAGTGGTCATTGGATTCCCAGTCACTTCCCTGTCCCAGGCCCATCTTACTCAATTACTGAGGTTGCCTGGACAGGTAGCTTCACATCTTGGTACTTATACATATTCCTTTGCACAAGAATGCATCTGTATGGGAACTTTTTTAAAGATGAGAGTAGTGATATTTTATATTTTTCTTATTGTCAGAAAATCCCATGAAAAAAACAAAACCAACAACGAATTGATCCTGCTAAGAAGTTTTGCCTTGCCTGATATAACTTATTCCTCCCTGTCATATGCCTTCATTGTTGTCCAAAGATAATTAAAAACACATGAGCCACACTGTTGCACTGGGTCAATCCCACATGCACCGTCTCGCTGCTGTAATCAAATGTGTCACCAAATGAGTATTAATCTGCAGCTGGAAATAGTCCCCAACAAATGCACTGTTTACTCCTGTCTGAGTAACGGTAATTACTTAGCCTTTCTAAAAAATGAAACTATGTGTTTGTGACCCGTTTTTTAAGATTTCCATCTTCAGTTGGAACAAATGAGCTGAGCACCACAGACAGAAGTACTGAGAGACGGACTGATGAATTGTTGACTTATTCACAATAAGAAATGTATTAAAAAAACACCAGCTTTATCCTATAATGCTTCAGCAATACATTTTTATCCGTTCCTGGATCAGTTTTGTACACAGTAGGGCTGGGAGTATTGTGGCAGAGTCATATTGTGACAATATGATCATATTGTGTTATCGTTTGAACACAATTCTGTTGTTTGAATTAATGATTTCAAGCGAACTGTGATTGAAAAGTAAAATAATGAGTTCTTTTTGATTTTTATGTGAAGACATTTTTAGTGTAATCCATTACAGTAGAATCCTTTTTATAGGGTCCTTTTATATATTATTTAGCCTACATTTATTGTATTGTTGTATATGGATATCGGAAAAGGACGTCTTCTGCTTTGAAATGGACGGTGAATGGTGTGACCGTTTTGACAGGTACGGGCCTTTCTAAATGATGTCCAGTCTCATTTAGATCAAGAGACATCTCAAGTGTGATCAAAGGAAACCAGATACATCTAGGCTCAGTGTCACAGAAAAGGTGGAATACATTCAGTATGTAAATTAATTATTTCTGCATTTCAGATTCAAGAGAGAAATATCTAAAAATGTACTATAAATATAGAGCAAGAGAGAGCAGTAGAGAGACACAACGAGATTGGGAAAAGAAAAATTAACAAATGGGGGAAACGGGGCTTTTTTATCTCCAAAGGAAGCATGGCTGTCTGTGTTCATATGTAATATACAACATATGTCAGTGTGCTCGGTGCATGCAGTAACATACAGAAACACAGACAGGGTTCCCATAGAAACGCCTGCCGTTTTTTTACCCATAAACACACAGACTTGCCACACAGCCCACATTTCTTTGAGACCACCGTTTCCCCATCACCCTTCATGCCTGCTGTTTGATCCTCAAGGCAGCCAGCAATCCACACCCACACACTTGTATTACAACATCCCTCGTTCCCTCTTTAATTTCTTCCTCCCCATCACTCCTTCTCCTTGTCGCCACCACCTATACCCTCTGCTTGGTTATGATGGATGTCTGCTATGTGCAGCGTACGGCAGCCTGGAGGAAATATTCTGTCACGCATCATCATTATGCGCCCAAGGACGCTTGTGTTTAAGCCAGGGACCCTGGTGCTGTCATGTCCCCTGATTATTGTGTAACAGATTGATTAACCCTCGAGTGGAAGCAACCCTTTTCATCATGGTGGCAGGTCCGCCACCACTCTCTGGGGTGTCACTTTGTAAATATTTGTCTCTCTCTCACTCCACTATGCATTACACTTGTTGCACTATTGATTAACACACCCACAAAATCAATGCTTTTAAGGTAATGTTTCTTTTATTCACATGTGTCACAGCTAGAAGAGTGACAGCATTAATAGATTTTCCAGTATAAGTTTGTATGTGGTGACAAGCGGACTGTGAGGAATTTCTGTAAACTCTGCATTATTTATTGAGCAATAAATGCTACAATGTGTATGGAAAGCGTTGTTTATTTAAGCTAAGGAATAAATGCAAATATTATATCAATGAATATTTTAAACCTTTTTACCACATTTGTTTTAACAGTTTAGTCTCAGTACACACACACACACACACACACACACACACACACACACACTAAAGTGCGAAGGCATCTGTTTTTGCCTGAAGGCACAATGGATTTTTTCAAAACACAAATTTAGGTGAATTAATTACCAAAATCTTCTTTCAATTTAAGTTTATCACATATGTGAATAATAGTACATTTACAGCAAAAGGAGTTAAAATTCTGAAGTCAACAAATATCAAACTAGAAATAATAAGTTTGGATTAAATCACACTACATCCAGAATATTATAGAATGTGATATTTTCATCAGCTAGCAGGCACGGAGGAAGATTTGTTGTTGCTTGTTGCATGTCTGCACTCCTGTGCCAGGATTGAAAAGGGAGGAGAAAAAGAGATTTCTTGGATTTAATCTGCTTCTAACTTTCTCTGAACGGAGCATTAAACTGCTCGGCAAAGTCTGAGCGAGAGTCACTCTCTATCTAATCTGCTGATTTGGCTCGCGGCGAGATTAAGGGTTATGGTTTAGAATGAAAGGGAGAGTGAGAGAGAATAGCTGAAGAGATGAGATGACGGAAAAGGGTGGATAGAGACAAGACGGCAGAGAGGGAGGAGGGAGCAAAGCGGAGTTGATTAGAAGAGAATGAAGAGGGGATAGAATTGTGCAGAGGCATCGAGGGGATAGAAAAGAAATGCTGCGAAACGCAAGGAAGAAAAGGCTGGCTCTGTCCTGATTGTCAGGTAAAATCCATGAGGTTGTGCGCATTCATTTAGAGCCGTTTGAGGCGGAGTTTTGCTAATGATGGACGAGCCTGGTGGGTTAGTGGAGGTCGCAATGTCCTGCTCTCTTTTAATGAAGCTGTTGACAACACACTTACTCACAGCTGAGATATGACTTAATTCTACAGGCTAAAACTGTCACTCGACTTATTTTGGCGTAATCAGCAGCTTTGCACGTCTTGCACATTAGAGGAGTGCAATGCTGCTGCAGTTAGTAGTGAAGATTGACAATAGAAGGTGGCAAATCTTAAATTTTTTTTTTTCCTCTGCTGCCAATTGCTGTTTTTTTTCTTTAGTTTTTTCTGTTAGTGTTTCAGTGTTTCATGTAAATCAGCTTAGATTTTGTTGAATTATTGGAACTAAGACTAAGCAACCCATTGTATGACAAATACTAGCATTTCTGTTTTCCTCCTGAATAGCTAAGTCAACTATGGATTTATCCTTGGGCCACGTATTATTATGACCTGCTACCGGTGATGGATTTCAGTTTTGATGTCTGGACTGAGTTGACTTTCTTTGATTAAAACAAGAATTCTCCCCACTTCATCACTTATCCCATGTAGGCTGAACAGCTCAGGGTGGTTTTAAGTTCAAGCACCTCTTCCATGCTTTTAAATCCACACAGAGTGATGACAACTCTATTTTTTCATGGGGTATCAGAGGGACTTTCTTTACACAAACAAAACATGAAAGGAAATTCCTGGGGTTTTCACCCCCGGGGATCTGTAGCTGTAAGAACCTGCAGTCAATGGTCTTCCCCCTCCTCATTTGACAGCCCTATTTGTCTTGCCTGGTCAAGCCTATTCATTTGGCTCACAACTGCCATAAGTACAGTAGTGGTACAGTTTATTTATAGCTCTGATTCAAAGCCCATTCTTCAGCCTGGCCAGCAGAGCTTGCGTGCAGTGCAGTGTAAATATAGCATCTCTTTCTGTTTCGCCTTTGCTTCTTTACATCATCTCTAAATTCTCTTTCTTTGCTTTACCCCTGACACTCTAATAGGCACACTTGAGTGTGTGTGCATACACACTTGAACAATATGCACATCTGTACACATACACACTCATTTCTCGTCCATAGCCTGTAGCAGCGCTGATGTCTAATTGGGCTTTCCTTTTACATTTCCTGTCAAATAACACCTTATATACACATAATGTCAGTGGCTCCTCGTGCCTCCACTTGACTTCCTCTTTCATCTAAACCCGTGTGTGTGTGTTTAAAGAACAAACAATGTATGTTCTCCCTCCATGCAATATGCTGGATGTGCAAATTGTGGCATGCATGAAAACATGAATAATGGAAATCTGTAAGTTTTCTCCCCTATCCCTCTCCAGCATGGCTGTTTGAAGCATGGCTAATATGAAGTGTTTTTAACCTGCAGGGCTAAGAGAGAGGAAAGCTCTAATGAGCTGGGATTGCTACTAAAATGTGTGTTTTTGTGTGCGCGCCTGCAATCATAAATTTTCTTTTGTGTGTGTTGTTGTGTATCTTTGTGTGCGTGTGCCTGTTTTGTCTTGCTGCGTGTGTGTATGGAAGACAGTAGAAGATCTCTCCTGCAGTGCTTAAACATGACAGTTATCAGGAGGAAGGCGAGTGTGTTTCTACCAAGCTTTAGTCCCAAGTTTCATTAACTCAGTCAGTATCCCAGAGCCACGTAGAGGGAGAGAGAAAAGCCACAGCGAAAGAGAGAGGAGGACAAAAAGAAACAAAAAAGAGAGAAAAAAAAGTTCAAATAAAGACAGAGGAAGAGTTTGAAAGATCGTACACGCACCTGAACCCAGCCGGAGGGGCCCTTTTCTGGCAGCTGAGGCTGTAGTTGTAGCACACACACAACCAGAATCAGGCGTGCACACCCCTCAAACCCTTCCCACCTACACACACACACACACACACAC
>NTHP01000003.1:1606387-1620543 GCA_003416845.1 Oplegnathus fasciatus | reverse complement strand
ACACACACACACACACACACACACACTCCTCTCCCACGCTGGCTGCTCAAACCCCCAACAAGCAGGGCCCCGTTCCACACCAGTAGCTAAAAAGACGGGGAGCACAGCTGACACTTGTGCCGAAGAGAGGAAGAGCAAACGCAGCCAGCTCCCCCTCCTCTCTCCTCCCCTTCCAAGTGCTGCTGCTGCTTTTATAGTCCAGGCTCCTTCTGCAAGGCATTTAACATTTAATAGCAGTAATGCACGGCCCTCTCCTGGGCGCAGAGTCACAGCACTGGTTTATTCATCAGACCGGACCAACTTAGCTGGACGAATGATAGTCAGATTTGAAGCCAAAGAGAGAGATATTGGGTTTGGGTGGTGTTTGTTATTCTAGATATGGCTGCTGGGTGTGCACAATCATTGCTTTGTCATGGTATAGTCAGAGGGGCAGGCAATGTCAGATCATCATTGTTGTGTTTGAATAAATTAGTATCAGGACTTGGTTATTTGTGTGCTGAGTAGTCAGAGGTGGTGTGTGGCAATGCTGCATCTCACATCNNTCTCTTACGTCGCTTATCTGTTTTTAGCCCTTCTGACCTGAATCACAGTTTATTCATCTTCTCCATCACCTTCTCAATCTGTCTCCTTCCCTTCTACATTTTCTTTTTTCCCTCCTCTAATTAACGCTCCTCCATTTCTCCTCTTCTCCCCTCCTTGTTTTTCTCCCTGCCTCCTCTGTCAGGAGGAGTATGGGGGGGAACTAGTGTTTTCTCATTAAGTTAGCAGGGAACTGTAGAGCACAACACTCTAATATCTGCCCAGATGCCCATTAGTCCAGCAGCTTGGCCTAACTGATGGCAACACAGATCAGAGGGCAGACAGTACAAGTCCCCACTGGCCCTGCCTGATAAAACATCCTGTTTCACTAGCAATGTCGGAATGGAGCAGTCGGTTGGTTGTGACGAAGCCACAAAAAGGATGCTCCAAAGGGGTTACAGAGGGGTGGGAAAATGTTTTCTGTGCAGATTGTTATGTTTACAGAATGGCTGACATAGAGTACCCCTTCTAAACAAGGCACGGCACTCATTACTGCTGTTATTCCTGCACCCAAAACCAAATGCATTTAATATATCTCTGTATACATTTAGTTTTGCAGTTTTCAGTGTCCATCCCTGTGTATCCTCTGTTATGGTAATGATTTTAAGCCTCATGTCAAAAAATCTTTGACATGCATCAGTCGTNNCTCTTCTTCTAATTCCTGAACTGTTGATGTTTTTGTAGAATTCAGTGTGTTTTCTTGTGACAGCAGAGAGAGATGGAGGGCAGGAAGCGAGGGATTGAGAGAGAGTGGAGGCAAAGATCAGTGGGAGTTGGCAGGGTGAAAGGAAGTCAGCCGGGACCCCCAGAGCTGAGTGATTCACCACCAAATGAATAAACCACATACACACACAGGTCCATATGTACACACGCACATATGCACGCAAGCTGACGCGCACACACAGATGTGCGCATACAGACAGACACAGGTTACGTTTTGGGGATGTCAGGACACATCACTGTCAGAGCTTTATCTTTGTCCTTCTCTGAAAAGAGAGGACAAGCTTAAATTGGAAACGGATCACACAGTCTGTTTTTCAGTGTCATTCACTGTAATTGGTTCATTTCTTTGCTGTGTATTTTCCTCAACGAGTGTAAGGGCATTGAAGACTTATAGCCTTTTGTGTACACACGTAGACGTTATGTTTTTTCGCTGAAAGAAAAGGGAGGGTTTTCCATCTACTCCATCTTCAACTGAGTTGAGGTTTCATGCATCTCTAGACAACAGCATCGTTTTTCTTTTTAGACATTTTCTACGTGTGGCCATTCTTCCGTATTTACTGGTAACATCTGGATTATAGACCATGAATCATTTGTCTGTGCTGTAATTCAATGTCTTCTGTCTATTTTCTGCTATATTATTCTCCTAATGTTGAGATTTGGTTGTCATGACCATGAGAAAACAGAAGTGACAGGTGGCATCAATCTTGCTGAAATGTTTTGATGATGACAAGATGAAACCAAAGAAAGCAAAGTAGACTGGCTACATCGGATGCATGTTGTGTAATAGGAGGCACAGAGACACGTTTTCTGTAGGTACATGTGCGTATGGACTAACACAGTGAGCCTCGTTCACTTGAATCATTTGTATTTGTGATGATCTGTGAAAGAAGAGATTGTTATTGATCCTTCTCGATGCCTCAGTGCGTGCGTGTGTTTGAATGGCCTTACGTAATGAGTCATGCATCTAATTGTGGTTCCCCTGAGAAAAGCTTTTGAAACCTTTCTGTTGATTTGTAGCAAGTGAAGTGCACAGTAATCACGTTTGGCACACAAATAAGGTTTGAGAGANNTTGTGGCCATTTTGAACACCATCTCATTCAGTGCTAGACCAACATGTACTGATTTTACATCATAGCCGTGGTCTGTTGCTCTTGCCACCATGATCTGCAGCCCGCTGTTCAAACACACATCATCAATCCCTTCCCAAGCTCATCATCTCGATCAGCCAGATCAGCTATATACTGTATTAGACAGCGTGTTCCAGCATCCACACTTTGTGTGCATGCTTTGGTCAGATATACTGTACAGAAGTGCCCGAGGCTGACTTTGCTCTTCACTGAGACCAGCCTTGGTGACACTATAGAACACTGAGGGAGGCTAGAAAACATGAATACTCAGTGAACCAGAAATGGGGCTTGTGTGCTGTGTTAGCAGTCTATGTGCATCGTCTGATTGTCTAACGCTAATGAACTGAATCACATTAACATAGCAAATAGGAGGCATTTAAGCACACACACACACACACACACACACACACACACACACACACACACATTCTCAGACAGTCTGAGGTATCCTCAGACTTTGAATTTATAATTACTTCATTTATACTATTTAGGAGCATTACATAGTGTTTGCTTGCTGTCACATTAATGCATAGGCTAAAATCTGTATAAACTGTTGTTGAAATATTTCACTGTAATTTCTGCAGCACTAACACAGTAATGCTTTCTCTAGCGATCTATTACCCCTGATGGATAGTTGTAAGCATTGTCAAATTTGACCTATCATATGGTTACAATGAAGTATGGTTCACATTAGTAGTTAGCCACCCATCAGTGCAGCATTGAGAAACAAAATAAATGGCCTTTGTAGAATTAAAGCAACTATGAAGGGGTGTCAGTCTCCACGGACTACTCTTAGCTCAGATGATACTATTGATAAGAGGAGTAATCCAAATTAGTAAGCATGGAACAAAAAGGAAACAAGAAACACTGAGTTGGGCTTGGATGCCAACAAATTCAGAAAAAAATCAATCTCTAAACCTGTGTTATCATTTGACCATGCAGGATGTCAACAGTAGACCTAAAGAAGTGCTGGCAGTTGACCCCTGAAGACCAGTAAACTTCTCTGTGTGTGACTAATATTATTTCTCAGCAGCAAACCACAGTATCAGCATTTTTCAGCACTTTGCCCTGCAACAAAAAAGAGCAACCACACAGGCATCACAAATGCCATAACATATTGTATTGTTAAGGCATGCTGCCCTGTATCGCTGAAAATGAAGCATGGCGTGGAAAGAAGAATTAACTTTGTCATGTTTGGACAAATTTAAACTACATAATTCCTCTAGTGTCTTCAGCTTTCACTCAAGGGCAGAAATGATTGTAGGTGTAATTTATTTTGTAGGACAAAATGTGGATGTTTTTAGACCTACAATGTGTGAACGTACAGTATGTTCTTCAGAAACTGACACTGACAAATGACAAAGCATTAGAAATCTGATTGGGGACCCCATGCCTCAAACATTTCCATAGCTTAGGGGTAGATACAGTAATGCTTTATAAGAAATCACTGTTTCAAAACAGATTTGATTATCTATTTTTTTAAGTATTAGTAGTGTAAAAAGTATTTAGCTTAGTGAACTAAACAGCTGTAATCTTTCCCTTCTGGCTGGCTAACAAAAGGGAGCGAGCTGGAAGAGTGTGTTCACAGGTTTTGTTGGCCAACATACTGTACTGCAGTCGCTGGGCTTGGAAAGTAGTGAGGTAGGATTGTTTGAACATTGGGACAAGTTTACTGTGTGGACAAGACAGACAAACAGTTTCGATTGACAAATTGAGTTGATTTTTCTAGAATGAACTTCTTTGTCTGAATTTATATTTGTAAATGATAATAAATCAATAAGTAGCTCAGTTATGCTAAATCTGTTCGTTCACTGTCACTTTTCATTAAGTTACAAGATAACCTGGTACTGTTAGGGTCCCAGTGCCCTTTGCCTTGGTCCAGAGTAGTGTGTGTGTGTTTGTGCTGCAGGTTCTTGGCTGGGTGGAGCTGAGGTGCTCTTACGGTAACTGGGAACACCTGCCCAGACGCCAGTGTACTCACCACTCACCAAGCTCTGTTCGTTTTTTGCGTTGTCCTTTTTTTGTTTTAAACTGACAACACACGTTATATTGAGTGGTATTCACTTTCATTTTCATGCACACAAAGGCAGTTTATTGATCCATGTGTGTACATATATGTGTGTGTGTGTGTGTGGAGTGGGCTGCATAACGACAGTCATGCATCTAATTGCAGTGCCTCTGAGCGTTTGAAACCTTTCTGGTTATTTGCGACGAGCTCAGTGGGAGAGTGTGTGTGTGTGTGTGTGTGACACACACTCAACACAGATTTATGATGAATTGGTTCGTTTAAAAATATATTGAACTTCTGCAACCATGGAGACAATAGCATTCAGAGATTTTTGCTCTCATTCATTCTCACTCATGTTCTCCCTCTACCCCTCGTCAGCCTCTTCCTTCTCACACGCGAGTGAACATGCAGACAAGAAAAGAAGCAGAAACACGTCAGCGCACGCTACGTCAGACAAACACGGATACACACACTTAACACATGCACAAACACACACATATTTTTGGCGGTGGACCAGTTCAAATCTGCAAATACCGTCACATGAAAACCTTTCTCCCGAACACCAATGAGGCAGTTAACCCTTTCAACAGGTTTTCTGTTGCCATGGCAACGTGCTGCAGGCTGACCGAGCGGGATGTGAGTGAAAAACCCATTTCCTTGGCGACCAGTGGAGACATGCAGAAACATCAAATGGTTGACGTGTGCGTGTGTGTTTGTGTGTAAAAAGTGAATGAGCTGATGTGTGTCTATGTGAGAACGTGGTAAGATCTCATCAGCGCACTTGCCACCCAGCTCTGTATCTCATCATTCCCACCAATGATGAAACAGACTGTAAATAAGGGGCGGGATTGCTCCTCGGTGATCGACATGACTCTTTGTTCTGTGAAAGCAATTGAGTCACTCACACATACACACACACACACACACACAGACTCGTACACATTCACACAAACACAGGCATAGTTCCCCTTGTTCCCCCTAATGACTGCAGCCCTCATTATCTACCAGCGGTTTGTGGCCGTGTGCGGGAATGTGGAGACATGAAAAGGGAACAGTCTCATGCTCATTCTGCATCTCCGTGGATGAGCTGATGTGAGGAGAGTCAGAGAAAGAGAGAGGGAGAGAGTCATGAGCCAGTTCCCTCTGCATTCTTCTCTCCCATGAATCTGCCCACGCGCTGCCTTCCACCCACATCATCGCAGCAGTGATGGAACTTTTCTACCTCCTCCCTTGCTCGTTTTCTCACTCTCTGCTCCTGTTCTCCCTCCTATTCACACGTTCTGTCCCCTTTTCTATCTGTCACGCTTCCTTCCTCAATTTGTGTCTCCCTTTCTCGTGCACTCTTCATTTGTCATTCCTGAACTTTGCCTTCTTATCTCTGCCATATTTTCTTTATTTCTGTCTCTCCATTCCACCCTCGCACTGCCTTTTCTGACGGAGAGCACATCATTTCTCTGCCTGTGTGCATATCAGCCATGTGCCTCCACTACAGCAAAACTCTGGAGACCGCACATGAGGTTTTAAGAGTTTCCACTGTCATTGTAATGTCGTCAAAGAGTCCTTATGTTTGATCTTTGTCTAGTGAAGCACCCCTCGGTAAATTTGATTTAAGGTTAGAAGGAGAGATGGAACAGGAGATTCAATTATTGTGTTGTGACTGTGCCAGTAAAAGAGAGTGATACAGTTAATTCATCTGCAATTGCACAATTGCAGAGTTATTTGTCTAGGCATATTGCTCTGAATTCTTGTCTAACTTATAAATATTCCCACAACACAGTAAGCTCAAGCTTCGATACAATAGAATCCCTGTATTATTCAACAGATTCATTCCACCATCAGAGTTATAGCATCATCTCCAGGGGCAGGTGAATGAGAGGGGAGCAGTTTTATCCGATCACAGCCAGTGGAGGTGCCTCATCAAAGGCCTTCTGGCCTGGCCTGCTCCCATGGGGCATTGCCATCCTCCAGGAGACACATCAAACACATGAAAGAAGAACCTTCAGAGTCACACTCCTTTGCCTCCATCACAGCAGTCCGCATTTATCATCATACCTGACCGGCAGTTATTTCCTATGATGCTTTGTGCTGAGACTTACTAAAATAGCTTCCAAAAATGTTGTTTTATTTGATCCGCTTTTCAAGCTGCTCTTAGATACAACAACATATTTAAAAGTAGCAATAGTTTTAAACTTGATTGGATCAGTAAGCAGGGCTTTATTCTCCTCAGCAAGTTTACCTCATTTGAATCAGAGGAGCCAATCACGCAGGAAAACATCAAAAAGAATATCATTCTTTGGCTACATTTTAAAGTGCTAAAGCTGTTTTTCTGAGCAGTGCAGATTTATTTTCCACGCTAAAGCCTGTTGGGGAAAAAACATAACAGTACCATTTCAGCCACTCAGCAAATTCATACGGACATCTTCTATGCTCCATAACATATTCAACCATATTCTCACCTGCAGTGTGCTTTCCCACTGCCAGCTGTAGCAGACAGTATTCACAAGGTGGGGGGGCAGATGCAGCCATCTTGGAGGCAGTGGTGCATGCCAATGTCTGCCTGATGAGTTCACAGAGGAAGTAGTTCATCTTCCTCCACTGTTATTTTATTCATTACTGCCTGTCAGAGAGGGGAACAGACACACACATACGCTGAATACAGTGAAGGCACACATGCGCACAGGCAATCAGGTGGGCACACACATTTTTATGTAGCTTTGTTTTCCCTATTATCTTCTTTCCTTTCCTCTTATTTTTTTGTTCATTATTTTCGCCTCATAATAGTTATCCTTGTTTATTTTCTATATATACCCACTATTTATATGGCATGTCATTTAGGCTCATTACAGTTGCCTGAGGCTTTTAAACACATCTTTGAATTGTAGCTCTGAAGTCTTCTGAGGATTAAATGGAGATATAAGAACCCTGGCTGCCTGCGGTGGTATGCTTCTGCTTTGTGTTTGTCTTTTGTTTTGTCAATTTGAGATGAACTGCTTTGGCCTACTTGTGGTGGGGGCAATTAGGAGTGAACCCTTGGGCAGTAGCTGTTGAGGATTTCCGTATTTTCTCACTTGAGTAAACAGTAGTACATTTCAAATACACACACGTACACAAACTGAACACACAGAGTCAAAGGTAGCAAGCACAAAGGGGCAGCAGAGCACTGTGTTCAGGCCCCGGAGGTATAGTTATTTCAATGTTGCTTCTTGGTCTTTGTATGACACGTTGCGTGTGAGAGGTTGTTGGTTCGCTGGGAAAGAAAAGAAGCCATTGGGCATCGCAGAGTCAAGAGAGAAGGTAAGGAAGAGAAAGTGCGTGGTGTTCTGTAACTGCCTGGTAGCCCATGCTTACCGGAGCTCAACAACACTCATTAAGCTCAGCTGCCTGTGCTGTAAAAGTTTGGGAGATTCAAACCGAAGAAGACTCCTATCCCTCCCCCTGCAGGCCAAAACAACCTCTGAATTGCGCTATATCTCCCTGGCTCCTTCCTGAGATGGAAATAAGTTTTGATTTGCCCTCACTGTGGTCTGGCTTCAGGATGCATAAGACTAGTCTGTGGCCATTTTTCAGGGCGGTGCTCTGCAATGTACTGTGCTGTAATGTGGAAGAAGTAAAATGTTTTGGATAAAACTACTGCACCTGTGGACATACTCAGTCATCCAGGTCATCTGGTATCTAGACCTGGATGATACTACTCAAAGGCAACTGGACTCGTTGTGTAGTCTTGATGTTTTGCCACTCATCTGAGTGGCCTCCTTAATTATAGTAATGGCAAACCAGGGAGTTTCCTAGTATTGAACTTCTGTGAATGAATCACTGCATGGCATTTAGGGCTGCAACTTATGATTATTTTCATCATCGATTAGTTGTTTGGTCCATAAAATGTCAGAAACTGGTGAAAAATGCTGTTTCTCAAAGCCAAAGGTGACGTCCTCAAATGTCTTGTTTTGTCCACAACCCAAAGACGTTCAGTTTACTGTCATAGAGGACTAAAGAAACCTGAAAATATCCATATTTGAGAAGCTGAAATCAGAGAATTTGGATTCTTTTCTTAAAAAATGACTCAAAGCGATTAATTGATTATCAAAATAGTTGGCGATTAATTTAATAGTTGACAACTAATCGATTAATCAACTAATCGTTGCAGCTCTAATGGCATTTTAAAAGTTTTTATAAAAAATAATCTGCTACTTTTTCTGTTTTTTAACTATTTCTACCAGCAATCAATCACAGATGTCATTTCTAGATGTAGTTGTTTTCAAACTTATTCATTCAATTGAATGAAAGAGTTCACATTTTAATGCTTGACAAGACCAAGGTCAAGACAGGGGTATGCAAATGACATCACTCACTTTCCTTTTGTCATATGCTGCTTGCCATCTTACACCAGTCATTGCCATTGTAGCTCCCGTTTAACTTCAAGTATTATGCCTAACACAGTGATTTTTATTTTTTATGAAAGATTGCATTTATTCAGATGCTGGTGTGCGACATACATATGACACTCACAGGGAATAATTTAGAGTATGTCCTGCTACATGTCAAACAACACTTGCTGAAGTATTAGACCTCTGGGTAAAAATAAAGTACTCAACATTGTGTATATTTTGACATAACCCTTCATACAGTAATGTTGTGTGAGGGACAAGGAAAATGTTCAATTTTACTCTAAGGTCAGAGGTCATGGGCTGCTGCAGGGATTCAATCTCTGATGCTTTTGTACATAGGGTCTCATCATTTCTTAAAATTTTAAACATATAAGCAGAATCATTATTTAAACTCCTCTCCCTGTCAAAGAGAGAAATTCTTACTTCCTGTTAATGATTCCTTGAGACATGAACCTGCCACATCAACTCTACAGTACCAATGGTAAATAGTTGTATATTAAGCATCCATTTTAGTATGCACAGTAGTATAATTTTAAAAAGAGAGTGAGCATGTTTGTGGTGGACATTAGTGTGTTGTGACGTGCTCCGCAGAGGCCACCATGCTTAACCTTTAGGGACCATGTGTGTGTGACTCTGTCTGACTCTCCATCGCTGACACATCAGGGAAGAATATATACGTTTCCCTCTTTCCTGCTTCATGCCACATATACACACACCAGCATCTTTCCTGTCTCTCCGATATACAGTCTTGAAGACTCTTTCAGTTGAGAAACTGAAGGTGGCTAACACTAGTTGGTTTATTTATGAGGTGGGGTTCAATACTGGCTTTGGGCCCGTCTTTAAGGCTAGCCTCTTATAGTCTATTCTTATTGGCAGCATTTGTGGTCTTCATTAATATTACATTTTGACATCCTGACAGATATGCATTCCCAGAGGATAGCAGCAAAATAAAGTTCTCTTCTTCGCCAAAACATTCTCAGAACTTTCGTCCTAACTTTGACAGGAAGACGGTGTTTGTTTCTGTCTTCTGTCAGTGGCAGATTTGGGATTTTCTGCTGCAGTTTAAAATAATGCGTCTTTGAGAGGCTAAACTGATCAGTGCGTGTAGAGAACTTTGCAATTTCATCTTTACTTTTTTATGGGTGTGTGTCCCGAGTGCATGCATCAGAGCTAAATTGGTTTGGTGAGTGTTTACCTCGAGCTTAGAGGTGGCTCTGATTTATTCACTTTTGATCTAATAGGTCAGGCCAGGCAAAAAGTCTTGCTCAGGTGACAAGAGATATAAGTCTCCTCTACTGCTGGATCTCAACCAGCGCCACAAAAAAATCAGTAAGGATCATTGTGCAATAAATTATATTGCAGGAAATTCGAATGGCTTTGGGGTAAGACTCTAACATTTCAGATGGCGGAAGAGATGCCGAGCGTTGAAGAGAATTATAAATAGACTGGATAAATTGATTAACATTACGTAATGCTTATTCAGTCGTGCATTCAGAGCTTTCCTTTATGTGGTTTTCTTACATGCAATTTAGAATGGGCACTTTGCTTCCTTTTAAATTATTCAGGCACACACACAGGCACACAAAGAACCTACACACACACACACACACACACACACACACACACACACACACACAGGAGTGCCGTGATAGGTGATGCAGTCGCGAAGAGTCACTGGTGATGACTGTCACTTGTGGTCCCATGGGCGGCTCAGTGGTCAGAGATTGGGATGTAACAGAGGAAGACTATTATTGTGATCTACTCAATTATTCATCTATGAAAGAACTCAATACCCAGAGCGAGAGAGAGAACTTTGGGTTGACATGAAGCGTAGCTGTCATATGCCCAAGCACAGATGAAATGTCTCTCCATATTTTAAACTCTCATAAATTAAAAGAGCAAAGGTTTCAGAGCTTTTACAAAGGCAACAAATCATTTTGTTAAGTCGTTTTTAATGTCATTGATTTAAATCTTGGATGCAGGATAATGAAATCCTCTTGTTTTTGATGCATTACATTTTAAGTCTGCACACAGCTCTTACAAAAGGCCCTGTGAACATCAGTCGTAACATTTCCACACTGTCTAAAGGCACCATCTCTTGATTGCTCCTCCATTGTCTGGAGGTATGCCAGTGCTTATCTCACCTGCGTTCACTTTGTACCTCCCCCATTCGACTCATCTGACAGTGGAGTGCATCTTCGGAGATACCATCGCCAACCAGCTTTTGCTTTGCTGGTGGGAACTAAAACGCTTGGCTCGTTTTTATTTTAACCAAACTTGAGCCAAACGTAGCTCTGTGTATTCCACACACCTCGCCCCCGCCGTCAACACTAGCACCTATTCACTAAGTGGATTGCTGCATTATAACCTCATGAACATCCCCAAAAAATGAGAAGCAGTCATGAATGTAACTGCCAGAGAAGGCATTTTTATCCCATGTTGTGTTTACATACCAGCAGAACCACCTTTGATGGGATTAGAATCACTAAAGATGTGCTTTAGCTGGCCTGGGAAGCTGCTAGCAGGGAGAATGTGCAGGGATTTATGCATTTTTGATGCAGCGTGGGGAGGAGTGGAACTCTGAAAAGGCTGCATGACCTACTTAGAGAGCCGTGGAATTCAGACGACTCGTCATGCCACAAAAAGAGAAAAATCTCTCTCTCACTCTCTCTATGTGTGTGTCAGAGAGATGTATGCAAAGTGTGCTCTTGCGCATGTTCTTTTCTGCCTGCTGGTGGCACACACACACACACACACACACACACACACACACACACACACACACACACACGTTCACTTTTATCCACATGAGCACGGGACTAACAACAGCTTTTCCCTCTGCCCGCATCTAAGGGAAAAATGCAATTTTCTTTGCGACATGGCCTTGTACACAAATTAATTTTCCTTTGCAGTCTAGCCCCTTCTCCCTCTCCTCTCTCCATCACCTCCTCTCTCTCTCTCTCTCTTTCTCAGTAGCTATGGCAACACAGTGTTGTACGTCAGCTTCTCAAACGAGACGGTATTGTCCGATTGCTCGCGCTGTGACATTCCAGCTTTACCGTCACCCTGTAGGGTGAGAAAGGGAGAAAGTCTTTCTTATTGCTCCTATGTCTCCCCAGTCACCTCAATACAGGCCAGTCAATAAGCGATTCATTAGAAACGACAAGCACTCACAGTCAATGCCTTCAAATGGAGTGTTTATTTGGCCCGGAAATTAGCTATTGTGAGACAAGAGTCGACCACCTGGTTGGATGGTGCATGTGTGTGTGTGTCTGTGTTAGTGTGTCTGTGTGTGGTGTGCCTGTAGCTCCTGGTGATTGATGATTGTTTGTGGACACTGTTGGCATGGCCCCCAGCCCGGTTAAATATGCGCTGGTTGATGAATCCCAGGGTGCATGGTGTTTTTGTGTGTCTGCATGTGTCGGTGACAGTGAGTGCATGTGTGCTGGTGGCAGCGGACCTCTCAGTTGATGTGAAGCACGGCTGGTCCAAAGCAGGCACACACAGACTAATTATAGTACCTCTGAAAAACGAATATGGTATAATGTAAGTTATTTGGGGGCTACATAAGTAAGTAAAAGCAACAGATCAAATTTTTAAAATACACATGTTTTTTAGTTTGGGCAAATTATGCTCACAATTGTGGCATTTCCCCCCTTTTGTTAGAAATAGTACTACCCATCCTGAAATGTACACATTTCCCTTTACCTTTCATGCCACTTGGATGTCATTATCCATTTATCTTCAACAGCTATTCTGCAACCCTCTGTGCCGTCCTGTCACTGACTATTTAATCAGTTTTCAGCAAATGTTAATGATTGATAAGCACATTTGCTTGCCATGTTATGTCAGTCCACTCTTTCAAAGCATCCTTTGAAAAATACGGTTAGGTGATTAACTAAGACATTAATTGGATTGAGCAGAAAACTGCAACGTTAACATCCAGAGAAGATGTGTTAATGATGCAATGCTTACAGCCATGACCCTTAATAACTTTAAACCTCCTGGAGCCGAGAGATGAGAGGACAGGGAGAGAGAGAGAGAGAGAGAGAGAGAGAGGGGATGAATGAGAGGTGGGAAGTGATTGGGGAGAAAGAGAGGTGGCAGCGGGTGACAGAGAGAGGAAGAGAGGTGCAAGTAACTGCGAGATGGAGAAAGAGTGTGAGTGGAGGGATGAGAGGGAAAGAAAGATGATGTTGATGAAATGGAGAAAGAAGTAGTGGATAGGGAGAGAGGAAGAGAGGTTTAGAGAATGAAAGAGAGGTCCTAAATCCAAACAGAGACTAGGCCGGGATTCCTGGGAGGCGGCGTTCTGCTGTAACAAGATTGATGTGCGTGGACAGAAGAATCCCTAGGCTGCAGAGAGGGACAGCCTCAACTGTGCTCTGCTGTATCCTACTTAGTACACACACACACACACGCACACACTGGCACACAGACGCACACACAGGCCTCCATGCACCCACTCACCCAATATGACAGGCAGTTTTTTGAATCCCGTTCCACAGTCCACCATGCCTACACTTCCTAGACTCCCATCTGTCTTGTGTGGAATAAAGACAGGTGCTGCACTCCTCTCCGCCTTGTCAAAAAAATTGTCAATAGATGGTCCTCCTAATTTGGAGAAGGATGAGTAATCTGCCAGTGTTTTGTCCTCTCAGACCTGACTAAATGTCAACAGCAATATCTGCCTTTTTCCACTCTCTAAATGGCCGTTATTAGATAACCAATAGTAGAAAGGACTACTGGCAATGTTATCTGAACACACAAGCACAAACGTGACTTGTGTGATGATTGTGGTGGGAAAAGTGCCCTTCCAAAAGACAATGTCAAACTGAATTTGAAATAAACTCCCATTATGTGTTACATGTTAGAAATTAATGAAAAGATCACGCCAGAATGATTGACAGGTGAAGTCACAGTAAAACAAAGTAAGTGTGTAACCTCTAGGGAGTCAGTTTTACTGTACATATCAAAAGCAGTTTATTAGTCATGGACAGTACTACTCAGTCTGTGCAAACAGCTGTATAATGGCTTCTGTGGCTCTGGAGGAGCTTTGTCAAGTCTGAGATTATGACCCTGATCATGTCGACAGGGTTATCTTTGCTTAGGCTATAAATTTACAACTGATAACATGCACTACAAACTTGGGGGATGGAGTTAGAAAGAAATGCTTGTTTTTTTTTTACCAGGCAGGGAAGATCAAATGAACTACCCTATCAAACTGCATCATGGAAATTGTAGGATCCAGCTTTTTTGGAAGTTAAGCTATACTAGAGATAAAAAATCAAAACATCTTGGCCTCTACAGCTTCGATTTCCTTTTTTTTTTTTT
>NTHP01000003.1:1595938-1606372 GCA_003416845.1 Oplegnathus fasciatus | reverse complement strand
AAATTTGTGTATTGTGAGTCAGCTTTTGGAAGTGCATTGAATATTGAAAGTAAACTCTTACTACTAGTAAGTTCAGTGTCAACACTCTCAAAAAAAGGTAATCTGGCAGTATGGTGTTGACCCTACAATTTACTATATTGTGCTCATTTAAAATAGTTGCATATGAACAAAGTTGAAGGAGATAAGGATGCACATGCACAAAGGCACATTGATGCCACTTTCATATCTGTCCGTTCAATATACAGCTACAGCCAGCAGCCGTTTAGCTTAGCATAAAGACTGGAAACAGGGGGAAACAGCTTGCCTGGCACTCTGCTGGTTGCCTGGCAACTTCGCAGTGACAACAAGACTCCTGGAAATCACTGCATCCGGCCAAGAAATAGTCCGGCTCATAGCATATTAATTAATGAGCTTTAGATTTAGATTTTGTCTTCCTTGTATGGAGCCACTCTCATATCCATTCGTATTGAGTGGACAATGAGTGTGGTATTGTTTTTCTCATCTAACTCTCAACAAGAATGCAACTAAGTGCATTTCCCAAAATGTTCAACTGGTCCCTTAAATAACCAGCAGGACATGATGATGCAAACTCTCTGTAAAACACTCTGTGTCCCTTGAGTATTTTTGTATAGTCATGTTTCCTGTACCACATATTAGCCTTGATTAACTGTACAGGTAGCAGCACTGTCTGCAATTAAGGTGACACACACAGAGCAGTACCTTGCAAGTACACACACACACTCCAAACTCCTGCACTCTTGGAAAATCATCATTCCTTGCCACTCAACCGCTGCTCTATTGGGCAACTGAGTTGATGCAGGCCGTCACGGTCTAGTTTGTGTATGTTTCAACTATAATATAAAATGTTTTTTCATCTCTCTTTCCTCCTAACCTGGATATGATTGATGGTCTCCACTCTTGCAGGCAGCATTATATGAGGTAAACAGGCTGGAGAGGGCTTATAAAAAGTGAAGGCAGGGACTTTTAAATGTGAATTTTTTGAAAGCAGAAGTCAGATATCCAGCAGGACTTATATATTTATGCTGGAAGAGTTTTCCTAAAGATTGAGAAGGAGAGAGGGTGAAAAGGATATGAATGATGTATTGGGTCGAAACTTTCACAGAGTTGTTGTCCATAAAGCTTTAATATCCCTAATTGACAAGAAATATATGAAGGATTTTATGTGCTCCCTTATTATTCAGTTTATAGGCTGCTTCAGTTGAGGAAAACTCGAACATAATCTAACAAGTATCTTGAAGGGTAGCAATTTTTCATTTTGAGTTCATTTGGGGTTGTGCTGTCAGTGATAAAACAGAAGAAAAATTTTTATGAGCAATGCCTTGAGTCAAAATCGACCCTGGTGCATTTTGTAGCAGCAGATACCGTAACTCCCCAAATCAAGAAGACTGAGGAAGAATTGCTAACAGACTCGCAGAAATTTCTCTCTCTTTCTCTCTCTACAGTAGCTCTGGACATCTGCACACCACCAAACTGGCTCTCAACCCAGTGCTGCACTCATTTACCACTGTACCATTAACCAAATCCATCCGCCTTCGTCCCACCTCTTTCTCTTTTTCCTGCCCTGCTTTACTGGATCCATCCATGGGAGAGGGTGGAGGACCTTCGGGGCCAAGAAACAATTAACTTGATAATGGGCTCTCTTCCTCTCTCTTTCTTCTTCCCACTCTCTGTCCACATCCCCTTCTCTCAGTCTTTATCATTTACTAGTTAGCAGATACACCAGCTGGGGCACCTCTGCCGTTGCTTAGAGCTTTTTTTATAAGTAAAAAATACATGACATTTATTGGACCCTTGTGCTCAAATTCTGTTGGGCAGGTATGAAAACAACTTTCCTCTTGTCAGGCCAGAGTTATCATGAGGAACTCAAACTCCTACCATTATATACAGTGGATGTGCACTGACTTGTTTAACTTTTCAGGGCAACTTGGATGCAAAAACTGAGGAATACCTCGAGCACATTTTTAGTGTCTATGAAACTGCCAATAACTTGCTCTCTAAATGGCGGCCCCCATTTTAGATTTTTACCAGCTATTCATATATGACATTTCACTCAAAACCAAAAATGTCAATCTCATGGTGTGCTAGAGAAAAAAGACAGGGGATCACCAAAGTCATTAGGATTCATTGTCTGGGAACCACGAATACCTGCACAAGTTTTGTGCCAATCCATCTAATAGTTGTTGAGATATTCAGTCTGGACCAAAGTGGTAGACCGACTGCACAACAGACCAACATTTCCATCCATAGAGTGACGCTGCTAGCTTTGCTAAAAACAACCATACCAATCAGAGCTTATGTCATGTTATTTCTACCATCAACATGTCAAAAGTTAAGTGCTCCTAGAAACCCCGACTTCGGTGTTGACTGCAAATGACGTTGACAGGATGGCAATTCAGTTACACAGGCCTTGTTTGATGGAAAACATTTTGGCATTAGTGTAAATAATAAAATGAACGATGGCGATTGCCTATTTTTTTCTTGATTAAATAGATCACTTCAAAGGCTATTACTTTCCTCTTCTATCTGTCCAGTGTCTCCTCAGGGACCGATTGGCTCGTTTTTGTGGGATTACAATTTTGGTCTGTCCCCCTCACTGGTTACCGCGACATGTTCCAGCTGTTGTCAGGCCTTGTCAAAAGCACAACAACCTGTAATAGGCTTAACACAGCGTCTGCTTCCTGCACAGCACAGATTGCTAATAAAGGTGCAATGTGTTCACTGTGATTTTAGTACCACTGGCCAATTTGAGCTTATCTCGGATTCGTGAGTGAGTCGATGTGTGTGTTAATGTGTGTGTATTTGTTTATGATTGTGCTTTGGCATGCGTTTGCTGAAGGATGATGATTTATCTCGTGTGTGTGTTTGAGAATAAGCATGAACACGGGGAGACGTGTGTGTGTGTGTGTGTGTGTGTGTGTGTGTGTGTGTGTGTGTAAGAGACAGAAAGTGAAAAAGAGACTTGTCACCACCGAAGAGGCTTCCAACGTGCCATCATGGTTATCCTGGTGGCCATCTGAGCTCTCCAGAAAGCGAGCGATAGATTTAGTGCAATAACAAGAGCCAGACTGCAGGGAGAGAGGGGGAGAGAAGGCGATGGAGGGCAAACAGCCATCAGCTTGAGCAGCCCAGTCAGTCTGTCGCAGTGGATTTTAAAGGCCAGTTTTACCCCAGACAAGTGGTGGGTTCCTCAATTCTTTTTTCTCCGTGTTGCAGGCATGCAATGTGAAAGGAGCAGATTGAAAAAAACAACTCCATCACTCCTTCCTGCTCTCAATTTCACTTCATCCGCTCTCTCTCAATCAATGTGTACTCTCCTTGTATGCTCCGGGGCCTGCTGTCTAAATGTTACCACAAGGAGCCTTTATGCTCGCTGCATACGCAACTCAGCATCATCCTCACCTCTTCTTCCTCCCTTTCTCTCCTTCTTGTCTCTCTTTTTCAAGTACCCCACTTAAAGCTTTGGCTATTGCTTTTCACATTGGTTCCTTAAGTCTGTGAATTACCTGACAGAAATGTCTTCCTGGTCATTTAGAAGAGAAAGAAAAGGCAAGGTGGGTGATATGTTACACCCCAGTGGACCTCTCAATTGCCAAGGGGCTTATTGATGGGGAACAAATAGCTCTAGCTTCTTAAAGATCTTATGTCTCTGTGTGTAAGGATGGTAGCAGGCAAGATGAGGCTGCCACCGCTGTGTGAGAAGTTTAGTCCGCGCAGTGAGGAGTGTTGACCTTAATTGACAAATGAATGACCCCAATGAACTCAAGGGAGCCCTCTTTATCAAATTACTGTTGATATACTAAGAGCATGATCAAATTACCACATACTAGAGCTACGTTGCCTTTACACTGAAATAGTAAAACTTTACTAAACTATTGCAGACTGATTCACATACCCCCCCGTTCTTCCTCTTCCGACAGTAGTTGGTATTGACAGCCATGACAGAGTTTAGAGGATTAGTTGGGTTTGTACATGGGGAAATAGATAATCTCCTTTAGATCTGACCTATTGGCTGCACTCTGCTAACTCTATAGGGCTTTATAAAGCATATGTTTTAGCAATCGCTGGATTCAGCCTGGCTCACATTTCCTCTCCTGGCTTGGAGATGTGGAAGTAATTCAATGAGGAGTGCGTGCAGGAGGCAGATGTAACTGTTAGAGGATACCAACCTTTTGCATGTGGTGCACTGCTGCTGCATGGATGCAGCATGACGGCAGAATGGATGTATGCATGTGTACCTGGGGCTGCCTTGAAAAGGGACTTTAACAGTGACAGTGCTGTATGTTTTTGTTGACAGCGCAAAGATGTAAATTACGGCACTGCAGTGTGTACAATTGGACGGCTTTAAACTGACAAATGTTTGTAGCTCCTGGAAGTATTGTTGTATTTTATTATTTATTGTTTTTCATACTTTTTTAGGCATATTAAAGAGAGTGATGTATTATAGACGACAAGTACGAGAAGGAATCCTTTTTTCAATTTGAAGTGTATTTTCCTTTTGTGTGTGTGTGTCATCATGTTCACACATATATACACAGTTTACACATTACACATAAACTGTGTAAATGACATCACATTGTCTTAATAGGTGAGGCGACAACGTGTACACATCCAATTTTAACCTGTAAAGACACTTTTTCTGTGGTGGGATTCTGTGGTGAGGATTTTGTTCTCTGTAATCACCTGTGCTGTTGGCATTGTCATGAATAAATGCACTGTGTGAAGAGCAGATTGCTTCTGACATCAGATCAGGCTCTCCCCTCCTTGTTTCTCTCTGTTGTTCTTTCTCTCTCTCTCTGTCTCTCTCTCTCTCTCTCTCTCTCTCTCTCTCTCTCTCTCTCTCTCTCACTCACACATACTCACACGTGTATGTATGTGTGTGTGCAGTATTGGGCCTCAGGTTGCTGATTTGGGTGCAGTAATTTGCCATTAGACGAGGGACAGGTGCAGCTGCCTCTGTTTGCAGCGCTAACAAGGCATTTCATCATGGTTAGCTCCAGCCTGGTACTCTGATCAGCTCTTGTTCTTGTCACAATATCACACACATGTGCACGCCCTAACACACACACAGATGCACACGCACGCAGAGACGCGCTCTGGTGGTCTCAGAGTTGTTCCCCATGTGCTGGTTAGAATTGAGGATTTGGGTTCAAAAACCCACATTGCCTTGTAAGTGAAGGACAGACTCTAGATATGCTGTTTCGTGGCTGACCCTGTGGAGGGAGGGCAGGTTTATTTACAGCAGAAAATAATAAAAATATATGTCACCGAGTGCTTGGATATTACTGTGTGTCGCCAAATAGTCATAGCTGTGACATTTTTCATAAGTGTACATGTTTTAAAATTATATTTCTATCTGTTTAGATTGTCTTTGTTATCTTTCTGATTGTAGTTTAATCTGAATGTAAAGCTGCATTGTATTATGTTCAGTCAGAGGAGCTCAATTCATAAAGCCTGTCTGATGAAAAAATTTAAATCTAGTCTAGCTGTTAAACTGTGCCTCAGACTTTGGTGAAGATTTTGGATTCGTGTTTTAATCCTCTATAGTGACTTCTTTTTGCTGAAATGTGCTTTGAAGTTATTTTCAGAAAAAGGGGCATTGATGCAAGCTGACCTTTAAATATATGCTGTTTTCCAAGACGTTACAGAATTTTAATAAAAAAAAGGATGCAAATGATCTCATGTGGAACAGTGGATAATGAGTAAAAAACTGCATTTCATTCTGACATTCCAGGGCAGCTGTTTCCCCACATTCAGCCTAATTGAGTGTGATTTGTCAGTAGCACAATAACAGTAGGCTAATGTCATCATATAATGATAAATCAATAAGGATGAATCTCAGTAGCTTTGTGTAAAGGTCAGAGTAAAGGAAAGGTAATGGAGACACTGGATTGAGGAGCATTTGAAATAAACTCTTCCTTGGCCAGCTGTCCCATCAGTAATATCCTCTAAATGGTAAGGGTAGTGGTGCAAACTCACTGCACTGAAATGTCAAGCTGAGGAGGAGACATGTAGCGAAAATAAAAACAGCAATGTAGCCTGAATATTGTAACAAGTATCTCTAAATCCAGCCACTGAAGTAAAACTTGAGCCAGATTCCGGTGTGTATTAACGGCAGGATATCATGCTGTAGTAAATTTTTGGGTTTATGGATCTTCAACATTAGACAGGGTTATATGCCTCCCTTGAGTTTCCATCTCCAGGTTCTTCCGCGATCAGCCCTCACCCCATGCACCAACCCCCTCATACATACGTACGCACCTTCCTTGGCCGTTTCCCAAGGCGGTCAAACAGATTACTACGGGCGTTAACCCCATCGATCTGCTCCAAATGGCCTCCAAATGCCAGGAATTAGATTTCATACTGGGGAAGAGGGAAATAAAGTGCTGTAGTATTTCTTGCTGCTCGACTTGGGAGTTAAGTGCTGCTATGCCTTCCTCATTGTACTAGTTTTTCCTCAGAACTTCTTTGTGTTTTCCAGGACAGTTATATTTGTCTCCCTTTATACCTTGTTTAGAGCGTATTTCTTGGGGAAAATTGGGATGTAAGATGCAGCCTGTACCCAAACCTCTCAGTGACTGCTTTGGAGTCCTTGAAAAATACATAAATGTCTCCGTACTGTTGAATAAGGATATGAAGAGTGAAAGAAATACATAGAAGGAGAGAGGGAATTTCGCATGTACCAGAAAAAATGACAAAAGGAGATTTAAAGATATTTGCTATAAAGAATAGCTTTAGATTTGATATTAAAATGTATTTTTTCCATAATTGATGGACTGTAGGCAACTATGTAGCGCACTGTGCAGCTGCTAAGCATCATAGAGAGCCACTGAATCAATCTCACAGTCATGAATTACTCCATTGTGGGGTTATAATGGAGGGCAGGTTTCTAACATCGGTTGACTTTGCTTTATTAGCGCGCGCTTAATGTCAGGCTAATACCTCTTCACTCCTGTCTTTCTCCCTCTATTCAACTTCTCCCTCTTTCTCCCACCATCACCTTCACTATCTCCATGCGTGTTCACTCTTTGTGTGTCATTATATTCTGCTGCCTCTCTCCCCTCTGTCCCGCTTTGTCTATCTAGCAATAAGCTTTACAGAGTCTCCATAGCTGAATAAGTATTGATTAATGTCTGAGTGGTTGTGCTACCTAATGAGAGGCTAAATATAACCATCGCTACACTGCTGCGGCCTCCTCCCTCATCTAGCGCACAAAGTGTGAATAGTCACGCCGTTGGCATGACAACACACCGGTCAAGGCTCTGTGAGCAGTCACAACAGATTGTGTGCATGTGTGCCTGGCAAAAGTAGGAGAGGATGAATGAAGCAGGGGGGGATGAACAGAGAACGAGAGAAAAAAGAACGAGGTAACTTTTTTTAAGCTTTACTTGAAGCTGCTTTGCTTTCTCGCTTTTTCTCTCGTTCTGCCATGAAGAAGCTAGCGGTTCTAAGTGATTTTTAATTACTTACTGTAACCTCAGTTGAGTGATTCCATAGTACATCTGAGAATGATTAGAGCTGACATGATTAGCTGATGAATCGATTAGTCGACCGAAAGAAAAATAATTGGCAATTATTTTAATAATCGATAAATAGCTTAAGTTATTTATCAAGCAAAAATGTCACACATCGTTTAGTTCCATGGATTTGCTGCTTTTCTTTGCCTCATGTCATAGTAAGCTGAGGATTATTGGGAATTTTTTACAATTTTCTGACATTCTATTGACTAAATGACTAATCGATTCATCAAGGCGATAATCAGGTGATTATTTACTTAACTTAAAAAAATGGTTAGTTGCAGCTCTATATGTGACCTTTGGGTCCGTCTCATTCCCCATTGGATAAATTGGATTTTTTAAGCTTTAAAGCATAGCTCTTGTGTAGTTTCTTAAAAGAAAAACTGATGAGACTTAAACCAGCTCTGTGGAGTATTTAACTGGTTATGAAACAGTCTCAATTTAATACTGATGCCTCTATATGACTTACGTAAGCAAACGAGACCAACAGTGAGAAGATTGGCTATTTCTATTAGTTTCTAATAGTTATTCTTAATGCATGCCACCGGGTCGGATTTTTCCGCGAAATCAGACAAAATGGCGCTGGGATTTGCTCTGGCTGAGTTCAAGTTGCTTCATCCGCTAACTGAAGGTCCGTCTCCGGAGCTGCCACTCACTCTCCTCCCGGCGAAGTAGTCTCCTTGCAGCGGGGAATGAAGCGGAGGGAACATGTAACCTAACGTTAGGTGAAACACTACCGCCTTTGTCCACAGGGACAGCCAAAAATCAACACAAAATGAAAAGTTCCATTGAGCTGAGTCAAGGTTCATCACATCCAAAAATATAGAAACACCTGGTTAGACAGTGCGGTCACAGACACCCCGAGTTTGGCTTAAAACTACTTGCATCTGCACACACACACACATGAGCACATGTAGACAGTCTGTTGTTGGGTTTCAAATGCAGTAAAACTGTTTTATTTGCTGCAGAGGGAGTGAGGAACATAACCATTCTTTACCACCTACACTACATTGTCACTCTCCGTAATAAATCAGCTTAAACCTGCAATATCACCAAGCTCTATTGTACTCACATTGACAAGTTTACTTGCCCACATTTCTTTTCTGTTGCATGGTAACCAATTGAGAGTCGCAATCCTACCAACCCACCTTGTTATGGCCAGCTGGAGAGAAATGAATGATAAGAGTATGCAAATGGGATATCTTCTTTAATAGCCTGCTGTTTTATTCAGCTGTGTGGCCAGGATAAGGAATCCCCACTGTGTCTAATCACATCTTCTCCTTCTCATTTCACCTGAGGCATATCCGCAATCTAGTCTATTTTTGACTGGCATTACAGCATACATTGTTCTCTGCTGGCATGAATGTACATGCACAGGGGAAAACTGTTTTTACCAGTAATTAGTCTTTTACTTCAAAAATTGAAAGGCATTTACACAAAGAGTGTCTGATGACTTAAATCTTTGCACATGATTAAACTGTGGAGGGGTGAGTGCAATGCAGGAAGATGGCTGTAGCAGTTTGTGTGAGTGGGCACAGAGACTATCACCCTCCTCTCAAAACAATTGAACAGACAAGAGAAGAACACGATATGTAAACATGTGTCAACCCTGCAGCCTTGACACCTGCCATGCTCTTAATAAAGTCCCCAACAGATCACAACATACAGTCCTACATTTCTGGTTAGGAGTCTCATTCCTCCACATTCGATTTTCAGTTTTTCAATCTGCGCTGTGGAGGGCTGGCTGTGCTGTTGTTCAGTGGGAAATCTCATTCAGTTGCCGGCTGATGGCTAACAAGGTCAAATAACTCTCCAGATGAGATGGACTGTGTCAGAAGGCGCAAACACACACACCACCTGCCATTCAGTCAGTCAGTCCATCTATCTGTCAGCCGCACAGAGGAACACATCCTGAATTGAGTGGCAATAATAGGAGACTGAGGGGGGAAGTGTTTACTGCTGATAGGAATATCATTACAAACTGTGGAAATCAGGGAATCACAGCAAAACCAGTTAGCCAGCTCATGTAGCAATCAACAGGAACCTACACTGTTTTTTTTTTCTTCTCTTCTCTCATTTCTCTCTCTCTCTCTCTCCCTTTCGCACACACTTTTTCCTCTGGTTGCTATAGTGACGTGAAATGGCTGCATTCTGCAGCACTGGATCAGAGTGGGGGCCCGCTCTTGCAGCCTGTGAGATACATTGTTTTACATGATGGTTTCAAAACACGCGCACACAAGGCTGCCATTACTGTATGTTAGCATGTGCCACAGCGCTTAGAGAGTATATTAGCATAACTGTTATATAAATGTCACATCGTTTTTCATAAACCGTGTGTATTACAGTGAACTAGTGAGTATGCTGCTTCTGTAGTGCATCCATCACCGCATGTCAAAGTATAATGACCCTGTGAGCATGGCAACTTTTCTTGTACAGCCGGTAATTATTGATTCATTGGCCATCTGAATGACTCACAGATTAGGGTATCAAGTAATGCCCTACTTCTTCGACTATCAATCTCAAACTAAAAATTTGTATTGTATACAATTTATATTCCCGATACAAACGAACAGAAAGGATCTATGATTTATCTATAACCTATGTTTGTTGCAGAGGAGCATAAAGTCTGGATGTCTAGATTTGTGATTTAGATAGGGTTTGCAAAGCTGAATTAACATTCAGATTCTTCTCTTGTGTGTGTGCGAGCTACATAGTTGGTCCATAGCCCTTCCTTCTCTCTCCCTATATCCTCTCTCGTTCTTGCTTCACCCTCGTCTAAAATTCAATATGTATCTGCCTTTTTTCTTCATTTACTCCTCCTTCCTCCCTGTTTATTGTTTTTTTTTACAACAAAAACTAATGAAAATGTCCTTTCTCTCTTTTCCTTGTCTCTCTGTCT
>NTHP01000003.1:1569683-1581788 GCA_003416845.1 Oplegnathus fasciatus | reverse complement strand
ACACACACACACACACACACACACCCTTACACTTTAGAAGATCCGGAGCCAGCCACACATTATCTGGCCTACTACTTGGCCAATAATAATCTTGACATTTTCTGCGGCGTCATTAGGACATTCTTGCAGAAACCACACACAGAGTCAAGCCTTTGATGGTGCATGAAAATATAAGAACACCCAATTCAAACTTTACATGGTTTATCGACAGCCCAAACGGGGCTGATTTATGGTTCATCCTGCTTCCACTCATCCATTCCAGAGTGATTTTTATAGCATTAGGAAGTGTGTGAGACTTACCACACACAACTTGAGAGAGAGAGAAATCATAGAGGCTATCAAAAGACAACAATGAGTCACTGGTGAGTGCGAAATATTTATTTTGTCCATCGATTGGTTTCCTGAACAACTCCTTCTTCCCCCCCAATCATCCATACCGACCCCCTCCTCCTTGAACTCTCCAACCTGCTTTCATTGATCCGTCAGGCTGGGAGAGATGGAGCGAGCATGGGGCCTGGATAGATATTTTACTTGCACCGGGTGTTTATCCTGCAGAGGTAAACTTTGATTTCAGCCTCTGTTGTGGCATTACTTCCTTTTCCCCCACCGGCAGAGAACAGTGGGAGTAATCAGCTTAATTGGTATAATTATGGGGTAAGCAGTGAACCCTTGAACACACGCCTCTGCTTTTCTAAACGGATATTTGAAGATTATGGGGGTAAAGTTGTCCTCATCAGCGTTTAGCTAGGTCTCCTTTGTCTATGAATGGGGGCTATAATCTGTAGAACATCACAAAGAATGCAGATGATCCAATCCATTGACCAGTCCTTTTGTTTTAATTTACTGGTGTATCTTCTGAGTAATCTAGTAATATTCTTCCCTAAATCCCAGTATTAATCATTAGAATGGTTTACTAAAATATAAAGCCACCAAATAAGCAAATACAAGTTCTTCCCACATATATTAGATAAAAGTACCTTTAAGTTATTTTACAATCTTAGGCACTCATTTGAGAAAGTCAGCTTTGCAACTTGGCAGACACGTTAATAACCATAATTCATTAGCTTTTATTTGAGAAATTAATAATTTAGTATGAATTATTGTATTAGACTTAATTTTGCATAAGAATCCACTATCTCACCCTATAGAAATGTAGATGTTAAAACTAGATGAACCGTGACATGATCAGAAGAAGAACAGGCTTAAAATATTCAATATATAACACTCACCTCAAGCTCTCCAATATTCCATCGCCTATTTAGCTCAATCTCATTCTGCACAAGTGTAACACTGCCCTGCAGAAACCAAAGGATGGAGTGGTATTCAGTCTTTGGTGTCATCGTGCTCAGGGGTCTTTCATGTTACTTGTCTGACTGCCAGCCAACCTCAGACCCTGGCCATGTCTCCCTCGCAACCCAGGAGATGGAATTTTAAAAATTTACAGTCCTCTTTGAGCTAGCCTTTCGGCCCCTGCAGGTCTCTGGAAATTGAAAAGTCAGAGAGAGTAAAGAAGAGAGCTAAGGTAAGATGGAGGGTGGGAGGCCATGAAAGAGAGAGGTTTCTGTATAGCTGGACAGACTTTGCATTACCCCTATGGCAAGTTCTCAGCCACTTCTTTCTCTCTTTCTCTCTCTCTTTCTCTTTCTGTCTCCCCGCTCAGTGGAGTGGCCCTCCGCAGCACAGGCCAGATGCTATCAGATGCCATCATTGAAAAATTCAACTTGTGTTGAGGGCAGTTCATTGCAATGAATCCCCAGACCGGTTCCTGTTTTCTCAGACCTCTCTACAGCATATTTCACAGCTGAAGCTGTTTCATGGCCACCATTCGAAGAGTAATTGAAAATCCATGGCTGATTGACTCAGACCCTTGGTAATTAATTTTCCTTCAGTTGCAGTGCTCTAAGACCAGCACCCACATCTTTGCTGTGTGGTGGTTCTTGTGCCGTGCTGAAGTAATATTGACATAGTTTGGGTCAGCTTTCCATATGGATGGCTAATAACTACCTATTGTTTCTTACAAATAGCAGTTGCACACACATACATACATACATATGTACAGTACATATATACCCATACAAAATATTTATTCCCGTCACCGTTAGATGTACTTTGTGCTTAGCCCTAATTAGCAAATGTTAGCATGCTAACACGCTAAACTAAATTGATGAACATGATAAACATCATCATGTTAGCGTTGCCATTGCGAACATGTTAGCATGCTGAGGTTAGCATTTAGCCCAAAGCACCGCTGTGACTAAGTACAGCCTCACAGAGCTGTGACTGCAGACTCTCAGTCTTGCTTCAAATGAGAGCTCATGGACTTGTCCTGTGGATATTAACTTTCCTACAGTTTTCTTCCTCCCCCCTCTTTCTTTATCTCTTCTGCTCCGTGGGTAAGAATGATTACTAAGGTATAACTTAAAACTCTGTGGGTAGTATAATTTACATACAAAATACAGGCTTAAGCCCTGGCTCATTTCCAGTCCTGTTATTTAGTCCTCCTAACTGGTCTCTTTTTGAGTACCTAATACCACAGTGACTGATAGCTAGCTGCTCAAGGTGCCTTCTGCTCTACTGCCTCTCCTTATGGCAACTGAACTGTTGATCAAGGGGAGATACCTTTTAGAGGTTTGGCACACATCCACCTGTTTAGCGGCAAGCAACAAGCATGGCTGAAGGACATTTAGGTGGAAACATATTTAACTGTGATTCTAGTGGACCATAGCTTCTCTGGTGATTACTAAATAAGAGATTAGTTGACATAAGTTTTGAGAACCAGGTTATTTGCATGGTTTAAGCCCCATGCAGCAGAATATTGCTATATTTGAAGTGAAAGAAGGGCCCCTGATGTTATATGGTCTAATATGACATTGATACAGACAGCATGTAGGCCACCGAATCCACCTTTATACAGTACTCCCTGCAAAACAACATCAAAGGAAATGACACCTACACAGGAAACCAAAGTGGAGTTACAGCAGTGACATCTGAGAGTTCAAGCAAAGAAGAATAGAGAGAAAGAGAGAGAGACCTAATGGCGTGTCTCACATTGAAGGACCTTGGAGCTTGTGTCTTGGAGATGAGTCGCTGATGTATACCCAGCATGCTGAGTGTGGGAACAGGCCGCATTGACATCCGAGGCACGTTTGCAGCGGAGCGTTGCATGGCACTATAATCATGGTCAGACTATAGAAGAGAGAGAGAAAGGCAGAGAGAGAGTGAGAGCGAGAGGAGGTGTGTGACAGGTAGCTCTACTGAAGGTCTTCTTCCAAACAACAATTCTGTGAGGATAAAAAGGCATTTCCCTGATTAGCTCCGTGTTGTTGTTGACATTTGATTGTGATGACATGTAGATATGACTATCGTGGTGTGGGTGTTTTTCCTCTCATTATCTGCACCTTTAGACATCTGACCTCCATTACTGCTATCTGTTTGTTCATCTGCCAGTGAAAGTGTCAGGGAAGGCCATAAAGCATTTCTTTGCACAAATGCGCTTTTCCTTCCATGGTCATACTTAATGCAGCACTTAATGCAGTGCATAAAGGGGAATCTACAAGCACTGCAAATTCTTCCATAAAGGTTTTGCATATTCCAGGCTATCATCCAGGCTATAGCAAGTATACGTTTATTATTGGTCAGCGTACAGAAATGATACTGACAACCTCAGGCAGAGGACTCTTGGAACTTTCAAGTTCTTAACAGCAACAGTAGTCAAACGTAAATCACTTTAATGAAATCACTTTTGGAAACACTGCTACAAAGAACATATTAGGTTGCATTCAGTATTTTCCACCTCCTAGAGGCTGAATAGTTCTATGATTTTTCTGTTAGTTAGTTTTAACCTGCCATATGTACTTTGTCTGAGTGTCGATTTGTTTTTGGCAGACGTTGTCAGGATTATCAAGGCTATCTCACTGTACTACTGATGCATCTGTATTGTAAACACGGATGACTTGGCTTTTATGGTGCTTTGTTATTTGCCGCATGTTGCTTTGAAAAGTCACATATCAAAGAGGTGAGACCTCTTTCGTAGCTGACAAAAATCGCTAATTGGCGAACAAGCCTTAAAATATGACCTGCCTTTGAAGCAGTGCCAGTCATGGTAATCAAGTTACATTGTTAAGTCCTTTTCTGAGGTATTTACACAACTAGTTAGTTTAGGGCCTTTAGTATTTAGGACCAAAAAATAAAACTTTCAAACTAATAGTAAACATTTGAAGCTGTTCTTGGTACAAGATAAACGTCTACTACCCACTGATTTATAGCCTGAAAACAACTTTTAGGAGTGATTTTCAGTTTTGGATAGTGTCTCTTTGTGGCCCCAGTGGCCCCTGTGTAGCTGGATCTTATTGATGTCAGCCTCACCATAGGGTTCCTTCTGGGTTAATGCAGGCGAGTGGAAAACCTGGGCACTGGCTTTTTAGTATGTGTATCTGAGTGTAGCAGAGGGGAGGTGCTAACCACCCTCCAGCCACGCTCCAGGGAGGTGAACGCTGCTTCCACTCCCCTCAAAGCTTCATCAGTCACACAAATCCACACAGAATGGAAGTTGGCTCGGTGCAGAGGTGGGTGAATAAAATAAAGTAGAAAGGAGAGATGAAATTAAGCTGTGTGTGACAGAGAGAGAGGAAACGGAAAAAGATTTAGCCAAGGACAGAAGAAAAGATGGTGATTGGGAGGCAGGTCAGAATTTAGAGAAAAAAAACAAAAAAACATGCATCGTTTGTGTGTGTTTATGCATGCATGTGTGTGTCAAAGAAGACAACTAAACACCTAACATTCATTTCTGCTATCTGTCTGTATTAGCCTCTTGAGACAGCTTCAAAAAGTGCTTTAGAGAAGGTATCATCATGTACTCAAAACACCACTACTTTGGAAGTGGCTTAATATTCTCCCAAAGGACCGTCGCTGTTCTGCTGACAGAACAAGGCAACACACTCACACATACACCTAATATTAGAAACATATAGTAATCAATAACCTTGTGAAGCACTCATGATGGAAACCATCCAGTTCTACCAATTCAATTCCCAGCTATAACCACTCAATCAGTCATTCCAGCTAAACACGGTCCACCCCACACCCACAAAAAAAAACCCCAATTGGAAAACCCAATGCTTTTACGCTTTAGTCATAAATCCACCAGGACATAGCATTTCCCCTATCAGCATGGGCTCAAACTGTTTCAAAGGCTGAATTTTGAAATGCGGAGAAAAGATCTTTTTTCTCCTTCCAAACCGCCTTTTGCTCAGAGAGGATGCTTGGGAAGAGCGAGAGTGTCAAAAAAACAAAGCAATTTGCATGGCAAAGAGGTGTTCTGACAAGCAGGGAGGCGGCGGAGTTGTTGCCCAGAGGACTGGACGGCTGTTGAGCAGTGGAGAGAAATCTGCTATTCTCTCTCCTCTCTGGAGAAACCGGCAAGTGTAGCCTCCCCTGAGGGCGGGGAGCGTTGCACAGCACAGTAATGCATTTTGTGAATATCAAATAAAGGTACTAATACAGTCAGAAAGCAGAGGAGAGGCTGAAATGAGGAAAGAAACTGAGACTGTGGAAGAGAGAGGAGATATATTTGAGTGAGCCTGAATGCAACTTTGCATTGCAAAAAATGCATGTTTGTTCCCTGTGTTCAGGTATTTGCATGTGTCAGCAAGCCTTTGATACGCTGTATATCTTCAGTTCAAATCAGAAACAATGTCACCATAGACAGAACAAAACTAAAAGTTAACTTGTCTCTGTTCCTTTCCAACGTTGCTGTTACACACACACACACACACACACAAAAATATGATGCTTCAACTGAGAAAATGTGAGAATCCAAGGTTTGGAGAAGGATCTGTGAGGCTGGATGTTTCAAAAAACACTATGTTATGCGAATGGGTGTGTAGGTGGCGCTTAGGGAGATCAGATGATCATCAGAAGCCAATGAGTGATCTATGATGGAGTAGTTCTGACCGATGGAAGAGCCGGGGGGTGGGTGCTCTGATGTTTGCAAACCAACGCACGCTCTTTCTTGTGATCTCCAGAGGGTCATGCGTGATGACTGAAACAGAAAAAGTGTATTTAGTCAGTGTTTGGAATATACTGAACATATTTATGGACAGCAGAGAAGGAGTCATTTAGATACAATATAGCTAACAGTTTTTAGCTAAAAGACCATTTCTGCCATTCAAGGGCAGGTGTCTTATCTTTGATTTAGGGACAATGCAAGAGGTTTTCCTCAGTGAAGGCACCCTGTATAAGTAATCAGCTGATGAGCTTGTGAAAAAACTTTTCTAGTTGTTTTCTAAATGCCCTGAGGCTGATGCCATCAGCAATTTGGCAGAGTCTCCAGAGTTCTTCATTAACCATTGCCCCAAGATATTTTTTAGGCTACTATGTGAAAAAAAGCCTGGCTTTTCACAGCCACAGAGTGTATATGTGAGAAGATTGGACATGGGTGGAGGATGGGAGGAAAAACGAGACGGAGGAGGTGGAGAGGAATGCAGAAGGTGCTTACTGTGAGTAGACAGGCCACGATTTAACACAAAGTCAATACTACTGCAAAGTGCAATCACAGTGTGTTGGCTAAAGCAGATGGCTGCGATGAATGGTGCACCAGTCTCAGTGGCCTAGTGGCCCCAGAAGAGATGTTTTATTCGGGTAGCATTCTTCAGACTGTCTGCTCCCTCTCTCTGTCCAAGGCTGTCCGTGCACACCTCTCTATTCTTTCCCTGTTTCTTAATTTTGTCAGCCACAGCTACTCTTTTATTTATCTAACCATCTATAATGGCTGTATATTGCATGCACATACTATTATTGATTTGGCGCTATATAAATAAAATTGAATTGAATTGAATTGAATATTATGTATATACTTTTTTAAAATCCCTATTAGTTTTCCTTTCTACAACATTTCTAATTTTATCTTAAAACCAGAGAAGAGGGGAGCAAAGAGCAGCTGTGAATGTTGAGAAGACAGGAAAAAGATAGTCGGAGAGCAGGCTAGCTATAAAGATGATTCCCAAAGTGGATTAGTTGAAACAGATGCCAATTTATAGTCTCACCTGTCTGTTACCAATGTGACTGCATTGATCAAGTCTGTTTGAGAGAGAGATTGTGTGTCATGCTGTAGCTAAGCAGACAGCTAGAGAGGAAGGCCCCAATATAGGATGTCAGTAAAGATCAGTTACAGATGATGGGCTATCCTACAAAAAACCCTTCATATGTTTGTGTGTGTGTTGTCTAGACAAGATAGCAAACAGGAGGCATAGTGAGATTTAGGTAGTGTAGCATGACAGGTGCATCATTTTGTTTGGTAAGAGGAGATAGGAAATGTAATTTTTCAACAATGGTTGTTATTCATAATCAACATATTTGAGTTGGTACTGCACCACTATTTGTTTAAATGAGCATCATTTTTGGCACACAGGATGGGAGGTAAGGAGGAACTGGGCTCATCCATTTTTGGCCGGAAGGGGGAACTCGGACTGTTCAAATTTCTAACCGGTCTTTATGGGGACTATAGCAATGACATGTGGGGAAAAATATAACATTTCATAATGAAAAAAATGCTTTTGTGCGTAAGTTAATGTCCTGTAGATAACTCGGGTGGCAGGAGGGGTGGCTGATGTGCTGCTGTTTGTGTGTATGTGTGCACAAAGTGTGCTTCCTTCCCCCAAAAATAAAGCCCTCTGCAGTTCCACTTGACACAGCAAAGCATGTTATATAATATCTGCGTGTAATGAACATAATGCAGCGCCAGTTATGAAATCTAAGCAAATGTTGTATCGCTGTTGCACGTAAAGGTTTATGGGCATCATTTACTCGAAAATCTTTGTGTCTATTTGTCCGCTTATCTCTTTCTCACTTTTTTTAATTTAGTGATTTCTATAGTGCTATAGGCTTAATGTTCTGTTTAAGAGACATGGCCAAAAAGAGGCAGGTCTCACTGTTTTGAGTACAAAAAGCATAAGGATATGTCTATATTTCATTGTGTTAATACCTGTGTGTGTATGTAATGTGCATCTTTCCTGTTAAAGCGAAGACGACCACTGAAGGTGTTGCATTGAAACCCTGAAAACCAGGCGGGTATCCAGCCATTTTCATCTCAGGGGGAGTGCTGTCCCTGGCTGAGCGAAGCCGTAGGGCACAGCTCCCCTCCGCTTCTGGAGGAATAATCTGTTAGCAATAATCCAGCAAGCTCACGGCAGGTCACATGTTGGGAAATGAGGGCCGAGTGAAGAGCCACATTTGATTATTCAATTCTGTTCCCCTGTGGTTTATTCAACTACGGTGTTTTTCTACACATTGTGCTGCTGATGGAAGTAAGGCTGGGATGTAAGCAGAGTAGAGAGCATGTTGAGTCTGTCTGGTAGCAGTTAGATTTTTACTTTACTTTATTTTCACTAATCAGAGAGTGTATTACAATGTAGGTATGTGTGCTTTCCACATGTTGCAACACTGAGTCATTGCAGAATCAGTGAGCACTCACAAGAATAGTTTTCAGGTGTTAAGAATAGTTCCTGAGTATGCTGTCACATGCAGCTTGTTTTTGGACTTCAAACATAAATTGCAGATATTTTTCCACCACTTCCTGTGTCCTCTGCTGCGTCTGAAGCCTTTTCCATATTTCCCTCTTAACTCTTTAGATCTCTTCCCAAGTCATTCTGCGAAACCAAGGTGTATTACCTGATTGCACTGTTGTGCAATGTGAAACATACCGTATCTGACTGAAATTGAATGCACATTTCAACATGTGTGTCTCACATCCAGCACTCAACGTAGGTATACAACTAATCGATGTATGAACAAGTCTGTTGTCACTCAATAGAGTGTTTTATAGTAATGCATAATGCATTCCCTGCGGCGCTCGCTGTGAGATCTCATCTCGGATCAAGGCAGTGGTAACATTGCTCTCCAGCCCCCCGCTACAAAAGAGGAGGCGTCGACGCTCCCCCTATTTCCTGATGAATGAAATGATGAATGATGAAATATGACAGAGGAAGCATGTTTTGATGAAGTCAACAGTTTTAAATCTGCTCCCATATTGTTGAAAATTTAACTCCCCCATATTTTCATTCATTTTTCACACATTTCCCTCTTATACAGTACATATAATCTTTCTAGGGTGTCCCACTTATCAACTTCATGGATCTATGATAATAACGTTATAAATTATGGGATGTAATACTTTGACAGCGTTTTGACGGACTGTACGATGGAGGTGGTTTTCAACATTCATGTCAGTGCAAAAAATGTGTTCCAAAGAGGGAAAGCAAATGTGTAACATTTGCCAGATAGCATTTCAAGTCACTGTTGGTGTCAGTTTATCACAGTCAGACGGATAAATTTACACCTTTGGCTTGTTGAATGGAAAATTGCTGTAAAAATCCTTTCCAAGGATAACACAGTCACTATCTTTGGTGTGTGCTAACTGTCACTATGGTTACAGGTGTTTGTTTTCAGGAAAGTGACTCAGTTTACCTGTTTGTATGCACGGTGGTCACTTTACCCGGCTCTGCAGTAGTACATTATAATAAATTGCTGAACTGCCACCCCTCAAAGTGAGATAGCAATAACTTTTGAATTGCTAAGAAATTTCCTAGAATTATTAACTGTGTGAAGCTATAATCACATTTACAGATAATACAAGGTGCTTGTCACAGGGAAACACTGGTATGTAAAGGCATGTTCTGCCTCTTCTTCATCTCGTGACTAATATCTCCAGGCCATCTCTTCCCTTGCTCTAAGTAGAGAAGAGATAGCCTGCAAATCAAATTAGCCGTCTAATGGAGAGAGATGAAGAGGAAGGAGAGATGAGAGAAGGAGGGAGGAGAGGGTGAGAGCAGTCGCGATAAATCTGCAGGATTACGTTACTGTCTTTTTTGTGAATGGAGGAAGAGAGAGAGTGAAAGAGGGAAATGGGCTTGGTGGTCTGAGTAGTATTGACATCAGGGGAGCTTTTTCAAGGATGTATAACCAATTATAGTGGCCCTCCAACCACAAGCTTCTTTTCAGACTTGGGACAAGTCACTGCAGCAGTGCCGCAGAGCTCTATTAGATTCCATTTTGCCTAACGTCTGTAATGGAATCTTTTGCTTGAGCGATTAAGGAATTCTGGTACTGATGCACACATACAGATGCGCAGTCATTAGAGCCAGACCAATAATGGATTTATGAGGCTGATGCCGATAAAAAAAAATAATAATAATAATATATACGGAATGGGGCATTTTACAGATGAAAAATAAACTTGTGTGCAGTCTCTGTTGGACAAACTATGCAATGGCAACACTTTATCTAAATTACCTCAAGCAACCTCAAATTTCTTCTTTACCAGCATAGTTATCACACGCACACACACACACACACACACAGAAAAGTCAAGGGAGATTGGGTGAAAGAAGAATTACAAGAGATATAAAGTGTGATGGAAAGGCACCTGTTTCCCTTATTCAAAGTATTTGTTTTTATTCTGCCGAGCTCTAGTTGTTTATGAGCAATCAGCGTGCATCCTCTCCTTTTCCCATCTTATATTCTTGTTCTGCTTTGCATGAAAACACGATGCTGCCGTCCTTGGAGAGTGGTGGAAAAAAGACAGAGAATGTACAGGACAACAAAAATGAGAGAGAGAGAGAGAGAGAGAGAGAGACAATGTTGCTCATGACACCATCTGGGTCTTCCCAGCATCATCCTCTCGTTTTGGCACAGAGGCTGTGTTTTTCTCTTCTTCCTCTCTCTCTCCTCCATGCCGTGTCTGTTCTGTGTACCCATGCTTTATTTATCGTTGCCTTCATTAACAATTTAATTGAAAAGCAAGGGGAAGAGTCACATCTGAATATTATTGGACCAAATGGGACTGATAGAGTCCCATAAGTATGGGCTGTAAATGCTTTCTCCAGCAAATGGGAGAGAGAGCGAGAGAGATAGAAACTAGAAGTCTGCCAACTTAAAAGATAGTAATTTGCAAATGCTGGCTGTCTCCAGTGAAATGTTTGCCCACTCACAACATGAATCGCCTGTATGTGGGCTTCCCCTGCACTGCCCATACATAACCTATTATAGAATGAATATTACACTGTGCGATTAGTCAAATATTTTAATACTTTACTGAGCGTCAGTAAACATGTACGTTCCTCCTCAGGGGAAAGATTGGCTACAGATTTTTTTCAGTAAGCAATTTTCTTGCAGCTCCCCCCATTTTATTTTCTCAGGCTAGAAGATGAAACATCGTGTTTGGACATGGAAATCCACACGGTTGTGCATGTGTACACGCTTGCAATCTTTATTTGTGAACCAGCATTTTCTTACATCAGAGGAAAATGATAGAGGGAGTAGAATACAAAAGGTTACTGCATGTGAAAAATAGGAGGAGGGAAAGGGAAGACATTTAGAAACCAGGCGAAATGTTGATCATGATAAGGGATGTGTTTTCTAAACAAAAGCAAAACACTTATCCAAGTATGTGAGGTACCTTTTGAGTGATTTAATTAATGACATTAGTTTGATACTAATGGAGTGATTGTTTCTCATAAATTCATACTGCAGGTGAAAGTGGGCTGCCTACGTACCTCCCCCCCCCTACCCCCCCAGGCTGTAAAAAGTTTCTATTTTTCCCCACTGAAAGAAAACAGCAGCTGTGGTCAGCTTGATTTATGTCACTAACAATGGATTTCAATGGCAACACATTTTCATGGCGAAAAAGAAACGTCTCAAAATGTCCAGGAACTGTGGCGTTACCTACTATATAGAGGTTGTATTGGAGGAGTTAGCATCCCAAGTGTTGTTAGCTTTAAGCTGCTGAAATGGTAGGTATACTGTTTCTTGGCAAGGCACAGTAACTTCTTTGCTGGTTGCCTGGCAACCTCAGTGTGACGACAAGACTCCAGAAAGTTACTGTGCTTGGCCAAGAAATTGCCTGGCACATAAGCCCCCATAAAACCACAATGTGTCACTTTTACACTTTGTTTTTTTCACAGATTAAACAAATGAGATATAACATGTTAAGTAGTGAGCTTTAGCTTAGCTAAGCTAACCGGCTGCTCGCTCTAACTTAATATTTACCATACAGACAAGAGAGTGGCATCAATCTTCTCACTAAGTCTAAGCAAGAAAGTGTATTACCCA
>NTHP01000003.1:1509574-1569678 GCA_003416845.1 Oplegnathus fasciatus | reverse complement strand
CCCATCACTCATAGTGAGAAGCTGATTGAGAAAATACGTTCTCGGGCCTTTAAAGCTGACCACAGCTGCAATGCTTCAGGAAGAAGAAACCTTTACAGCCACCTTTAAAGTCTACAGAGGGTATTTGATGCTCAAAAGATTTTGGCAGGAGTATCGCTTTAGTTTGAAATATGAGGACATCGACATTTTTTGCAGTGTGTTCACAACAACCTGGCCAAGTAAGCAGAGAAAAATACTAGCTCATGCAATGTAATCCCCTGCCTCCCCGAAGGAATCAGTGTATAGAGCGATGGATGGAGAGGAAAGGGAGTAAGGGAGGGGAGAAAAGAACAATAATGGTCTCTACAGTTCAGCATCTGCTCATTAATCATTCATAGGCAGCCAAGTGGCAGCAGCAGGGAGCACAGTGAGATTTCAGGTTACGGTATCAAATCTCAATTTATAAATAGAATAGTTATGGAGCTAGGCGGCAGAATACCATCACTCATAGCCCCCGCCTCCCACCTCCCCCTGAGTATTCACTGATTTCTCTGTGTCTAAGGTTTGGCTAGCATGCAGTGAAACTGTGTAACCATATGAGCAAGACCCCAAAAGTGGTCCTAATAATGGAAAGCAGTAACATACAGTATGTTGAAATAAGGCTAGAACAGCTGTCTCATTTCTCCTGTGTTGTACAGATTTGCTGTTAAGTCATGCATCCTTCAAAACACGCTCGCTACTCTAGTAACTGACTTCTTATTACTAACTTAAGTGGGCGTCACATCCTCTCCTTCTCACCTCACATCCGATCCTGTCAATATCTGCCGTACACTCCACCACACCTGGATCGATAAGAAAATGTTTTCCCCGATCCTGTTTGTGATAGCGATGCTTCACTGCCACTCATCCCCATCGTTCAAGGACAGCGTGTCGACAGATGGCCACATGAAGAATGGCCGAGTCCTGTGAGCTCGTGGCAGAGGTGATGAGAGGGGGGTGTCCCATCTTTCCTGCTTCTCACTCCCAGAGACACGGTGTTGACAAGTGACACCTTCTGTTGATTAATGGTCCATGGAACTGTCACATCTAACATGCCAAGCACATACTGTACTGTGCGACATTATGAATTATTTGGTGATGTAAGATGGGGCAGGAGAGGGTGACTGTTTCCTGCATGTGTCTCATTTGATTTACAGCTTTAGTTAATGACTTGATAGCCATTCAAATCAAGAATATTTACATGCGGACATGCACTGTCATGAGTGAATCTTTACCTTTGACATGAGAACATTTAATGGACATGTCAAGCTCAGCACATCTCTGCAGCTATTTTACACATTTGACCGTGTCAGACAAGCCGAGCACTGAGGTCACCCATGACCTTAGAATAGAGTCCACAAGCTTACTCCACTATGCAGCCTGTGTCAGTGATGTAGCTTTAAGTGGTCAGCTTGAGGGAAGAGCCTAAGCGTCTTAATCTGAGCTCAAACTCCTTTACACGGCATTAACAAGTGAGATGAGCAACCATCAGCCTATCAATGATTAACTGGAGCCTTAACCCCTAAGCTTGAGCCTTATATCTTGGATTTTGTGGATTGTGATGCTTAAAAGTTGGCTTGATAGGTAGCTTTAGAAATATTTTTTGGGGTGGTTTAATGTGTTTGAGATTACAGATTTGGGTAGGACAGGTTACTCTGTCCTCACTCTTTTTTGCTGCCTCCTAATTCTCACTCTTCTTTGCTATCTTCTCAGTCCTTCCCTCACTTTCTCTTTGTACATCTTGTTCTTCCTACTTGTCACACTTGTCTATGATGTGTGGACCAAACTGAACAAGGGGAACCTTAGAAGAGGAGGAGGCGTCGCGTGTGTGGGTGAGATGTCCGTGCACGGTGGATGAAATACCTGCGGGGAGTAAATGAAAGCCTCGCACAGCAGCGAATCAGCAGCAGTGCGTGTGTGATTGAATGCTCGTGCAGGGCAATCCAAACATTGAACACGACGCAGGAAAGGTTGAATGCTTGCACAGCACAGGTTTAGTGGCAATGTGCATGTGCAATCAAGTGCTCAGACAAGGCCAGTCCAAACATCAAACCTTGTGTAGCAAGTTTAAATGCATGTTAGGATGCTGGTGAAAGGATGTGGACGTGCAAATGAGTTGCTATTGCAACCAATCCTGATATCAGATGTAAAAGTAATACATCATTTTAATCACATTAGACCTGTCATCAGACCCTATGATGCTCTTCCTCGTATTATTTAGTCCGACATTTGTTCAGAATGGTGCTTCGTTCTTGACAGTCAATGAAGCCAGATACAGGTATGAGGAAGGAAAAGTGTAACTGCTGTAACTGAATGACAGTCTGAGAGAGGAGACTAAGGGAATGAAAACCAGGTCTCAGCGATTGACCTTAGATAAGAGTGGGGTGTGCAAGGCCAACAAGCATAAACAGAACATCAGTCAGTCTGTGTGCATGGGTGGGTGTGTACATGTTGGCAGTAGATATACCATGATTGACATGCTAGAGCAGGGGCTGCAGCAGGCCATAAGCTATTAGAGAGGAGGTGACTGCCACATCACTCACCTGTCCAGAGGCCAGTTAGTGGGAGTAGTATGTGATGGTGTGCAGTATCCTGCCACAGTACGGTAGAGTGTCAGAGTCTGTCATTTGCTCAAATGAAGAGGGCTTTGCACGGTTGTTTTGATGTTGATATCATCACTGTATGTGAATTTGTCCATTGGACTTTTTCTGAAAGTGAAACTAGGAAGTGCATCTTCTGTACTTTTACGGTGATGAAAGTGCGTTTTTCTTTTAAATACCAGGAACAAGAATAAAATATAATTCATATGGTCAACACGTAAAAATGAGCCTTGCAATAATTCAAACTGTTTTGAGAAGCTAATGGTGAAATGTTGAACCAATGTTGTCAGCAAGACGCTGGAGCCCAGACAGTATAAGGTACAGAATTGATTTTGTAGAAAAGAGTGCACACATGTAGATTTCACAGCATTACGTAAGCAGAAAGTGCAGGAAGACAACAGCTGTTATTTCCTTTAACATAATAGTTTGTAAATTAGACTCACTACTTAATTGTGAAATCAATTATGCCAGTATTAAAAATATAGCCATATTCATCTCATTCTTTTAGCTATTTTGTCTCCAAATATCAGTGAATCTTTTACCTCAAAGGTAACAGGAGGAGATTTTTACTTATTCCCATCATTAGTATTTGTATCAGTGCTACACAACATTTTTTTTCTCACCATGTTCCGTGTTTCTATGTGTAATTCCTTCTGAAGAAGGCATGCCGACAATGATCACTGTAATGGGGGTCAAAAGGCCTCAATTATTGCTCTGGATTCTAGATGTACTCGTATCGTCTGTTCACCAGTACCACCGCTGTCAGCCTCCACTTCCTGTCCTCCAGCGTCTGCGTGGACGCCCAACACACACACGCGCACACACACACACACGTGGCTAATGTGTTTCATCTCAAGTAGCTCCCAGCCATTTGGAAAAATGAAAAACCAATAGCTTGTAAAATCGATTGTGACGCCCACCCTCAAGTGTGCGTGTTCAGGGTATAACTGTCCAGTAAAAGGTGGAGCTTACTCTCACATACAACCTGTGTGTGAGTAGGCCAGAGTGACTATTCTTTATGATTCTTCGTATTGTGATTTTAATGATTCTAAGCAAAAGTTTGATTAAAAACTAACAAAATTATTATTGCTGCTTTACATATGAAGACTTCTGTCTAATATAATACCTGGCAGTGGAACATAGTTCATTCTATTAAACATGAATTTATTCTTTTTTTGAATTTTGACGTGATACATTTGACATATTGTGATTCATATTGATATTAGAAAAATATTCTTATTAATATCAGGACATTGATTTCACCCATATTGCCCAACCCTATATGTGAGTGAGTCTTTATGGTTAGACATGCAAGTGCCAAAGCCTGAATTTATATGTGTGTAGACCAGTTGTACATACTTGTACCAGCAACAGAGGAGGGCTACCTCTCTGTGTAATGAGTTTAAGAGTTTTCAGAAAAAAAGAGGTAGGTATGACGCTGTAATGTCTCCGTCCTAATGTGCATAGTGTGGACCTGAAGCCACTTTGTTCTCTGTGTGCCATTAGTGTGTCTGATCTCTCTCCCAGTAGTCAATCCATGTAGCAATATGTTCTCCATCACTCTCGCATCGCAGAGCTAAATTGCAGTGGAGTCGAGCAGATTCGCTCCTCTCCATTTAAACCTCAACTTTAAAATGAGATGGCTTCAATGCACTGCCTCGCATCCCCTACCACAATGGGACACAATGGTTTGCTGTTTTCCACCAACACATGCTTGACTGGGCCATATAATGACTGGTATGATGTGTATATGTTTAAATACTGTATGCGTGCCTTGTCTGCTTATACTTGTGTGGCACACACACACCAACTTCACTATGCAGTATAAGATCAATAATCAGATTGCACACATAGCACTTGACGACTGGCTCATAATTCCTATCTTATCTTTCTCCTTTCCCTTGCTCAGATTGCCTGTTTGTCTGCAGCCCTCCATTGTCTCCCCACCTCCACATCTGACTCTTTTATCACCACTGGGCCTCTCACTCACTCAGGCCCTCCACCATCTACCTACAATATTCATCGCTTTCTCCCTCCTCCATCCTGGTGCTAATGAGTTCTGGATGTGGTCGGTGTGGGGTCCAAAGCCTCTCCCTTACTGCCGCCTCTCCAGCTGGGTGCTCCCACGGTGCGCCAAATGCCTCTCTTGAATATTGAATAAACCCCAGGACCACCTCCGTGCTTCCTGATCAACAGCACTACTATTACCTCGCTATTACTCTGCACGGGGTCTCGGGGCTCCGTCAGGATGGATGGGCTTTGAATCTGTTGTGTTGTGGGCGAAGGTAGAAATAATAGGCACGGGTGGGTTGAGCGTTTGAAGTTGTTTGATACTATCCCTTGCGATTATGAAACCTTTCCTTTCAATTTTATAACTTTGCTGAAGTTGCCTCAAAGCACCTCTCCAAATGTGTTATTCTGGGATGCATCCAATCAAGGTCTGACACTCCGGTGACTTGACTGCATGTAGCTAAAATTCATCGTGGCCTCAGATTACCCCTCGAAACCATGAGACCTATAGAAACCACTTCTTTCTCTTTATGGGGGATCAGTAATGCTGCAATGTCCATATTCAAATTTAGTCATAGAATTGTTAGTAGTAGTATTTTGAATTTACATGCTGTTGACCAGGTTTCTGTAAATTTTGCCACTGGATTGAACATTGCTGATGGTGTGTGTGTGAGAGTTGTGTGTGTGAGAGTAGGTCTTTCATCACTTTATGTGACCTTTGTGTGACCTGCTAATCATGGCTTATTGATATCCCATAAGTGTTTGCAGCAGCACACTTGCATTTATAGCAGAAAGCTGGACGCTGAAAAACAACATCTAGAAATTCATATTAGAATTTGTAAGGAAAAGACTGTAGTGTTAGGAAGTGATTTTAAAGTGGAGAGCAGTGTTTATTTTTTTATTTTGTTTTTTCGGCTGTTGAATTATTGATCATGATTTTTCTCAGAACTTATGGTCTTATCGATATTTGCACCTACTTGATCAAAGAGTGACAGCTTGTTTTTAAGTACTTGCTATTGGATAAGTGGTAAACATTTGTGTAACATCAATTTTCCGTAACTGGAATCATTTGGAAGAATTATTATAGAATAAATTGTGTTTGCCTCTCAGTCCTGTCTGTGTGAGACATATACACAATTTTTGTGTGAGTCTCTATTTGTGCGTGTTTAGAATACATTGGTGACGCTGTCAGATTGCAAATCCACAGTTTCAGATTAGTCTGTGATGAAACACCTTTGGTATAATAAACACGAAAGGCATGAGCAAAGAACTGTGAGTGAGCTGATATTTACCTACCATTCATTTTTTATCTAGCCTCTCCACGATAGCCACTTCATTATTCAAAGGCCAACCACACAATTAGCACCAGCAGATCCTATTGCGAAGCAGTCCCGCTAGGACCAATCAATGCTATTAGATCCGTCAATGTGATTAGGCACACTCTTGCATCTTCCTCATTTCTCCTTCAAACTGCTTGTGCAGGGGTAGCTTGTAAGGCTTGTTGCCTTTAATTTATGCACCATTGATTCCCAATCCCATGCCAAATCAGGCAGGTATATTGCAGAGGATATAAACAAAGAGACATTTTGCAGTGGATGTTGGTAATAAGGGCTTTAACAACTATATCTAGGTCTTTAGCTGAAACAATCTTCTGCGGCTGTGTTATAACGTGGACAAAGAGACAAACCACCTCTATCTCGCTCACTGGCTCACAACACCCAACTCCTGCAAAGAGCACTAATAACCGACTAAGTGAGAAGCAGTTATAGCTTCTATCAAATTGAATTCAAATCAATTTACTAAGCTAATTTTTAGCCACACTAGCGGCATGGCTCTGTCGGATGGTCGGTGGGTCCACCATTTGGTCCAGACTGAACTATCTAAGCAGCTATCGGATGGATTACCACAAAATTTTGTACAGGCATTCAGGGTTCACACATGATGAATCCTGGTGACATTGATGATCCCCTGACTTTTCTTTTAGCACCACCATGAGGTTAACACTTGTTGTTTTGAGTGAAATGTCGTAGCAACTATTGGATTGGTTTGCCATGAAACGTGGCACCAACTTTCATGTTCTCCTCAGGATGAATTGTAATCCCCTGACTTTACATTTAGCACCATCATCAGGGCAATGATTTAATTTGTTCAGTGCTTTGGTTTATCACCAAATACCTGCACAACTAATGACACTCCTTCAGCCTCAGCTGTACTTTGTGTTTACTGCAGACATTGGGTACTGAACAAACTAAATAACTAAATAAGCCTGGCGTTGGTTTCTCCATGACAACCAGGATCTGGTACAACATGGTGTATATATACTAAGCTTAACAGGAGAGGCACATGATGAGGTTGATCAGTCAAGGCAAACTATTGCTCAAATATCCCCGCCAGTGGGATTCTAGCCTGCTGGCATGAATGTCAGTTCAGGACAGGTCCAGATTCAGCACCCTGGATATCGGTGGTGACAGTTTTTTACTTGTTATATACCTGGTGAATCAACAGTAAATATCTCACCTTGCGCTCCGACTCTGTCTCCCTGTACCTTTTTTATTTTCTATTCTGGGCCCCTATCTCACTTTTTGTCCATGCATAAATATAAAACTAGTTTGATTGTGACTTGAATAAGCCCAAACAGAGAGGCAGCAAAGCTTTTGTACTCACTTCAAATAGAATGTGATAAGCAACTGTGTGTACCGAATGTCTGAATAGATCACCACTGCGATGGTATCAGTGATTCACCTCAAGTCTTCACAAAAACGTTATGTCTCAGCGGGGCCAGACGGATCTTCAGTCGTATTACCGAGAGCCTCAGTGACCTTGTGGTGAGATGAGAGGGAGAAGCTGCCTGGAGCCCATTGCCACAGTTTTAATTACTACTGGCAAAGGAAGGCTGCTGTAGCTTGTGTGTATCAGAGAGATCTGTGGTTAGAGAGTGTGTGAATGCGTGTGCCTTAACCTGTGCGTGATCTGTGTGTACGTGCACACTGCATGTGTAAATCTGACACTGGTGTAGAGCTCTCCACCAAAGACCATCCTATTTGGGCCGGCCCTCTTTAAAACCCTCTTACATAAGCCACTACTCTCAGATGTGTGATATCATGGAACTATTTTTGGCTTTTCCACTGAAAAAGGCTGTTCAGAGTTAGATAAAGACTAGCCTATTCTTTAAATAATACATCGGAGCTCCCTCTCATCTTGGCTGTCTTGATACACTGTCCTGACAAAATCGTGCTATAGCTGACTTGGACTGACCTGTAGACTTTGGCTTGTTTGAGACGTCAGAAAAAAAAACATGCTTTTTTCTTTGTAAACTTTAGCCCTTCACATCAGCTGACCTGGATCCAATGGCCAAAAAAAGACATATTTTTGTCACTGTCCTAGATTTTGCTCTGACATGAAACAGATGGAGAAAGTTGCCTGATGTCATGATTGGACATTAATGGTCCAATATTATTTTCTGCTTTCCACAGTCCACTCTGATATACAGCAAAGGGACCAGCTTATCTTGACTCAACAGTTAGTTTGATTAATAAAATACAATATTAGATCCTTATATGTCAAAGCCTTTACTCACACACATCTTGATGGCCTCATATTCAATGAACCTGAAGGGTTACTGCATGACCGGGTTTCACCTGCAGGAGTACAGAAATGAAAAATTGATTACTTTTAGTGCCTTGATGTTTTTTATTGGATTTTTCAGTATGTGAACAATATTAGCTGAAATGGTAAGTTTTCTCATGTGGTGAAAAAAATGAATATTTAAGTCTCAGCCTTGCTCTTCTACACATTTGTGCTACTAAAACATCCTGATAGAACAATGTTTTTGTTTTTTATAGCTTTATCACTGATATTTTTTTGCATTTACTCATGACACAAGTCTACATTTGTTATTCTCCTTCCAAAAAACAAATGGATAACCAGTACTGTAGCACCTGCGCTCCAATAAAGTTTTAAATTCAGCATGTGTTTACATTGGTCAATATGTTTTTCTGTAGTTTATCTGGCATTCTCGGTTCAGTGTTGTGTTGTAGCAGATAAAACATATAAAACTGTGCCAAAAGCAAAAACAGCTCCTACAAAACAGCATAACCCAGGCAAACCTAAACCACCTAAGGGGGAAAGGGATAAGGTTGTGGAGCTTCTTCAGAGCACGAAGTCTCTTCCCAGTGCAGTTGTGAAAGGACTGGTGCAATCAGTTTGGTTAGAGAAGATCACTAGCTCTTATTAGAGATCCATAGAAGCATCTCCCAGTGTGGGTGTAGCAAACAGCCTTAGCTAAACGGAGATTAAGGCAACGCTGGAAAGACCCCTTGAAGCCCTCTAAGACTGGTGGGTGATTTTGGATTTAGCAGTGGTAGCAAGATAAAGGCCTTTCTTCCTTCTTAATTGATGGCTGTAATCCATGTGTTGTTTTAAAAGCCTGTCTCGCTGATGTGTGAACACAAACTCCTGTGGGTCTGTGCAGAAAGTGGTGATTTAGTGGGCCAAACTGACGGTTTCCCGCTGGTTGGGTGAAGACTTGCAGATTTGGGATCCAGAAATGGCCCGGCTGATAACATAAGAGGTTGATGAATGTAAAAAAAAGGCAGGCCTGCAATTTGGGGTAATTTTTCTGCTAATGTCTCTTTGGTGATTTTAAAAGATGTCTGTACAATACCACTGTACAGTATACGGAGGTCAACTCTCTTAAATGGTAATACTCATGTCATTCATACACATTCTCTAATAATCTTTAATGTTACCTGTATTTAAGAAGTCAGAAATCCAATATGATTTGGCTGTATTTCTGTCCAATATAGTCAAGTCAAGCTAAACCGTACTATCATAGCTGTCATGCTATCTTACACCATATCGTACATTCCTGGGACCATCAGTCCTGTTATCTATAAATGATGTTTGACTTTTGAATGTCCTCTGATCCTTTACTTATATTCTCACATTTCTTTCATTCTAAGTCAGTTACTCTCTTTTGAACTATGCTACAGTACATTTCAGCAGTTATCAGGTTTCAATGAGTGTACAATTATACGAATAGTACTGTGATTAATGAGTAGTGAAGATGTCTAGAAGTGGATAGAGGCTTAATGAGAAGATCACAGTCATCCCTAAAGTTAGGAGGTGCTTGAACTCCTCAAGGCTTTAGCACACTTTTAGGAAATCTACTGGTGTACCTCTTGGTCTCAGTCAGAATTATAATATCCTCGTGTTGATCGCTATCATGAATCACAAGTTCTGCTTAATCTCTACAAAGTATGTAATTAACCCTGCACTGATTCATATCGCTCATTATATTACCATAGATAGGACACTGAAAATAGAGCATGGTACCTTATTATCAGCTGCTAGTGTCTAAATATTCAGTACCTCTTTCAGACCTCTGCTCTGAAACGTGTGCATGTTTACAAATGTCTCTTTGGTGTTTGTTAAAGATGTCTGTACAATACCACAGACATGTCTGTACCTTTTCTGGCATTCTTTTTGTTGAATACATCATGTAAAATGACTGTAAGGTTGTTTTTGTAGCACATCTATTAGTTACAGTTCTACAAATATGATACTATGATGCTGCCAATACCAGTGAGTTATGAGGCCATTTAAAATGAATATAAAAAAGTGTAAGTGAAACAATAAAGTGGCAGATCTTTGTCTATTCTAGTGCGTGCTGGTTGTTACATTGTACAGACTTGCAAATTCTAATCTTAATGCAAAAAATAATTACAGCCACTTTTGCCTCTGGAGAAAATTAGTGACCTATTGTTGAAAATGTGCCACAAAGTGGAAGAGAGAGAGAGCAAAACTTGATTAGCATGGAAATGACAAATGAAAGGTGGAATGGGTGGAAATGAGGACAATTGTGACTGTGGGTGTTTTAGAGTGTTTACAGTGCACTGGGAAAACACAGATGAGAATGACCATAGTATAACACCGGTGGAATACATTTGTAGACATTCTCATCAGGTTTCATGAGCTTGCTTGCACTATATTAATTGCTCAATAAATCTTAGCTGCTTTCACCAGACCAGTATAAGCTTAAGTTACACACTCCAACTTTTCCAACTATATTGCATTCAGCGAGGGTTTATGCTTGCTGCATCATATTTAGTTCATTAGCGTGCTAATGCTCTGGAAAAATACTTAAAAAGTTTGCCATACAAAGTTTGGTACGCTCTCCCTTTTTTGAACATGAATTGAGTTACAGGAGACGTGCTTCAAATTTGCTTAGGTTGCAGCGGTTGAACTGAATAATATGTGTGTGTAAAAAGGCAATTAGTGTTTGAGGTTATTCTTAGGTACGTGGTGTGTGTGTGTGTGTGTGTGTGTGTGTGTGTGTGTGTGTGTGTGTGTGTGTGAGGGATCTGATTCAAACTGCTTGCATGTGAAGAACGGAGATGCTTTTAACTTACCAACCCAGAGATGAATCATATTGTTAAGCTGCTTTTCTCTTGCCATCACAACATACACAAACACACAAACAGGGACTTACACACCTGTACATACTCCAAGACACACACACACACAGGTAGAGGCATAGTATGAAGCCAGCTTGAAAGGTCATGCATACACGGGTCATCAATAGCCACCCAATATTTACAGATCTATTTACAGTTGCACTTTGAAGGGGCTATTTCGCTGACATTTGAAGTAATTTGAAAGAGTTGATTTGTTCACACCCTTAGACTATGAATGAGTGTGTGTGTGTGTGTGCACGTTCATCACAGAGGCCACTGACCAAAGCAAGGGCAGACCTGAGATCTGTCATCCGGTGCTTTAGGTTCAGTGATACATTACTTACCAGTGCTACTGTACCAACAGTTCCCGTGACACCAGCATAATTTGTTGCCAGGATTATGTATGACTGTAGCATTTAACCCTAACAGTCAGACTCAAAGTTCTCTGCATTGTTCTCTTTTTTATTGTTCCAGCTGTCCTTTGCAGCAACAACCCCAGTTCTGGCAGACAAGAAAAAGTACCCCAATTTCTTCCGCACCGTCCCATCAGACAACGCTGTGAACCCAGCTGTTGTGAAGTTCCTCAACTACTACAATTGGAGCCGCGTGGGAACCCTCACACAGGATGTTCAGAGGTTCTCAGAGGTCAGTGTTGAGTGTTCACTCTTTACAGAAACTACATTTTGATATGTAGACTTGTGCAAAAGTCGCCAAAGAAACCTGAGGTTGTATAGTGATATGCTCCAGAGAACCACTTTTGATGTATGTATGTAAGTATAGCAGGTATGATGCAAAAAGATTGTTCTCCATCAGAAGGCACTGCAACCTGAGTTTTGCACACATAAAGAAATTACGGGCAACCGTATAGTTCCATGGTTTCACTTTCTTTCTGTCTTTATTTTGCATAAATACTGCATTCATAAAACTTTTACAAGTCAAGAAAGTAGAGCAGATACATAAATATAAAGCTTGTGGACATAAATATTTAACAACATGGCTTTGTATCATCAGCTTTGCCACACACAGGCCAGACAGTGAACCAGTGCACATTTATTTACAACTCCGTGCTAAAGGTGTTTTTGTGTTGTTGGAGTTCATGACATCCTCATACCTCCGAGCTTTACGGGACAAACTTTTTCATTTTCTGAAGGTGAAGGTGAACATGAATATATTCCCAGTCACAGGGATTTTTATTTGGCCATTAACAGATGCAGGGACTGGGAGTAGTGTCAGTACTGAACAATGATTGGATTTTTTTTTTACAATTATCATTCAGATGATGCCTGCATGATTTGGGTGGGTGGCAATCAATTAAATTCAACCCATTCTGCATTAGTTGACTGAATTAATATTTTCCCACCCACGTGAAACTCCATGGATGGATTCTCCACGATTCTGAGGAAATGTGAAGATTAACATTTTTGAAACTAAAACTGGAGCTACTACTTACAATATGTTTCATGTCTTTAGTACTGAATAAAAACAATTTGCTGTCTGTAAATAAAGAAGAAATAGTGTTTCCATCGACTTTACTAGCGAAACAGGTGAGATCAGATCAGTAAGTAAAAGAAATTAATGTTTACATAGGAGATTCTACTAGATGATTTAACAAATTCCATCTGAAGTGTAGTTTAATGTCCCTGTCCTATTCAATACACAGATAGCACTTTTTACTATAAAATAAATAGGAAATTTGACCAATTCAGCCAATTGACTGAAACCATTAACAAAAGATATTACAAGTTAAAATCATGTTATACCAAAATGGATGGTAACTAGTGAGACAAACATACTCCTGTTTGTGGGAGGGTTGAACATTAACAAGAAACAAGCACTTGTCATGTCTTTGGATAAGGACTCAAACTCATGGCACACACATTATATCACATCAGCGACACAGGAACATTCAGTTCAAAAAAGCCATGCCAGAGGTATTGAAAGCATGAATTTGAGAAACATATTGTGAGCTCTTGCCTCAGGGCCCTGGTTGAAAACAATCTGCTCAGCAGCTGGGGGTGGGAGGTGGAGGTGGGGGGTATATAAGAAGTCTCACTGCAAATCTCAGAGAGCCCAAATCCCTTTATCTCTCCCCTCCTGAAAGTGCCAAGGGGCTTAGGACGGGAGGAAGACGGGCGGCCCGATTCAATCAACCTGCCACGAGATTGGCCTATAATCCTGATTTACAAATATGCAAGCATCGCTTCCATACTTCATGATTTGTACAATCCTCTGTCAAGTTCAGAGCACGACGGTTTTTGGTGCATCGGGAGATCATGGTAGCGTGTAGCAAGACAAATGGCTGATGAGATGCGAAGTAGTCAATGTTGTTTGGATACCGCCGGAGAATAGAAAAAAATAATAACAATATAATATATTATGGGTCTATTTGTCACCTTTTTATACAGATGGCATTGTTACATTAAAGGATGATTCCGGTTTATTTCAACCTGCTGTATTTCTCATAAATGTGGCCATTGTGGCTCTATGGGTCTACTGTACCTTCGTTGTAGAGATTCAGGGAAACAAGCACTCGTGCAAAACAACGTATATCGGAGCAAACTGGACAAGCCTCCTACAGCTTTCCAAATAACTTGATTTTACATGAATCATTTCAAACTCTGTGTGTCTGACCAAAAGTAAACACAGAAAGAATCTGCCTGAAACGGCCATTACAGTATGCCTAACTGCATAGGGATGTATGAGAAATACGCTAGGTTGAAATAAACTTAAATTATCCTTTAGGTTGGACAGTGTCTTGTCTACCAGATTTGTATGCTGGTATTCATATTATTCATATCTTATACTCAGAGCTTACATAATTATTTTAGAATGTCATCAATTGACAATTATCTGATTATTCTGTGTTTTCCTTGTAACTAATTATACAATGTTTTGCAGCCAATGTCCTCCCACTTCTTGAATTTGGAAATGCTGGAGCACAAACAAGCTTTGACACATCATCAAAATAGACCCTAGTGTTACCAAATCTCCTGCTTCTATGATGGACTTTTCAAATGGCTCTGCACTTGTAACTGCATTACCATGCAACATTGAAAGAACTATCCTAAAAATTAAAAAAAAAACACATACTGTATGTGCACAGTACAAAATGACCCAACTCAAGAAAGTTTCATGTCTCTGCAAGTTGATTACAAACTGTACTGAAATTAATGGAAACCAGTGGCTGCCTGTAGGAGAGGAAGAACTGCAACATAATTGAATGCTTAGAAAAACGTTTGCCAGAAATGTAAAGTATTTGACTGGGTTTTTAGAAAAAGTAAACCTAAAGTAATTTTCAGTGGATTATCATTACGCTTTCTTCAGAGGCTTTTGAAAACAAATAATACTGAACAAATGTGGGAAAAATGATTTAAATGATACATGATTTAAATGATTTATTTGTGCCCTGTTGAGTGTTGGATTTGGATTTAGGAACATCCCTAAAGCATATTGTGCTGTACTGTATATACAGTATACACGTGTGTACACAAATATACAGTTGCATCTCCATAATGAGTATACTATTGACAGTGTTGTCGTCCCCACCAACTCTACATTGCTCTTTTTCACTCTGTGTCATGCTCTCTCCTACTGATCCGCAGTGCTGTTTCCCAGGGAGACTGCTTGCAAGGTTAATGTTGTGTAACGCTTGTTAAGGATTCAGTCAGTGGAATGCACACCACACACACACACACACACACACACACACACACACACACACACACACACGTACAGTATGGTGTCCCCTGGGACTGTAACCTGTAAGCTAAAGCCAGCTCGTCACTTCTATTTTTAGGCACTATTGAAACATACACACACACATCCTGTTTGTGGATGGACACTGATGTTCCATTAATGGGGGGGTTCGTGGTTTATTGTATTGAGAGATGAGAATGAGTAAAGGCTAGGTATTTGCTAGTGTGAAAGTGTCTGTCCACATACACGGACACACACACACACACACACACACACACACACACACACACACACACACACAGCAATTAACATTATTGAGATTGCCAGACAAACAGGGCTCTCCCAGGCCATCATCAGTCAGTCAGATGACAGACCTGACTGAGAACAGGATTAAGACTCTGTCCTCTGCCTGGAACCCTCTGAGCTCAAGTGTTTAATTACACTATGACCATTGATGAATTTAGCAGACGTTACTCTCTCAGCATCCATCCTCTCTCAGCTCCTCTCTGTTTCTCTCTCCCTTTTACAGAAATCTTGCTTACAATCTAAAAATTGCTTGACTGTTGTTCTTGTTTGTGCATTTCACATTTTGTCTGAAGCCATCTGCTGCTGTTCATTACAAATACCCATGTAATGTTGTATAAATTCCTCTCCAGAATGACTCATTCATGCCATTGTACAGGGCATGTAAGGCCATGAGGGGAAGCCATTCGAGAGCTTGTCATCAGGCTGTGGCTCAACCATTTGTCACACTAGTTTGTATAAGCGCATGACTGGCATTATGGTCTGAACTCTGGGATTTGCATGGCGATTTGTACGGTGATGAAGCACACAGTTTTAGAGACAGGTGTGTGTAAGGACCCATCGCATTGCCACATTTGTAAAACTCAAATTGCATGACCGTGTACACGTAACATGCTCCGTTTTGTCTTTTCCTTGTAAATCTACCGATGGACACACAGATACACTATGAAAGTGTGGATACACATGCACAAAGCTCTGACAGACAGACAGAATGATAAAAAAGCACCTGTTAACACTCTAGCATGTGTTACACTACTAAAAACACACACACATGCAGTCACACCCGTCACTGCAAAGGGTGAACGTGTCTGGAAATGATGTGTTAATGATTTGAGGTTAGACCACCGCAGTCTGTTTGTGTCATACTGGTACCTTCTGAATCATCAAAAGCTGCTCACTTACTCTGCATCAGGGCGCTCCCTTTAGTCTATCTCTCTGTTGCCTGAAGGATGTGATTTTTATTTTCAGGGCAAATGTATTCTTTTGGTTTCAAATGGCAAGCTTAGCCAGTAATAGTTTGTGGATTGGTTTGGAAAGTCAGTGTACCTACTTTATCTTGAGATCATGTTTAAAATGTGCGGTTGCTGTGGTTTAAATCTGACAAAATATGAAAGCTGAAACAATTTGTCCATCAACAGAAAATGAATCGGCAAATATTTTGATAATCGATTAATCGCTTAGATCATTTATCAAGCAAAAATACAAGACATTCCCTATTTCCAGCTTCTCAATTGTGAAGTTTTTCTGCTTTTTTATCTTATGTGATACAGTAGTAAACTATCTTTTGGACTACTGGTCAAAACAAAACATGCAATTTAAAGGAATCATCTTGGGTTCATAAATTTTTCACAATTTTCAGACATTTTATAGATCAAACATTTAATTGAGGAACTAAACTGCAGATAGACTGATAATTAAAATAATCCATAGTTGGAGCCCTGCAAAATATGCAGTTAGGTTTAGAGGAATTATTGAATGATTGATGGAATTTGTAACGATGACACAAGCACGCTGCTGTACCACCAGTGCATATTAAAAAGCTCTGATGACGGACTTAAAATATGCATTTAACTAATCAAGCTTTTAATTTTCCTATATAGTTCATTTAACAGTGCTTCAGTGCAGAGCAAGTATGACCCGCTGCCACAGTCAGCGGAAAAGAAGACAGCATCAGCATGCAGTATCGGTGTGGGATGATACTTCATTCTGTCACATACACCCAAAAGAACCACAGGATTTCCCTCAACTTCCTGAGCTCACCAATTCATCTTCATTTAGTTCGTAGTTGTATGTGTCTGTCTGCCTGTGTGTTATTGTGTTTGCAGATAAAGACATTCTGCGTATAAATATTGTATTAATGTCCTTTCTAAACACTGATGCATTGCACGCAGTGCATCTGACATTTTGTCCGTCATGTGTGGGTGTGTACTTAACATATTTGTGTGTGTGTGTGTGTGCACGCATGCCCAGAAGTGCAGCAGGATTATTTCTCTTCTGTATTTGCTGCTGGGGATTCCCAGGCTGCCCCAAACAATGGAAGATGTTTTTGTTACGCAGTAAAGCTGCTCACTTTCCCCCTCCTACCGTCCCTCAATCCATCTGTCCCCCTCCCCTCCATCTCCCTCGCTCTATCTAACACACTCAGTCCACCAAAACACAGATGCATTTGTCCTTTTCCATCTCAGTGGAGGAAAGGCAAAATCAAACCAATAAAAATCCTCTTGTGACACGGGCTTTTTTTGTCAGAGGTGAATGGCTTTGTATTTCAGCCTTTGTGTTGTTGTGTCTGTAAGTTTTGTGTGTCTGCATATCATTGCATATCATCAGTATGTCTTGTGGTTGTAGGTTGTTATTCCGTCCACCTGTGTGCTCGCTCCAACGCAAACACCGAGCAAACCTGCTGCAATCCCTTTCTTGTCCGAGCTGGTTTCCTTTTAGCATCGCAGCAGCCAGGCCTTTTAGATCAACGCTCAGCACAACAGGACATTGTACCTTGTCCAGACCACCATGCCAATTGTTCCTCAAGAGCAAAACCTGGTTGTATTGATCCACTCCGGCCTCCCTGTTGTTTCAGCTCAGCGAGCAGTACATTGGAGGGAATGTTTGTACAGGAGTGAGTGATGTACCGAGTGATTTAGAGCTCCCTCTGGGCTACCAGGGGAGGAGGCGATTATGACAGCAGACATTTAGAGACATGAGGGAAATAAAGTTGAGGTTGTTCAGATTCATTGATTTTTAGATGGCAGCAATCTTCTAGTTGATTACATGAAATAGTTGTAATGACTAATTTTAACAGCAGCAGCAATAGGAATGGTAGTGATGGTGGTATTAGTGGTAGTGGCAGCAGTCATGGTTTTATATCCTCAGGGATGCTAACTGCTGTAGCTATGCTCGCACCACTTTAATGGGCTGTAGCTACTTGTGAAGTGATACTCCACCTGAAATACATCTTTTGAGCATGCAACACTTACACCCTGTAGGCTTGGAAGATGGAAGCTTGTATTTTCTTTATTAAAAGAGAACAAGGCTTTGGTCAGCTTGAAACCACAGTTGATTCCAGTAATCAGAAGCATAATCCACTTCTCTGCTGCCCTTTCAGTATTTTCCACAGTTTTATTTTTGTCAAAATATGTTACTGGATGTTGCCTTCCACCTCTCTCTGAAACTCAGAAATACAGCAGGAATGGTTTGTAAAGTTTTTATGGATGTGCTGATGCCTTTTCTCTGTCATGACAGGCTGTCATTATGAATAATATGAATTCAAGCGGACCCAAACCTCCAGTCTCTTTCAATAAGGACACCACAAACAAATTTCAAGCTAAACGTAAATATATATGTATAAATATGAGCTGCATTCCATTCATTGCCAATGGAGTAACCAGTATGTATTTGAAGCAATGTAGGACACATACGTATGGATATAAACTATGGCATACATGCACATTTACAGACAAATCTAGGTCAAACACGCAGGGCCTTCATCTGTTAGCTGTTATATGTTGTCTCTGCCGACTGAGTCTGGCATGCCCATCTGAGCACACACCCTCTCTGATGTCTCAACATGGCCCCTAATGCCAAGCTCTCGGGTGGGTGTGGACGGGCCGGTGGCTGCAGGGCATGGCCGGAGGACATCAGAAAAAATGTGGCCAAAGAGAGTGGAGGAGATGTCAATAGTAAACCTCAGCATGGAAACTGCAAGATCTTTCTCACAGCAGACATTTTGAGTTGTTAAACCCAGGTGTTACATTAAAAATGGCTGCATTCCATTTAGGTGCTCCCATGCCAGGGCCCTGGTACTGCACATGCTGGCTCACTGGCATGCCTTACTAGAACACGTAAATGGAACAGAGCCATCGTTAATGTTATTAGTTACACCTGTGCTTTTCCTACTATGACAAGTCAAAATGTCTGCTGTGAAAAAAGGCCTTTTCTGAAATTGTGCTTTAAGGAGGCAAGCCAGAGGGATGAATCATAGTATGTGTGTGTTTGTGAGGGGTGAGAGAGAGTGAGAGGCAGTATGATAAACCACCTCAAGCTCACCATCGCGGTGGGGTACCTGCTCCATTCTCCGTTTTCTCCAATCCCATTACCCACCATTCCACTGAATCATTACATCAAAGAAGACGTACAGCTGCTGCAGATGCATTTACAGTATGACACATATGTCTGCTTTTTGTCAAGCCTCGGATAACCAGTTGGAAATCATTTAAAGCGTACAACTGTGCGTTCCTGTGTTATTTTGAGAAAAACAAATGCACATCACTGTGACAAATACACGCTAAATATTGTGAACGTTACAACTCAACATTGAACAGAGTGAGTTGAATCAGAATGATGACGGTTTTGATGCCTTCAGTAGTCAATATGTCTCTGTCATGCTGAAATGTCACGATGCTTGTCTTTCTGTCAGTTCAGAACATTAGATAGCATCTATCCGTCTGTATAGCTTTATACGTACCATACATTGTAATATTAGATCTGAAAACTGGAAATGTGAATATGTATGGAGTGGTGAAACCATTCTAAAAGAAAAAATAACATATGAACATTTCAGTCAGTCAATCACACAGTCAATCAATTTGCTTTTACAACAACCTGATGGTGTTTTTCTCTTGGAATTGTGCACCTGTGATGGAGTTTTTAGACCTAATGGAGGTGATGTTTATTACGGCTCATCAATGGATTCACATATTTAGGTTTGAGTGGCATTCTTTTTTGATTACATGAATGATTTTTCTATATTTCTCTCCTTTTTCTTCCAATTTGGAACGGCCAACTCATCACACACCACAGTCCTTGTCACTCCCGCTGTTGGCATGTGGAAGGTGTAGGGTGGCCATATGTCACCTCCGATACACATGCTAACCGTTTGTGAATGCTGCCAGTTGTTGTAACTTTTAGCCTTAAGTGATCAACTTAAATTGCCGACTCTGAGTGCAGCTCAGTTAGAGCATATTGAAAGAGGAATGAAGCTAAGTCCTCTAGAGTGAGTGTTAGGTCTACAGGAAAGAGAATTGTGTGCTCACAGTCCTGTACACAACGAAGAATGAGTTGGATGATAAATAGAAAGAGCAGAGCATTGAACATTTTACATAGTAAATTAACAGCCATGCTCATGTGCTTTCTTTTCTCTCTCTCTCTCCCCCCCTCCTCTCTAAGGTGAGGAATGATCTAACCAGTGAGCTGGAGAAAGCAGACATTCAGATCGCAGACACAGAAAGTTTCTCCAACGACCCCTGTGTCAATGTCAAGAAGCTCAAGGTAAGTGAGCCAGCCTAGGCACTTAACATTTCTATCCAACTAAATAAAGAAAAGTGGAATGATTCAAGATCAGTTATATTCAGACAATTCTTAGATGCTCCAACTGATTAGGGTCCAATTGATTTTAGTATCACAATTTTTAGTAATAATTTCTTCAATATGTGTATGAGTTGATGCCATCTACATGAATGTGAATAATTTATCCAAGAATTGTCTCCCACTTTGACTGGGCAGAGCAAGGCAGTTCTCAGTGAGACCAGTTGAGCACTAATGAGGACACTGTAATGGCTGGGAGGGGTCTGTACAGCGACCTCTAATGACCTGCACTGACTAATGGCTGTTTGATGGGCCTTTTAAGCATATGTATACACACATGCATACAGGGTTTCTTCTTTTCTTTCCTCTCTTCTCCTTTGAAATGAAATGTGACAGAACTAAATTAAACCATTATTAGGCCAATATTGAGATGTTAGACCTGTGCATCTGCACACCATGTACTCCTGGTTTTAACATGCACGGCTGAACAGAATTTGCTTGGATGAAGCAAAAATGCATTAAATTCAGATGTGAATGCAGTCAAGTGTGATGGCTAAATTATCCAGACTATCTCCAGAGGCAATCTGTGATGCATTTGGCCTCATTTACCAGTTGTATATGCAACGTGAGTCAGTGCCACATACAGTTTACAGTGCAAACATTGTCAGTGGAAGTAAATCCAACATGTGACCAAGTGGCTAGTGAGTGTCAGTGCAAAGGAGTATGAATCTATTCTTAGATGGAAAGCTACATACATGGCACAGTGAGAGAAAAGATGTTGGAAGTGAAGGGAGTGAGTAGGAGAAAGAAAGAGAGAGGGCTGATATGTGAGTGGAAGATACTGTATGACGTATGCAAGATGGAGCAGGAAGAAGACAGAGAGATGACGAGACAGAGGGATAGAGAAGGAGCGGGAACATAAGCTGTCTCTCCTAAAATATATGTGTAACTCTGCGTGTTGAGGGCTGACATTTTAAGCTGACACCATCCTTCCTTGATCAACTCTAAATATGCAGATCACAGCGTCGCCTCGAAAGCTTTTCAGAACGTTTGGATGGGGTGGGCGGGGGGCCTCTGACATCCTAATGGTCTGTTTCCCGCTCATCTCGCAACAGAGGTTCGCTGTCTCCCCAACAGCTACGTAATATCATGAGGTAGAGGGTGACACAGATTTTTGTTGTGAAGGCTGGCCTTCTTTTGGTACAGTGTTGTGCGTGATTGTGTATGTGGGACTGTGTGTGGGGCAGGGGGTAGGGATAAAGGGGGCCATGGCGTCACTGTGTGATCCACAAATAGAGAACTCACAGCTGTGATCCAGCTGGAATATTCAAAAGGCAGACAGGCTTGTCTGCTGCAAGGCGTTGAAGCAGCCTTCTGTTTCTCTATCGCTTCCTGCTTTTTTCATCTTCATCTCTTGTTCTTATCTGTCTTAAGTTACTGGACGGGCTGACAAAACAACATCAAAAAATAAAAGCAGCCTTACACACCCACCCACCCACAAACACACATACACCCACACTTACCTTCTAATCTTAGTAACAATCAAGTGTATTCTTCTTTAGTTTCAACATAAAATAACAATGCTAGCAGACATTTTATAGACCAGGGCTTTTTAAGATTTTTGTGACTGAAGGCCAATTTAGGAAGCTTGCATTCAATGGAGGGCCACATGAGAAAAGAATGTCCTAGAATCTAAATTAAGTCCAAAACACTTTATTATTTATTATAATTTAATTATTTATCATGCATTCAGAACTCTTGCCCCTCAGATGTGACGTAGTAGGGGATGGTCTATTTCTTTTTAAACATTTTTTGCCTCACTGATGCAGCAATTTTTGCATGGCAAAGGACCCTTCATACATGTATTAATTTGCAAACTAACTTTAACTTCTTCTTTAGCCACTACGTTATTTAAAAAGCAGCTATTTCTAATTTTAGATTTCAGTGTTCCCCACGGGTTGGGAATGTGTTTGCGGTGGTCTAAGCTCTGAAATCTGACACTGAAGAGTCGGCGGCAAGAAACCATTGAATTCACAAGCTAAGGTCTGATTTTAAAAGTCATTTTTCTAATACAATCATGCATCAATGCAACAATCTTCACCAACATATTAGATAAATGCATCACTAGTGTTAAGGAGAGCATCCATATCCTCAACCTCTTTAACTTGTGCATTGGGAACTGTATATTGGCCATGATTATAACATATAACATAGTCATAGAATCCCAGTTGTATACAAAACTTACTATATTATACATATTTTTCTTTAATACAGAATGATTTTGCATGCTACATTGTCTTGTGGGGTCTTGTGAGGATCAGCTCAAGACAAATGGTTTGCACTGATATTGTCATTATACGTTTGTCCATTTCGTATGGTCTGTTATTGATAACATCATCAGAACAGCTGCTGCTGTTACTGTAATCCGCAGTTTTTTCTTGGCTCTTTTTTCAAACTGATGAAGCACCTCTGCTGGTCCAAATCCCCAAATAGCACCAAGTTCCAGCAAGAGTCTCACACTGCGAACACAGAACAAGCAGTCCCACTCACATCCAGCTTTAAGAGCCAGTCCACAGCAAATTCTAGGTCTGATGCTTTCACACTGTTTTTGAGTTTGTTCTCCCTAAATGTGAATGCAGCTTGAAGGCTTGAGGGCAGCAGCCTGTTAATTCCAGTTCAGTTAATAATGCCATATCTGTGGTCATAGCAGTGTGTATAACATTTAATGCTCACCTAGGATCAATTAGTGATCAAACACACACACAAATCTGTCCTGCTAGTGTGTGCACCGGATCACATCTGTACACAGCACACTCGCTGCACAGTAATCATCACAAACAGACGGGGGGATGGTTTAGTGGGTAGAAGCAACACATTGCCCAGTCTACAAATCACATCTCCCACAACCTCATAAAAGACCATCATTAGTACAGCGTTTGTGTGTATGTGTGTGTGTGTGTGCCTAATAAGCCTTAACAGTGCCTGATTGGGCTTATGAGGTACAATATTACTCAAACCATTATTACATATAAATCACCATCATAAAGTTACAAACAACCCTGTCACGGATAAAGCAGTCAAGGCTGCCCTTAACACTACCCTCTTTGAGAACAATTATTGTTATAGTTATATAAAAGCTTGAGCAATGAGGGTAATTTGGAGCCCTGTAGTGCCCCAGTCTGTCTGTAATGCAGAAACACAACGCGCTCATTCATGGCCTTGCCCACAACTACACAGTCTTTTCATGTTGTTGCCAGGCGGGCCAGAATTTATACTGAGGCTGTGCTTCTTGACCATAGCTGGAGTCATTTGGGTTAAGTGCCTTTCCTCCAGGGAAGGGCAGTGTTATTGAGTAGCCACTGGCACTCCACACACACACACACACAAAATCACGCAAGAGTGCGCCCCAGAAAAGTTCAGAGTTGTTACCTGCCCTTCTTGCACATCTACACACACACACACACACACACACACATTGTGACGGTGCCAGAGCAGTGGAACAACACGAAGGGCTTCATACAAAAGATCCCTTAAATGTCCCAGCATGCTTTCTGGCTCTGATGAGGAACCACCAGCGAAGCCTTTTGATAGAGCTGCTCGGCTTTCTGAAAGCTCTCGTCCTCTTGAGTGTGTGAGTGTGCATGTGTGTGTCCCATATACAATGCTAGAACCTATATAGATGATGTGATGAAATTAATCTTAGAGCTGATGTAGAGTTTGATGGCAGGTAATACATTAGCATCTATCTATCTATCTATCTATCTATCTATCTATCTATCTATCTATCTATCTACAGATCTAACTAATCTAAATCTATCTAATTTCTCTATATATTCTATCCAGTATATCCGATCTATTTAGAGGAATGACAACAATGTTTGGCTGTTGGGTAGCTCTGTGTGTCTAATCGCCTCGAGGAATTGGAATTAAGATGACAGTGATTGGTTGCCCCCTCTGATCTGTGGATGCATGACATATGGTAGAGATTGCCTGAGGGAAGAGGACTTCATGAACTGTGTTCGTAATGGTTTCTCATTATCCAGAATAAAGGCAGGACACCGTAGGTTCTCTGAGATTACAGCTGGTGTGTTCCATTGTTTTTTTGTTTTGTTTTTTGAAAAACTGCCTTTGTTTTAATTTTTCATTACAGTTCAACCCAGCTCGACAATAAACATGTTTTCTGTGTTCTGTTTTATAACTGCATTTTCAAAAAGGCCCTGCTTGAAGTCAGCAGTGCCACTAAAAGGTTTTAATGTATGGTTGTTTGTAATGTATAGCATTTTCACCTAATCAATATAAGACTGAACTGAACACTTGAGAACTGTGTACAGCACTTAAAGTACATGACATTACCGTAGAAAACACACTCAGTGTTAAGTATGTTTTCCTGAAGAATGAGAATCCTATCACAAGATGACTGTTGGTGACAAATCCCAAAATAATAAAGTAGGTCTTCCATTAAATTCAGTGTTCAATAACATAATCGATTCTGTTAGTCTTCAGATTTCCTTCATATTGCTCAGTGAAAACTGACCTCTTAGTTTTGGTACTCTGTCTGTCTGTCTGCACTGTCAGGCCTTATGGCAGACTTTTCTCCATGCATCACACATCACCTCCAGCCTTGTTGACCAGATGCAGATTCATCAAACCTGTGTCAGTATTATTGGATTAGATTTGGGGCAATTTTGTTCTGTAATGTGTGTGTTTGTGTTTTGACACACACTCATACAGTACGCACACATCTGCTTGTGTGCATATGTGTGTGTGCAGGACTGTGCTTGTGTTTGTACTATACATATGCTTGTGCACACTAAATGACAGACTGTTGGCCCCAGAGCCTGATCTTTTTTCCCACCATGAAACATGCCGCACTTCCACCCAGGCAATCTGAATTATTTACCGAGTCAATCACCAGGCCATGTGCTCTGAATCCCCATGTAAATTTGTGCTCTCCAGCCTGGTTGGCAAGGCTGGCAATTCTGCCGGCTGACACTAATGTCTCTGTTGTTATGGATCGACACTATGCGACATAATATTGCCTTAGCCTCTCAGTCACTGGTTCGCCACTCACATCCCGCATACTTTGTAGCTACTGATGAGATAGACAGTGGTGAAAATACAGTAGATGCAACATGGCTGATTCTGTGTACATTTGTTAATGAGGTGTGATGTTGCAGAATGGAAAACTGATCCTTGCGCAGATATACTCCTAATGGCTGTATTGACTGAAGTGCAGTTCCAGGGTAACGAGCAGAAATGCCTAGCATGTACTGCAACATTACTGTAAAACCAAGGGGTCATAAAATCACAATAAAAAGCTAGCACTGAGTGTACAGTAATGAACACTGTACTGCACAATATAGCCTCAATTATATATGCGTTCACATCGTAAACATTCCACATTGTAGAGGTACCTTATATTTACTGTAACATTTTGGGTGCATGTGTGTGTTATGCTCATATTTGCCATTGAAGTCATGTCGTCTTATTCTTTCTTTTTTCAGGACAACGATGTGAGAATCATCATTGGCCAGTTTGACGAGAACCTGGCCTCCAAAGTCTTCTGCTGCGTAAGTCCCCAGTCCTCACTCAGTTATAAGTGAAAGCTTACAGATATCAACTTTGCCAATACTGTCTATCAGTGTGAAGTTATACAGAGAAAATCTTTTGTTTGGTATACAACTCTGGTGCAGTGCTGCTTTGAACAGATGATTTGGACAGGATGTAATCTGGTGGTGAATACGTAATAGTAAACTGTAAATGTGTAACACAGCATGACATATGCTCAAACTTGACAAAAACTAATCTGGTCCTATTAGAATTTAATATCACACTTTAGCGTTGTGTAGGGTCACATAATTTGGCCTTAGATGGTTTGGGCTCATGTTATGTTTTACCCACAGTGCTCAGTTCATGATTTCAGTATTTTTAAGATCAGTTGGCACTACTGTAGATCCAAACTCTCAGGCCAGCATCCAGTTTTGGACATAGCAGTTCACATTAAGTAATAATTACACATGAGTTAATCTCCATATATCACACTGTATCTCCCTGCTGTTACATTGCTTCAACCTCTATTTCTTCTACCCTTCCCAGGCATATAACCTGAACATGTATGGCAGTAAATACCAGTGGATTATCCCCGGCTGGTACCAGGGCAACTGGTGGGAGCAGGCCAACACCACCAACTGCACCACCAAAAAGCTGCTCACAGCCATGGAGGGATACATCAGTGTGGACTTTGAGCCGCTCAGCGCTCGGCAGATCAAGGGCATCTCTGGCAGGGTGAGTGACACCCACTGTTGTACTTCAGAAGACTGTAAATGTTGTTAAGTAATTCATTGTGTCATGAGACTTTAAGTTGAATTAAAACAAGTGAGCCTACAGTACCAATGAGGTGAATAACCCACCACAAATACAATCAACCTTAATTTTGATGTTATTTTAGAAAGAAATAATATCACAATTAAGTGGTAGCCAGATGTGGTCAAATTGTGCTATTGATGGAATGCACAGTGTACAATATAGCAGCCTGAGGTAAATAAAGTGAGAGTGAACTGTGAAGCTTTTGGTTCAGTTTTGTTGAAGGTCTTCGCTTCACTTAATTTTGGTTTCTTTTTTTAGACCAGAACTTAGTCATCACTGTAATTACAGTGTCCCTGTAATTGTGCTAGCAAGAATCTGTGGAGACATGTAGAGGCAGAGAACTTTCTCCACAAAAAGACATCTTAGATGCATGTTTTTAAACCAGAGATCTCAACCAAAATCAATCATGGGTTTTTTTCCACACTGCACTCCCCAGCACAGGAGCATTGATTCCAAAACAGCATTTCCAGTAACTTTGTATCTCAAATTATTTGGAAAATAATCCCCTCTCCTTGGACAAAGTTACACCGATAATAGTGTATTTGAAATAATCCAACATTAATGCATTTATCTAGGCAAAAACAACATATTCAAAAAGTTAGGAGAAGCCCATTTTCTCATCTTGATCTCCTCTCTTTTACCTCTCTTTCAGACCCCTAAGGAGTATGAGAGGGAGTACAGCCGAGAGCTTCAGCAGAAAGGTGTGGAGTCCAGCAAGTTTCATGGCTTTGCCTACGATGGGATCTGGGTCATTGCTAAGACCTTCACTCGAGTGATGGAACTGCTCCGGATAAAACAACGGCAGAACACCTACCACAACTTCACCGTGGATGACCGCGAAGTGGGGAAAATGGTGCTGGACGTCATGAACGAGACCAACTTCTATGGTGTTACAGTAAGTTATGGAGTAGATTTTTAAAAAATATGAACATCTATCTTGTTGGAAGTTGAAATGGGTTTCTTTTACTTTGCTCACTTTCATAATGTAGACTGGGGAGAAGGACACTCATACATACAGTACATATACAGATGCAAACATGGTTTAAGCAACACAATCAAAACACCTTAAAATATGTTACTGCTGAACATCTAGCTGTAAGTGTCTATGCATGTAAACTGTATATGTTCTATGTTTGTACAAGAAGTGAGCAAATGTCAGAACAACACACAGAGGCATTAATTACTGCTCTGTAAGGCTGGAAGCTTGTTTGCAGAGAAGGTTACTTAGCCATCCTTGTCTCTGTATGAAGCCTAAAGTGATGTCATTTGGTGCTGCCGACTCACTCCAGTGCATTCAAGATTGATCCTGGTGGCTACACTAGCTGCAAGCTGTGCACGTGCACGTGTGCGTGTGTGCGTGTGTGCGTGTGTGTGTGCTCACTCTCACTTCCTATTGAGCTGTTAGAGGATATCTCCTGTTCCCCTGTAAAGGCCACTCCATTATTAAAGGATACCATGCCGCTCCCAGCCTAGACAGCCGGTAGGCATGCAGGCCCTTACAGTACAGCAGAACTCATATATCATATTCATAACTGTTTACTCTTTACAAATAAATGGCCTGAAAAATGCAAGTGAGGAGAAAAGGGGGAAAGATTGGCTATGCAGTATTGGAAAATTACAGAGGTACAGTGTTCAGTAAATACTCTGATAAACATTAACTGAATGTGGAAGGGTGAGAGACTAAAGTCAAGGTGGGACACGAGGGAAATTGATAGACAATAAGCTAGAGATGCAGATGCTAATACAGTATATATGTCAAAAAACAAGAGAAAAAGAGAGATGAAATAACCTTGGAGAAATCAGTACAGGCACACAGTGTGTGTGTGTCGTTCCTTTGGGGCTAACGTCCCCGGGGGTATATGTGAGTTGCAGCACTGTACCAAATCCTCCGGGTCATCATTCCTCACCCCTCTACTCTCACCTCTCTCAGCATAGACCCACTCAGGGCTGCTGATCAGGAGTAGGCTGACACCGAGTCTTTCCTCAGAGACTCGGGGAAGCAAAGCAGTGCAGCAGGAATATTGATGGCCATGTAACATTTCATTCACTTTCTACTCCAGGCACACAAAAAGATGATGAAGTCCTGTTAGGTTGTTTGGATAGGCTTTCATATCTGTATTGGCACATATTGATCCTACACATGTAGCCATCAGTGGTGGAAGAAGTGCTCAAATGCTTTACTTGAGTAAATGTAGCAATACCAGAGCATATAAATACTCCACTACAAGTAAAAGTCCTGCATTCAAATTCTTGTAGAAGTATAAGCCTCACAATGTACATAAATCAAAAGTAAAGGTGCTCATTATGAAGAAGGGCCCTTTTCAGAGTGTTCTCACTGATTGTAGCAATATACTTAGTTACTTTTGACCTTTGGGAGCCATCATTGATGTCCCACTTTATGAATGAATCCCATTAATACTGCTGCTTTTCGTCCCTGAGTGGGAAGCGGTGACGTAAATGAGGAAGAAATGAAGAAATGAGCTGCTTGATTTTGAGATTTTAGAGAGTGTACAGTTTTACGATATGACTGTGTTGCTTTACGTAACAACATCAAATTTTGGAACATAGTCTGCAAATGGGAAATGGACGTGGTTACAGATAATTTGGAAATGTTCAGGATAGCCACAGTAAATCTGCGTGCTCTTGTTTTGCTGATGTCGTAAAGAAAAATAAAACATCAGTTACATTACAAAAACAGCTTAAATTATTCTTATAATGATGTTTTTATTTTTAAAACCACAATCCTCTATGGAATAAAAACATTCTGAGCAAGAACAATTATGTTGTTTGAAGACGGCAGCACTGCAAAATAATTAAATGCATCTTTGTACCGAAAGATTTGAGATCTGTCAACTATTATAGCTGTTCTTTTAAGTGATTACATGAAATGAGATCAAAAGTGTTCCCTGTATGTAGCACACACTTAGCACATAGGAACTTCCACCCACACATGATGATCAAAGACATAGGAAGGCAATTTCCCTTCCACACTGCATACATCTTTTATGCTATTTTTAAATTCACATTTCAAAAGCAGCTATTACACAACTCGATCGGCTTGTTTGTGAATTGCAATAACGTGTACTGGGTTTCCAATAAAATTAATCCATGTGCAAGCAGCAGTGAAATGGCAGATTCCAGCTGTTTACCCTTGGTTTAAATGTTATGTGTCCATGTGTGCTAGATCATGCGGGATCATACCCTGACTTGAGCCTCGTGTCTTTCCTGATATCACGATTTTACGCTGTGTGTTTGCTGTGTACACACACATATCTCGTGGGACCAAACCGTGTCCATTCTGCGCTGGTCTCGGTCCTGCTGCTGAATCCGTAGCAGAGGCAGCTGCAGCAGCAGGAGAGTGATCGTGGAGGGCTCCACAGTATTGATCTGGCTGTTGTCAGGGCCACAGAGAAGAAGACTGACATTAGCTGGGAGAGACTTTCAGGGCACCGAGAGTGCAGATAGCTGCTCGAACTACATGCTAATGTACACTGGAATTCACCAGGGAGGGCTGCATGGGAAGAGACACAGCGGGTTGTGATTGGGGATGACAAGTGTGTGGGTATAGGTTTGTTTCAGCTGTTTTATATCCATGGTCAGTGGTCATCGTGTTGGTATCAGTGTCTTTCTAGGTAATGGTGAGTAGCACAGCCTGAGGCTTGACTGTCACCTCAAACAGACACACTGAGGTGAACCAGAAGGGTGGGGAGGGGGTTATGTGCATCTGTTTTTCCTCTTTTAATGTGTGGGTATATGCGTGTGTGTATGTGTGTGCATCACAGTTCCATTCGCGTCAACTGTGTTCCCACCTCAAACCCCGAAAACCCGCAGGATGTCACACCTGCAGCCCACAGACCGACATCTCATTTGACCCTAGCACTCCTGTCACTGACAGTTTTCTCACCTCCACAGACAAAGTAATACCTGGCCACCTCCACCTGTCTCACCTCGGAAAGACACATTCACACACACACACACACATACACGCCCAGACACAGTGATTGCTCCATCAGCCACCATTGTGACTCAGGTCTGAACGTCCTTTGAATACTAGACAAGGGACACCTGTCTGGGTCAATACACTCCAGTGAGGTTGCCCAAGCTGCAGAGGAGCATAATACCTCGTGCAAAGAGGCTTTACACTAGCTTCTTTGAATTTTGGTCAAAGGAGGTTAATTTAATCTTTGTAGCACAGACATTTATTTCCAATTAAGAATGTCAGAGTCAGTGCCTCTGCATATGTTTGATATACTTTGCATATTCTACAAACCGTGTACACACTTGAGAGAACAAATTGGGGGCTGTTAAAATAACGACACACCATTTCAATAAGGTTTGTGATCGCTCCACTTTTGCTGATGTGAAGGGCAATTACGGCGGCGATGCTAATGCACAGTGAGAGCATGATGGTGCAGCTACTCTAGAAACCTGGATACATACACTCAGTCATTATGGGTTCAAGTCAAGTTCCCCTATTTTCAACCCACATTGTCTGACCCTGTTTACACACCACCGTTATCTGAATGTAATACCTAATGAGCTGAACTCAGGTGCACTGCACTGTCCTACTTACGCTTCAGGCATAATTGCATAGCATATTGTATCAAAGAGCAGCGTGTGACGAAAGGAACTTGTTAGCATTGACAAGTCAGATTGACACTGTGGTGTGAAATAGGTAGCAGAGGATCTACTGTGCATCACCAGGGTAAAGGCAACACTGGAGACTCGGGAGTAGCTCGCTCTGCTGACACAAACATCATCAGGGACACATGCATGTACATAAGCCTAATGTGGCAACGTATTAAGTGCAAAGACATAGACGTGCTTGCACGCGCACACTCAGACAAACATCAAAGATGCCACACAAAGACTGGGATTCAAACAGAGGGGTGGGATCCTGCTCTGCTACTTCAAAGCTTGCCATCTTTTTGAGGCAAAATTGGCTCTCCAGCTTCCTTTCCCATATTTCCCCCTCAGCTGTCTTTTAATCAGCCAATGCAAATGCTCTCTCTCTATCTGTCTATCTATCCATCTATATATCTATCTCTCTCTCTGTCTCTCTCTCTCTCGCGCTCGGTGCTCTCACCTTTGTTAGCCAGCCAGTAATATGTAAACCCAGTTAAATGTGTAATTAAGGAGCTCTGTAAGCAGATGGCAGGCTGAATTAATTGAACAGTCTTGGTAGATGAAGAGGGGGAGAGAGATAAAGAGACAGAGGGAAGGAGAAAATAGAACAAGAGGGAGAAAGAATGAGAATACATGGGAGAGATAAAGCGACAGAAGCCAAATTGATTTGAATATGTCTTACGATATTGCCACAAAGTCGAATTGCTTTTGTCTACCTTGTCTGCGTTTGCCAGACGCTCCCTGGCTTGAAATTGCTTATGTTGTTCCTGTGGAGTTTAAATCAAAGACTTTCCATTGTTATTTTGTCAACATTTGAGGGTGGTTTTTTGACCGATAAACACACCTTTTTTGCGAGAAATGAATTTTGAGAAATAAAATGTAGAATAAACTCTCCACATTCACTGACCACTGCACACTTTTTCTGTAGTCAAATGTGAGACACATTTAAAGAATTGCCTTTTAAATGCTATCTGAACTCAGATTTGCACCAGTGCTACGTGAGCAAACACATTTAAATCAGGCAGCCTTGCTGATCTGATGTTGTTCCAAGGATATTAGCAAATGAGTTGGCCCAAAGATAATTTTGTTTACCTCTATAAACAGATCAATTTTGGCCACTTCTAATCAAATGAGATGCAGTGTGTGCAGGAGCCGAGACTCTGCCCCTTGCCTGCCAATGCTCCAGTATCAGGAAAGCACTGTGCATAAATTTAGTTGAACTAAGCTCCTTTTTTTTTCTGACTGAATTTTACTGCTTATGCTGCGTCTTCTTCAGCAGAATATAATGTTAAAATATGTTTTCATAATTTAAAATATGTATAGTATATGTGTTTCCAGTGTTTCATGTTACATAAAAGACATATTTTTTGTTTTTCCCTCTTTTCAGGGCCAAGTCATGTTTCGAAACGGAGAGAGGATGGGCACAATCAAATTCAACCAGTTTCAAGGTATGTGTGACACTACTACTACTCTACTCCTCAGATTCACCTGCCTTGATCTTCAGGTTTTGCATAGTGATTTGAGACCTTAACCTTTTGAATGGAAAACATTGTTACAGGGCATCAAGAACTTTGTTTTGCCATATTGATGTGTCTTTTTTGCTCACTTCACTCCATTCAATTCCGACGACCGCACGTCTGTGTTCAATAAAACATGCAGTTGTTTCAGAAATGTTGCAGGATTACCACAGTTTTTGGAAAGCCACTTACAATTTTTCTCAAGTCAGACGGCTGCCACGGTTGATATGCCAGTACCTATAATGGATCCTGACCAATAGGGCTTAGGAAAAGCTTGCAGCAGTCATACACACGGGAAAGGGAGGCAGAAGGATTTAACAGTTTTGAAGTTAGAAGCTTTGTACTCACATTTATCTCATTAGTTGTTTTTCTAGAGAGGATAGTCATTATTTGCATGACTGCAAGGGTTGTTGAGAAAAACATACACATGAAACGTTTTTAGACTGTTTGTTGTTTTTTTGGTGATGAAAGTCCCCACACATCTTTCTGTATGACGTTGTGTGTCTCTCTGTGTCTGTGTGGGTGCAGGTTAGGTGAATCTAAAACTCTAATCTAAAACTAACTTGTGAAGGCCCATGGTGCTTTACTGTGCTTAATCTCCTCTGTGGATGTATGTCTGGACAGTGAATGTTTGCACATAAAAACATGCCTCAGTACTCTCTGTCCTCATAGCATCATCCTGAGGTTGTTTTTGAGCCAGCAGGGCCTGCTGAGTGGGAGAATAACCCAGAGATTGAATCTTGATGCAGGGGATTCCCAGCTCCTAGGCTCCCCAGACTGTATGTAGCACACTGCATGGGGCTGTTCAGTCCTCTCTGCCTAACCATCTTATCTTCCCCACTGCAGAGGGCCTCGATCCCTCTGGCTGCTTACATCCCAGTCCTCTGTGTGTGAGTGTGTGTGAGATAGAGGAAAGTATATGCGTGTGTGTGTGCCTCTGTTGGTGCATGTGTGTATGCTAATGTTACAGCCCAGACTCAGAGGATTTGACAAAAAGAGAGACCACACATGATTATAGTAATTTAAATATAATTTTATGTTTAACTAAGACAAAATTAGCACAGTAAATAAGTCTGTAGTATGAAAGTAAGAGTGTCATTGTATAGTGAAAACTATTGTGAGAATTTACGAAACCAAAAATTAACCATCATGGTAGAGGGTGGTTAGTCAGACAGACGCTGTGTCCCAATTCCAAGTTAGACAGTAATTGTACACAGTATGTACTTTATACCATTTATCATAATATACTGTTTTTGCAGTTAATAGACAACTGATCAATGTTCTTTCTTTTATCTGCACTAACAGGAAATAACAAATACACGTGCAGAGGGACATTAATCAAACTGTGAATGGAATGACACTGTCAATTAAACTTCAAGAGAAAGTGAAATGGAACGACTCAATATGTATTTTTTGGTTTTCATTCCTCAAGCTCCTCCTTTATTTATTTTTGCAGCTGCGAGTAGCTCCTCTCTTCCTTTGTGCATTACATTGTGAGACAATAATATACATCGACAGCACGTTCAAAAATCTAAGTTGTTTTTGTGTGTATTTTGCCATATTTTAATTGTGAAGACACTACAGACTGAAAACCTGCTTAGAATTATCATTTGGTATGAAAGTGGGATACAGCTTCAGACAGCTCTAACACATTGGGTCCAACTGACGTAGATGCATAGCATTAGGCCTGATGACCCTCCTGTCTCTACCTGCAGGTCGCCTGCAAGAATAAAACCAAACAGCAGAAGTAGCACTAACAGGGACAGAGTGCAGTAACCAAAAACTGTATGATTAGAGGGTGATCAAATAGAAAAGAGTGGAGGAAAGTGCTTGTGTGCGATTACCGCATGTTCATACTGTGTGTGTGTGTGAAAGAGAGAGAGAGAGAGAGATTCTTCGGGGCAGGTCAACCTGTTTGAATGGGGCGGCAGTCTAAATTAAGGTTTGGCAGCTTTGGATAAATGTTATCATGACTGAAATGCAGTGTGTTAGGGCTTGATTTTTGAGAGATTTTGAGAAAACATAAAAAAAAAAATGCCTGAGCCTGAATCATAGCCACACACTTTCTCTCTCTCTTTCTCTTTCCCTTTTCCTTTTTTTCTCTCTCCTCTCCCTGAGCTGGTCGTCCACTGTGTCTCCAACGCACACTTTCCTGAACCAAATCCTCCCCTGTGTTACAGCTACCTCTCACTATCTTCTTCCAGCTTTATCACATCTCCTCCATCCCTCCTTAACCTTCACTCTATCACTTCTCCCCCACTTGTCAGGGATGGTGAATTTGTCACCCTTTTGACACACCAAGAGCCTGAGCTGGGTGGAGAGGAGAGGAGGGACAGCCCCAGCTTGAATATTTCAAAAGGCAGTGATCCTCAACATGACCCTATCATCTGTCCTCAGCCTCTGATCCTACATTTTACCCTGTCAGACGTTCTAAGTCAGGGGCCTCGATGGCTCTTATTCCCACTGTCTCTCATGGGGATAAGAGATAGCTCACTACCAGAGGTCTTGATCGCAGTTGCAGTCCCTCTGAGTACAGATTTTAAATCAACGCACTACAAGGCATGTTAGATAAGGAAACATGGCCTTTCAATAATATATATACCAGTAAGGGGAGGTTGTGATATGTGTGGGTAAAATGTTCAGATGTTTTGGAGCTTTAGAGATAAATGATAGGATTTACTATCTACAACACCCCTCAAGTAAGAATTAATTTCCTGCTTTTCTATCATCTGCTATAGGAATTTGAACTAGCAACACCCTCGCTGCTGTCAGTTTACCTCCAGGCAATAGTCTTCTCACAGTCCTTTCAACTTAAATAGCTCACAAGAATATCATTGAACTGTACCACCAATGCTTTCAAATGAAGCAGCATTTTTTTTTTTTTACATGTTAGAATTTCACAGATCTGACAGATCTGATCAGACATGAAACAAAATAAAAATGAGGATGATCAAAGACAAACTAATGTGAACAGCATGGAAAAGAACTCTAAATTAACTTAATCACATTTACAAACACTGCTACAAAGATGGGTCAGACTGTGTGTGATAAAAGATGCCTGGGATTCGGCATTATGAAAGCGTTACACTGCAAATCGGGTCCGGCAATCACCACTTTGATATTTGAGTTTTCAAGCCAGCATGAGTCTCTGCTCCAAAGAGGATAAGTCATCTGTTGCAGGTGTATCAGTGATTATTAGCATGTCAAGTGGAACAGTATTCACAGGTTAACAGTAAACACACTAACCAGTGGTGGAAAGAACTTGGTACATTTACTCCAGCATTGTGCTTAAGTACAATTCTTAAGTACTGGTATTTTACTTGTGTACTATTATTATTAATGCTGGTGGTAGTGGTAGTAGTAGTAGTAGTAGTACTAATATAGCTTTCAGCCCTGAGCCCATTCGTTCCTTCTGAAGATGCAGACCTTCAAAAACAGTTAACGAAAATATCCTTCAATTTATAAAAAGGCATAAAATAGTTGGGCATTGTAGTTTTTTGCAAACATTACTTGAACAGGAATAAATTCTTTGGGGACTATTTTCAGCTGTGGATTTGGTGCGCTATTGATTATTTCCTGCAGCAGGAGTATGTGGGATTAGTTCAAAATAAACTACAGCACCCATGTTCATCATAATGAAGGAACATGTTTTTGAACAACAATGCACCTTCACTGCACAGAGGAATAAGCGATATCAGGCTTGGCTACACAGACAATACTTGTTAGAAGGATAAATTCACAGTTCACAGTTTTGTTCTTTTCACCGGATTTGTTGACAGTAAAAAAATATCACCAGCCTCATCCCTAGTCTTCTGTCTTGAGTAGATCATGTCAGGAAACATAACTTAAAAGCTGTCCAGTTAACAAATTCACCACTGAATTTACAGTTAAAGTGACTAATGAAACAAAAAGGCATGAAATGTCATTGCACAGGCTGAGCGACAGGTTGAGTTTTACCAGCCTGCTGCAGCCATCAATATTCCCTGTGGGGATAGAGTGCTGGGATAGTATTTTAGCATCTCAAAGGAAGAGTGCTGATATACAATCCCTTCTGCTGTTTAGATCCTAACAAAGGACGTGGTCAAGGGAAACATGGTTATTGATCCTCGTTCAGCACTGAGAAGTTTGAGAAATACAGATCCTGATTGTATATGCACATAAAATTTACTGTTCTGAAATTGTCACACACTGTATAGTCTGTCTACCATTTTCAACATTTGCTGGTGCTTTGATGCCAGAATTGGAGATCAAATGAGGTGATTCACTGAGAGGAGAGGGGAACGCGGTGCCCTGTGATGCTGCAATAGCTGATGTTATCTGTCATTTTCCTAGTCAAGGACAATGCTGCTGAGGAGTTCAATGGGCCTATAAGAGTGATAACAGGGAGAAGCAGAGAGAGATTTGTGCGTGCACACCAGAAGAAATTGCAGGTTGTTTGTAGTGCTTACAAAAAAAGAATCAGAATAATCTGTCCTCTCTTTCCATCCCCTTCTTCTCTCCTCCCCGGTGTACACTCTAAGTGAGTAATCTTTATGAGTGAAGGAGAGTGAAGGCCCAGGTTTGTCTGACAAGGTCATGCTTCCTCCAATATTACACCTGAGGGATTCATCGTTGTTTCTAAAAGAGAAAACACTAAATCCTGAAATAGCGGTGTTTGAGCAGAACTCTACAGAGACAGTGGTGTTTACAGGCCGGGGTGTGCAGCAGTTTACAGCCCCTTGGCTGTATCTAGGAAATACTGAAGTCAATCTATATTGCAGTATAGATACAGATGGTACAATTGCATTTATTCATTGTTTTCTTCTACATCAGTTGGAGATTATTCTCATAGTGTGCATTTGAAGTCTGCTCTTGCTACATTAGAGCTTTTTTTATATTTTTGCCTGTTTGTATCACAGCTGGTTTCTCTGATATCTCCTCTTCATTGCCATTTGGGTCTCCTTGAGGTAAAATAAACTCATAATTGAGACTGTGAAAAAACAGGAGGACCATTTCCTTGCCACATTAAGCTGCATCTGAAAGCTACCAATGGAGAATCTTAAAAGATAATCTGAGTGCCTTAAAATTCTATGTTAGGCATATTTTGTTATTTTACTAATGGGTTTTGGAAGATCCTGTGATTTAAAGGTCTCTATGAGGTTGTACCACTGTGCCAGACTGTACAGCTTAAAGCTGGGCCATTCTTCACTGTGTCCAATTAGTGTTTGAATTAGATTTACTTGTTCTCTCAAAGTAGCCTCAGTTGCATTTCCTCCAAATAAGGATCACTGGTGCTACATTTTATAAACTCTTCAAGTCGCTTTGTATCAGTGATCCATTATTTCAACACTTTATAGCATAATTAAGTCAGCCACCTGAAAGATTTCACATGACTCGCCGGAGAGTCATTTTAATGTCATTTTTAGCCATGCGAGCGGCATGACTCCACCACTTTGATCCACAAATATCTCAACATGCACTGGATGGATTGCCACAAAATTCTGTACAGACATGGTTCCCCGATGACGTTACCTAATCGGTTATCCCCAGACTTTTCTTCTAGCGCCATGACAAGGTTGACATTTGTGGTTTTGAGAGAAATGTTTCAGCAACTTTTGGATGGATTGCCATGAAATTTTCATGTTCCATTCATGTTCTGTTCAATCATGTTGTAATAACTTTGGTGATACCTTAACTTTTCATCATGACCAAATACCTGCAAAACTAATGACAGTGTTTAGTGCTGATTAACTAATGTTAGCATGCTAACCTGCCAAACTAAGGTGGGGAACATGTATTATACCTGCTAAACATCAGCATGTTGTCATTGTCATTCTGAGCATGTTAGCATGCTGATGTTAGCATTTAGCTCAAAGCACTGCTTTGTCTCACAGAGCATGGCTGTAGACTATTAGTCTTATTTAAAACTATTTCACACGGCAGATTTCATGGCTTTGAAAATGTAAATCCAGTCCAGAGAGTAAAAGAGTGTTGGCATCCAGTAGCCAGTTTGGACAGTTTAAGTACATCTATTTTAATGTCTACATATGTGTGTTTTTTAACAGAGGGCCGGGAAGTGAAGGTGGGAGAGTACAACGCAATTGCTGATGTGCTGGACCTCATCAACAACTCCATTTGGTTCCAAGGTATGAAGACGGCGAGGTGTGTGTGTGTGTGTGTGTGTGTGTGTGTGTGTGTGTGTGTGTGTGTGTGTGAGACTGTGTGAGCATTGACTGGGGGATGTAAAACTCACTGAAGAAGAAAAAAAGTGTCCTGATGCATCTGATGTGTTTATGTATATGTTAAAGGTCCATCACTTACCACCTCAGCACTCTTTTCTCTCGTTCACTTGCTCACTTGAACCCAAACTCCCTCCTGCACACATACATACTCAGACGTACTCAGACACCACCACCCAGTGTAGGGACTTGCCACTCTCCTTTACCACTCTAAACTGTCCTCTCCCAACTAAATTATTTACCAGTCCATTTTTCACCCCTCCCGTGTTTGCTTGTGTTGACATGCTTTGTAATTTGTTCGATCCCCCTGGCTATTCTCCCGTTCACCACCCTCCCACTTTTTCTCCATCCTCTCGGCCTTGCCCCACATACAGAAACTCTAGGACAGTACCATCTAAGATGTTTGTTTCCACATCTCTGACCGCAGTAAGTGGAGATGTGTAAAATGAAGCCATTGCAATCGATTGGCGCACTGGCAGGAGAAAAATAGAGCAAAAGATAAGAAAGTGCAGTGTCTAACCACAATAACTTGACTGTGGTGCATAGAGAGACATGCACTCAACTAGGGGAAAACTGAGGACCAGGAAATGGGTCTCAAATAACTGGATGTCTGCTGAAGTGTCACTATTTGGTGGCTGAAAAGAAAAAGATTTGAAGGAGGCAGGTCTTAAGTTGTCAAAGTGAAGAGAGAAACCTCACTGGAGAAAGTGGAAATGTCCGGAAAGCCCACTGTCGTTCAAATACTCTCCCTCATTTTGAGAGATTCTCTTAAACAAAACTTTTTTTGTATCACACCTCCTCTTCTTCTTAGGCGTGGAGCCTCCCAAGGACCGTACGTTTGTGCGTCTGCAGCGGCGCCACATCAACGTGCCCCTCTACAGCATCCTGTCCACCATCACCATACTGGGCATGCTCATGGCAGGGGCCTTCCTGTTCTTCAACATCAAGAACCGCAACCACAGGTCAGCATTCAGCATTGGTGAAGCACAGCTTTGAGAGCAGGAGGATGGGGGCAGGGATTAGGTGAAGGCTAGCTAGCGAAGGTGAAAGAGATAAACATACAGTGCAGCAGGAAAGTAAATGAGGGGTTGGTGTTAAGGGAGAAGGAAGAGAGGGATGTATGAAGGACGGGGAAGAATCAGGAGAGATTGAATGGTATTGAAATGAAAGAATGATGAAGCATGAGAATGATGATTAACCTTTAACTGTCTGCAGGTACATTATTATTTCACATTTCACTCTCCTCCATACCAAAGTGTTTTTTTGATGAATAGCACATATTCGATTTTATTCAATTCTGTTTTAATCTATTCTAATCTTCTGTTCTCTTCCAGACTAATCAAGATGTCCAGTCCCTACATGAACAACCTGATCATCCTCGGAGGCATGCTCTCCTACGCCTCTATCTTCCTGTTTGGCCTGGATGGAGGTTTTGTCTCTGACAAAGAGTTTGAGACCCTCTGCACTGTGAGTTCCCTCAACACGTTTCACTAATACATAAAATAATGAATAGTTTTTTACTAATAAAACGGTCACATATTCATTTTGCTTTATGTACGTGAGCTTCATTTCAGGCTCTAATTGTCATGTTTGCTATTTTCTTACTTCATATATGTAAAATTAGCAAAAATACTTCTGAGGCACTAATCACATGCACTATGTGACCAACTGTAAGTGAAAGCTGATTGAATCTCTCTTACCGGGTCTCTAGCTAGCATGGAGCACATTAAGTGTCTCCCCCCAGGTAGCATTACTGTGTGACTATGTAGATGCTGGATTAATTAAAGAGTTTTGATTACAGTGATAACCGGTTTCCACTGAGATACCACCCTCCCAGACACAGAGACACGCACATACATACCAGAGTAATGTGAGGCAGGGCACATCTCGAGCTGCCACCACCTGGCTGAAGCTCTGCTGCAGAGCCAAAACAGAGCTTGTCACTTCAGTCGAGGTTCTACAGCCAAGGAGCACAGAGGTTGATCCATTCACCACCAATCAATATGTGCTGGTCTCCGTGAGAATAGATGGTGTAATTGTTTTTTTTGCTGTCTTCTTTGCCCAGTGCTCTGTCCTGGCACGGCTTTATTGCTTTCTAGATGTGGTAGAGAGTGGCAAGTGAGAGAGAGGCCAGGTGTAAATGTGTGAATTCAGACTGTGTAAATGTTCACACACGGATATACACATAAAACCAAACACATGTATCACATGCAACAGTCAAACACACAGAGTATACAGAAGCTATTTTAGGATTTCATAGTCTATATTCAATTTCTAAGCTTTTAAAACACGTCAGCAGTGTCCTTTGTGCCAAAGCAGTAAGAGGTCTACGTTTTGTTTCTCGTTAAGATGAAACGCTCTCAGGAGTGTGACAGCTTCCACGGTCTGGGACGTTCTCCCAGAGCTCAACACTTAGAGATGAGGAATAAATCTGACAGCTTCTTATTTTTAGAATGCTTCACAATGCTATTTTGAATTAACTTCTTGAGGAAATTGCAAATACCTGTCAGATCAGATGATGTTTTAAGCCTTGATCACCACTTTGAGACATGACACAATTATGTGTGTTCCTGTTGTTTTGATAGGTTCGGACCTGGATCCTTATTGTTGGATACACAACAGCTTTCGGCGCCATGTTTGCCAAGACCTGGAGGGTGCACGCCATCTTCAAAAATGTGAAGATGAAGAAGAAGGTATTGAAAAATGTTATAGATTTTATAACAAATATACGAGAGGAACTCGGAGTACTCAAAAGGTTATTTTCATTAACGTACAAATGTACTTTGTTTTCATTCATTTTCAAATGTTTTATTTATTACAAAATTAGCAGCAGCTATCCTTGTGAATGGCCATAATACAGTAGGTACATATGATCCCTTCTGGTTAAATCCGGTTTCTGAACCTTTTATTTCTTATCACACCATGTACGTCTGTTTGACACAATAACTACCAGTTCATATAACCACAAGTGTCTCCATTAAAACATGTAGATCTGACAGTCTTATCCAGGAAGCTTCACATGCCTTTTGAAAGCCCACCACTGGTGTGTGGGTGCTTTTATTCACACTCTTGCTTTTTAACAAACACTCTGAAAGACTGGCAGCCTTCTGGCACCTGCTTTTAGAATCTTCTCTATGTAAAAAAAAGATTCAGAAATACAAATGGCTTTTTAAACATCTGACACAATCTGTTTCACTGGCCTAGTTATATAAAGCGGTGCCGAGCTCACTGAGTGTTGCAACTGTGCTTGGCCTTTTTTGTATTTATAGATCTTGCTCTCCCTCTCTCTTTGTCTCTCTCTCTCTCTCTCTCTCTCTCTCACTCTCACCCTCTTGCATATTGGAGGAAGTGTGGGTGGCCTGCCAGAGAGAGAATAGGAAGAGAGGGAGGAAAGAAGGATGGATCAAAGAGTCTGAGAGGTTGGAGGGATGTAGGGAAGTGGTGGCAGAAGGGAGGGTGGAGAGACAGAAGTAGGAAGGCAAAGCAGGGCAGAGAAAATGACAAGACAAACAACGTGGCACAAATGGCAAAGAAAGTAGGTTGGACACTGTGAAAAGAAAAGGAGAAAGCTGGAAAAAGAGGGCAAAGGATAGATGAAGATAAAGAGAATCCAGATTACAGGTTAAAAGACAAAGCGCCATAGCCGAGCTCTACTTTAGCTTGAGTTTCAACTGCAATTCTGCGGTCATGTCAACACAACATCACCACATGTTTTTTTCAGTTGTTTCCAAATGAATGACACTGGACCTGGCCTTTCATATTTTTTTAATTCATCATCTTTTTCAGAGAAATCATTTGAGGAAAACAAAAAAACAAATATCTCTGCTCAGTTCCCCCTCTCCTACTCTTCCTCCCTTGCTAACAGTGACAAAACAAATGCCTCTTCAGAAGCAGTATTCACCCCCTATTGCATATTTCAGCCCTTAAACCTCAAGATGTATTCTCTGTTGGTTCACGGCATGGGTCTGTTTGCAGGACACACACACATCACACTTCCTCCACACTGATTGAGTGCAGGTGCTTTGGCTTCAGTGGAGTGATAGTTGCTGTTGGTGCCCTGAAATCTGTCAGCCACTGTCAGGGGAGGGACGAGCACAAGTGTTAGCCATCTTTTCTTCAAACAGTTGGGCTGAAACTGCATCCCTCACTCCTTCCCCCAGCCTTCCCTCCATCTATTTTTCTGGTACTCTGGGAGAGCACGGATTGTAAATCAGGGGTGTGTTCGATAAGGGTTCCAGTCGGTGGGCTACGGCAGGCACTCCTTCACTCCTTAAAGAGCTCAGCGCCAGAGACAGTGTGTTTGTGTGTGTGTGGTGGGGGGGTGGGGGGGCTGTCAATCAATGTCCTCCTTCTCCAAATACACACAAACACACACCACAGACACAGATAAACATACGCACTGACAGAAAATCACCCCTTACACAACCCCTCACCCCCAGGCCCCTGTAGCAGCTTCTTGTCAGTCTGCCTATCTTGGTAATTTACTGAGTACTCCTTAGTGACATATTGGATACACACACACACACACACACACACACACACAAAGGGCAAAGGTAAACAAACACACAGTACCCATTAGCTCAATACACTTGCACGCATGCATACATAGACACACACACACATAATGATTGTGTGCACATGTTCATATCAGTTGAGATTGTCTGAAAATAACATCATGAGCTGCTTGTAAAGTGTCACACTACTTCCTGGATCTTGATAGATCAGTAGTAGTATACTGTTGTTTGGGTACAGCATTTAAACTCAAATTATGTTACAGTATCACAGCAGAGACAGCTGGCCCTGGCCTTGTTGGTTGATACTAAACAGTAAATGGATATAAACTTTTTTTTTTTTTAAATTTTACAACCAATTCAGTTTTACAAGATAATATGCACTATATGTAGTTGAGCGTGAAAGTTAAGTCTTGACCTTGAAAACAGTAGTTTGACAAAAACTCATAACTCAAAGTCTACTTACCAGTTTTTCTGAGCTTTGAACCGTATCTCACAGTCAGTGCATGGAGTTTGTTAGTTATGGAGAATAGAGACATATTTATTTATAAATATATGTGTCATGTTTTCATTTATTTGGTCTCTTTCTCAATCAAATTCATCAGTAGACATGAAGACACTAGAACCCAACTGATATCTGAGAGTGCCAACATTAGTTGGGGAAAGAACACAGTACATAACACTTCAGGTAATTTAGAGTCATTACGCACTTTGTCTAGCAGACTCAGTTGGCAGAGTAGCATATCACAGTTGAACAGATGGTGGTGTAGAGCTTCTTTTTTTGTAATTTCCCTAAAATATCACACATCTTGCATATCTTTGTTACAACTATTTACCTATTAGAATATTTGTTTTATCAGCCAGAATTTACCACAATTTTTTTGCTTGAATATTAAATCAAACTAAAATATTTTTTCATTGGCTTTGAAGCAATATTTCTACATCAAAATGTCCCTCGTCTTGCCTTGTCTATATTTGCTCAATGCCAACACCATCAAAAGACACCAGATCAAAAAACAATCCCCTCATGCATCTCATCCGGAGCCCACCGGCGGATGGAGACCTGTGCGAGACCACTGTGCTGCATCTGGGCTATGTGATACTCTCCAAACACAGCTCAGCCTGTGTTCCCTGACCTTTCCTTTGATCTGCTGTTCCAACCAGTCAAACGCTATTATAAATAAAGATCACAAACAGGTCACGGCTTTCATCCCTCCAAAGTTCATGGTACAAAAGAGGAGCTTTAGTGATCGACAGCGCTGGCTCTTGTTTGGTGGATCTTTTCCACATTCTCCCGCCACAAGGCAACAAAATCATGGCTTGTTGGTGGCAGAGTATTGACAGAACTGAATGTCCACCAGTGGTTCTAAGTCCTGGGCCAATGGAGTACAATCTGTCAAATATATTACATGTGCCACAGTGTGAAAGAGTCTGAATTCTAACCCGGTCTTGGCCTTTTGGACTTACAGTTTGGCTGCTTTCCTATCTTAGTGGGTGGTTAATTGCAGCTAAATGCATTGTAATCAGTCCCTGATTAGATGGTTAGAATGAAACCAGCAGGGCTCCAGGTCCTGAGATGGGATGAGAATCACATAATTACTGTGGTCAATAAGAAATGTTGTTTAAAATGGCTCTACAGACACACATACTATTACATAACATTAGCAGGTGTGTGCTATTGGGCTAATACAAGCATCTCCTCTTCTTTTCCCCCTCCAGATCATAAAGGACCAGAAGTTGTTGATTATCGTTGGCGGGATGCTGCTAATTGACTTATGCATCCTCATTTGCTGGCAGATTGTGGACCCACTTAAGAGGACTGTGGAAGAGTACAGCTTGGAGGTCAGTGTTTTTTTTCACATCTTGTCTAATTTTGCGCTTGATTGTGATTTTGTTTATGTTGATGCAAGATGATTTGCCTCAGCTGGGAGAATCCCAGTGACACAGATTCTTGCCAAAAATGCCTGTGTATCTGGAGTTTAGGCAAACAAAATGTCCGCCTTGGGATGTAGTGCGAGCATCTTTGTTGTGCTTGTTATTTTTGGGTCAGGATGTGAGCCATTGCTGCCTCCTGTGCTCATCCCATGGCCGGACATTTGCCAGCTTGGATGTGAGACTTTGGCAAGGCCCGTTGGAAAAGAGGCACTTGGCATCACTTTCTCCTTGCTGGAGAGGTGGCGTGGTGTAGAGTAGAAATGAACTCTGCTTTGCCGTGATTGGTTAGAGCAGACTCAGATTCCCTGAGATTGGTACAGGATTAGTCTAGCTGTGCGCCCAATTGGCTAAAATGAACATACTGTAGCTTTGGCATTAGAGGTTGATGGTGTGTGAAGTGTGTTTTCGGTTAGGTATGACATATTAGCACATAACTGTCAGTGGTATTAAGGGAATGCAGACTGTAAATTAGCAAGGCGAAGCTGCATATTTATTTTCTCAGGGGATTTAGTCACTTTGGTTAAAGTGGCAGATTGAGTTTTTTGGGTTTTTTTTTCATATTTCTGAAGTATAAAATATTATGTAGTATGGCTTCACTGTTTGGTACATCTGTCTTTCTGTACAGCTTAAAGCTAATGTGTCCAGCAGACTGCTTAAAGACGGTGGGTTAAATGCTTTAGTCAGGAAGATTTCGAGCTGCATATATTAAAATAGCTTTGAGTCTAGCCTTTTTTTGTTTTGTTTTTGAGAATATCAGCTCATGCCGTTAAATAGGTGGTTCAGCGTTCCACTGGTTAAACATAAGAGGCTGCGGCACTCATTCGTTCCTCAATCTATTAAGTTGTTACAGAAAAAGATTGGCTCGCATTAGGCAGAGAGCAACTAATGCAGTGTAATGGTAAAATGGGTACAGTAATAGAGCCGGTGCCGTGAGGGATACTGTACATTTGGGATGGGTACTGTATCTGTGTGTGATAATAACTTGTAAGCGATGAAGTGCATTGTCCACTCTGTGAAACAGAAAATGCTAGTGAGGCGAGAAAAATTCAAGAGAAGACTGACAATAATGTGTTATCTGATGTCACCTTTAAGGCCTCTGGTGGGTTTTTCTTTCTTACCCATTTACTGGATATATTCATGTGACTGTGTTGAGTGTATTGAAGTAACAATAGCATTTTACATTGTTATATATTATTCCATTTATGTGCTGACAAATGACTCAATTAAACAGGAGAGATGATGTTTACTCTACAGTTGCTGCTAACAACTGACAAGCAGGAGCAATTATTCCACTACAGCTGAGATTGAATCATCTGCCTTTGAAGACCACAAGACCATGGATACTGCTAAGTGGAGATCTTTTCCTAATGAGTTGTTTTTCAAGTCCCCTGTGCTTCTGTGTGTAGGCCACGAGACTAACTGGCTCCCAAGTCCTCCTAAATTGACAGAATTGGTTGGATCCTCATTGACCTTTCAACTAAACAGAGGTTATCAGAGGGTCACTGCAGTGAAAGGCAGGGTCTAATGGTGGATTTTTATGGAGACGTCTTTTGATCGTATTGAATGGATTTTCACATCGTTTGGTTGCTTGTTGCCAACTCCTGCGGGGGATGGAAGGGTGGCTGACACTGTCTTTCACCCAGTTTTGACTTTTTTGTGTCCTCAATTAAAAGAAAATCCTGTGAAGTGATAAACAGGGCTTATCGAAGAGTACCGGGAGCAGGTCAGTCTTTCTGAATTTTTTTTTCTGTCTTAGTCCTTGATGAAAAGATTCCTGTGGGAGATCTCTGAGGAGGAAACTCGTGTAGAGATGCATGATATCTTGCCAGACTTATTTACATTCTTGTGCTCCTTTTGGCGTACTCTGAAGGTATACTTAGCACATTTGTACAACTCTAGACAAAGCCGTATTTCCTTTGTGATGATAGCCACTTATATATTTAAGCCTGCCTAAAGGGTGTAGCAAAGCCTTGCTTAACATATTCATTTGTGAATGTTGTCAGTGTGTGCAGTCGGGTCCTCGTGGAGTATTCTCAGACTCTAAGCCCCCGGCCAGGGGAGTGTTGTGAATATATTAACCACTCAGTGTAGGAGTCTGCATCCCCCCTGGGGTCGTGGATCTGCATGCCTGGGCTGAGGCAGAGGCTCCACATGCCTGCCCAGCCCGCCAGATTTCCAGCACCAGCAGCAGCGGACCCTTGGGGTTCAGCTGGGGGACAGGCAGCCTGGAGCTCCTCTGCGCCCAGGGCCTCCAGGCTTGTCAGGTGGGACCAGAAACCAGAAGGCAACCCAAATACCCAGAAAAGGGGTGAGGAGAGAGAGGCTGGGGAAAAACACAGTATGGACAAACAATTTAAAGAGAAAAAAAATAAACATATTACACTATAACCAGAGACAGAGGAGAGTTTGGACCAACATTATCACTCCATCAAATAACACAACCTCCTTATTCATTTCAATGAGGCCTTGATGCACAAGGATACTGCAAAAAAACAACAACAACCACACAGGGTCGTATGGACAAAAAAGTTGAACATGGATCAACTTCTGCCACAAGGCAACAAATTGGTCAAACTGTACTTACTGGATCAGATTTCATTTTTATCCACTACCTGTAGCCCCCAACTTGGCCCTTGTGTTTTTTAACACAGTGCTATTTTCGGTCTGAACACCCATTTAGGGGTGGGGAATGGTGGTTGGTCTCCATAGGGCCCAGGAACCAGTGAGACTAGCTCTGACTGAGTAACAGTAATTGGCGCAAGGAAAAGGACCATTAGTTACCCAGTTTCCTGTGAGCTCTCACATCATGCTAGGCCATCCCTCCCCTGCGACTTCGCTCTGTCTGTTTTCCTTTTCAATTTTTTTTCTTTCCGTCTCTCTCTCTGTCTCTGTCAGAACCCCTCCCTCCCCCATCCCCCTTTGCATTTCCCTTTCCCACTGGGGAGAATTGGGAATAACATTGACCTCGGGTTCACAGAGCTGTATCTACCTGCTGTACCCAAGGGTATGCAGTATGACAACGTAGTGTTATTGAACTGTCACGCTGCATGTGTTGTTTGAACCATCACACAGGAGCATTCCCTTATTGACTCAGAACCAACAAGGGTACTCACACATTGTTTACAGGAATGGTACTGTAGTTGGCGTTTTGAGATACATACACAGTGGGAACACACTCAGGAATGATCATCATGGCAAGTGTGTGTTAGAGAGAGAAATATACTGTAATACACTGAAGTGGGCACTCCTGCATGCAACCATGTCTACCTGTCACAGATACGGGTACATCTAAATATTGTTAGTGGATAACAGGCTATAGTTGAGAATTTGGGTAAAATGATATTGCTTGTGCTGTACAATCAACATTTACACAGTGGAAACATGGAGAAAGTCAATATTCTGCATCACCAGGGGTGAACCAACTGCTTTGAATCCAGCAAGCTAAGCTTAATGAGCCACCATTAGCAAAACTAGGGCATCCCCCTTTGCATCCTTTATTAGCATTAGCAAGAAGATGAAACTGTGAAGAGACTGACAATAGATCCTTGTGGAATGCTTCATAAAACATGACTGATTTAATACCCTCCCAAATAAAAGTAAAGAAGGGCCAGAGATCATGTAGGGAGTTAAGTCTTTGAGTCTTTAAAATGAGAAGAGAGTGGCCCCCCGAGTCTTATTTTAATTCCAGTATGCAGATGATATGCCTTCACCAGAAATGACTCGTGACCTTGACATTGTCCCCAACCTCTTTAAATCAAGCCTGGCCTCTGAGCTACACTTCAGCATGTACTGTACATAAAACACAACCTTAATGTTGAATTCAATAAAAATGTTGATAAGATTAAAGGCAGCTGGGCCAAGATGGTAATTGCAACACCACTTATTCCCTGATTATTTACGCTGGTCCGACCCCTAAATCCTAACAGCACAGGGAATATCCTGCATATCAGTGTCTTTTTTTCCCCAGAGAGCTTACTGAAAGCAGGAATAACTCCGGCTGCTCCAGGAACGTCATGGGAATGCTGATGGAGACGTTGGGCTGCAGTGAGCAATTAGATCCATTTTGTGGCTTGTTAATAATTGAGCATTTGTTAATGGCGAGGATGTTTCAGCAGCAGGGCAGACTGCTGGTTGCCGTCAGATTAAGCTTTGCAGTACTGACACATGTTGCAGTGCCAATGCACACACATGCACTGAAGCAGGTGAGAGTGTGTGGATTGTTCATTTTTGTGTTTGTTGCACTGTTTATATGTGTGTCTTGTGTGCATATGACCTTGTATGTATGTTTCAGCCTGCTTATGTACTTGTGGAATGTGTGTGCCCACTCGTGCATGGATATGTTTTTGTACGCATGCCTGTGTGTTTACGTACACATTAACGCCCTCTCTTGTCATCCTGGGCATTGTCTCCTGCATAATGAAGGACAAACTGCCGAGAAAGGATGATTAGCATTCTGGTGGATCCTGCCGCAGACCCCCTCTACTCTAGTCTGTCCTCTTGTCTCCTCTTCCCTCCCCTCCCTCCTCTGTCGTTTTTCCCGGCTTGGAAGCTGCTGCAAGCATCGGCAGGCGGGCAGGCTGCAAAAGAATATTGCAGTGTGGCATCACCATGGCAACGGCCATGGTTTCTGACATCCATAACGCGGAGAGCGGCACTGTTGATCCGTGAGACAAAAATAGCGGGTTAGGGCACCCACTTCAGGATGGCGACACATGCGGAGAATATTTTAAACATCTACAGTATATAGAAACACATGCACTGGGCTGATCGATTCTCAATGACTGATCGGAGCAGAAAAGGTGTTTATGCACTTACACACTCGTGCATGCATATTTCCATGCAGAAGTTTAGGAGCTCTCACAGAGATTTCCCTCTGCATCCCTGCCTCTGCCGTCCACACCTGTACGTAGTAAGGCATGGAGAGGGAGAGGGGGTTTTATCCCAGTGCTTTGACAATGCACTCATCTGTTCCCAATATCATATCGCTGCAATAGCAAACCAACATATGACTCACTACTAGCATTTAATGTGGAAATATTCCTCTTTATGAGATGATGAGATGATGGCTTTAACATAAATCTTGTGGTCAGATATGAGGTTGCCATTTTTTCTTCATGGCATTAAAATACATCTAAAGTGGCCATGCTTGGATTAAATTGTCATTTCTCTTGCTGATGGACTGTGAAACACCATCTGTTCTCACAATATTTACATACACTATTTTCATAGGATGGGAAAACACATTGTTATTAATACAATTTCTGAAAAGAAGGAAAAGTCATTGTAGACAACAGACGTGCTGTAGGCAACAGATGAGAAGGGCAGTTTTTGCATCTGTTGTAATTTCTATTAATAATTACGTCAGACCAAATTGACAGCAGACACCTGCTATCAATTGTTCTTCGTGTAATCATATCCTGACTCCACCTTTTATAAGTCACTATTCATTCTTTCATCCATCTTTTCTGTTCATCTTGTCCTTCTTACTTCTACTGGTGACTTTTCCCAGAGTCCTCTCACAGACCTGCTAACACACTCTCTGCTGCTCCCTCAGGTATGAGGTTTTCTCACATTCAATCCCCTCTCTTTTATTTATTGTGTTTTCTTTTCCTCACCGTGTCTATTTGCTTACTTTGGAACTGTTGCTCTCTCTTGCTCTCCACCTTTGTCATCTATTCATTTTGCTCCTGTTGTCCCTCTGTAAGACGTTTCTCCGTCAGAGGCGTGTTACCAGCCTCTTTTCTATTAGCAGATTCCTTCTTATTCCATACCTCCTGCTCCCATCTCGCTCTATCCCTCTCCCGCTTTTCCCCATTTGGCCCTCTCGCTCTCCTGGGAGCGCGCTAAAAAAGCAGAGAAAATCGAAAAACAAGCTTGTGACAGCAGTACCGGTGGACAAGACTCAGGCTGACCTGAAACAGTCCCCTTTTCCTTCATCCTCTCTCTACTTCTCTTTCTCTCTTTACTTTATCCTGCCGTTTCTTTTCAACACACTATCCATTTTCTCTCAATTCACCATTTCCTGCTCTATCAGTTTTCCAATTCCACGTCACCTCTTCAAAGGGAAGGAGAGACACCCAACCATGTACTCAGTTCCAGCCTGGATTGGGTGTTGGTAGGGTGAGTTAGGGTGGCAAGTGTGGCCAGAGGGAGTGAGACACGTGCCAACAAAGTTCTTCTAGCCAGACAGATGACGAGTGCGGCTGACAGCAAGTGTCCTGCTCCTCTGGGATTCTATGTAGGTTGAAGTCAGCCGGGCAGTATGCATATACACATGTTTGAGGTCATATCAAAGAACTTTACCAGTGTTTCTGAATGTTATTGCAGTTTTACTTTTATGTACCTTATATTACAGTTGTCCATTTGGCATACTATAGTTTTCTGATTGACAAAAAATGTTTTTCTACAGTCTTATTCTGTCCTCTTGGCAGCCACCAGTTCAGTTCATGACAGTTCAGTATTTAAATCCGCTTGTAGACACTTCAAAATTAGCTTGAGAGAGTTCATCCATCAACATTCTGTGACCTTTGCAGTCCAAATGATTGTTTTAGAAACTTCTTCCTGGTGGGTGTGCTCATGTGCTTGTGGGAAACCCTGCCAAGACTAAACAGCAACATTTTTAATACAAGAATCTACCAAATTCATGTTGACCCTTTTCACAAATACCATGCGTATGTTTTACTTGTGCTGTGAGTCTCCTGCAACACAGCAAATAATGTAACAAAAAATAAAGGTGACCGATTGTTCACTGTGTTGGGTTGGCTTTCTCCAACAAGTTTAAAGACACTGCAACTTGATTTTTATGTTATACTGAAATGAGTTGAAACTAGTGACCGTCCAGAAGTAGGAAAAATACAATGAAAAATCTAAACATCTTTGGTTTGCTTTGGTCAACAGCAATGTAAACTAAATGTGATTTGTAGCATTTTTGCACTAAAAATCCCACTACGATCCTTTAACACTGCAGCTGTACACCCACATATGCACACACTCACCTGCCCACTGTGTCGCTCCCCCTCCTCCTACACTCTCACACAGGTTTTCCACTGCAGTCCCAGTCAACTGTTGATTGTGTGAATGCCATCTGAAGGACACGATGCTCTTGTTTCACTGTCAGCCTGCTCTGCGAAAGCAGGCGGAAAGGATAGTCCTGTTTACATTTCATTTAATCCTTCTGGCTCTTCACTCTCAAAATTATAGGGAAATAAAACATAGATGGTATTCCATGGAAAAGAATACATAGAAATTTAATTCACCCCATTTTATCTCAGATTTGGGTAGATTAAGAAAGGTCTGAACTGAATTACACAGAGATTTATTCAGGAGTAATCATTCCCAATGACAGAGACAAAGATGCGATATGACAAGAACTGAGAATCATAATGTATTTACTCTATTGAATGAGGAACAATGTCATCTGCAGCCTTATCCATGCAGCACTGACAGTGCTAAGATGGTGCTAAGATGGACTTTGAGGCTCCTTTGTTAGCATTGAGTAAAGCACTGGCTGAGATCAATGCCTTTTCAAAGTAAACTGGGTCATTAAGGGATAACCACCACCCACCTAGGCCTTTTCTCATCGACCACCTCTGGAGGGAAGAAGGGAGGGAGGGAGAGAACAAAAGGGGAAGGGTGCACAGTGCTCACACATTCTTGGTGATTTGTATGGCTGCGTGAGCGTCTGAGAGCTTGCCTATCCCAAAAGGATGGTTATGCATTGTTACGGTTATAATAAGCTATTGTTACTGCATGTGTTGCATTATTAGATTGCATCAAGTTGTAGTGTTGTGGTGAATGTAAGACATGTGGCTCTGCTGTAGGTAGCTGCGTTGTTAACAACCCTGTCCTAATCTAGAAGCCTCCGTGAGAATAGGCTCAGTTGTAATGATCATCTTGCTTATATGAAACCACGTAACAACCTCAATATTACAACTTCAGATTAGAGACACGTATATCAGACTTCTTGACATTTCTTCGTAGCCATTTCCTCGTAGCCATGGCTCTACCTTGCATTTGTGGTGGGCACAGAGCAGCATGGTGCCTCTGACGTTGGCCTGCTATTTTTAAGTCCTCCAAGGTAGTCTAAGTAAGTGTGTCACAGGTTTTACCTTGGGGATACCCGCTTCTGTTTATAGTCTTGCCTGTTTTTACATGTCCCAGCCAGCACGAGGAGTCACGACTCCATTCCGCCCGGACAGGACAAAAACCTCAACCTACATACAGAGTGCTGCATTATGAACTGATGAAATAGGATGCTGAATATGTTTTTATGTATACTTTGTTGCTATCAACTTTTTCTTGAACATGAATTACAGCTACACCAGAATTACAGCTACACCAGAGGAGAAAATGAGCTGAAGGAGGGAAAGCAAGTAATCTTTCAAAATGAGACACAAATTAAAAAAACAAACCAAAAAAGCAAATATATGAAGGAGACCATGGTAGCATTGTACAGTGGACACTACATATTTGTATTACATGAGTTTGGACACAGAATACACCAAATTCAGTAGCATAATTGATTATGTGTGTTGGAAAGCTCCAGGTGTATAACATCCAGGTAAGACAAAATCCAGTGCCAGATGGGGAGAGAATGAGACTTCTGGGTCGAAATCCTTTTCTTAGCAGCAGTTACACCAGCTAACATAATCTTTCTTTGTTGTTTGCCTAACACTGACAAATCATGCAAGAGAAAGACAAATATGGTTGTGGGCACCGTCACAGACAACAGCTGAGACAATTTAAGAGCTACGTGGTTCCAGAAATAGCAACAGACAGCTCAGCTCAATACAGATAGCTAAAATGAATTTGCTGGTGGTCAGGATTGTGATTCTACCCAATCAAAGTTGGGATCAACATCAGGGCAGTCCAGTCTCCACTGTGTAAATATTTAAAGTTAGATTTAGTTGCACTTATCATGCAAGTGTCAGTGTGAGTTTATCTCTGCAACGGCTCAACAACCTAGCACGTTAAAGTTGTTCAAAAGTTTGAAAGCATTTTCATGTTTGTTGTCTTTTTGTTTTATTTTGTCTAGATCTCTGCCTCCATCTATTTTGGGAGGGAAAGATGGGGGGGACCCGGATATCTAGCCAAGTCAACCAAGGTTTCAGTTTACACAAGGTTTCATCATTTTTGTGGAGAATATTTACCCAGTATGCTTTGCCATGCTTTGACAATGCACTGGTATTTGTCTTGTGAGGGACAACAGTGTACGCTATGTGTAAGCTGACAGCGTTATCAGTGAATCATGCGGGGAAAGCACTCTAAGGACTGCTTCAGAGGTGCAGTGTTTGTTGACACTCTGGCTGGTAAATTGGACATGTGGTTGTGCATGGCTGAGCCTGTTCAAGTGAATCTGTCGAAAATGGAATTGGGTGGCAATATTTACCTCTTACTTTCTCTCCATCTCTGTGTGCTGTGTGATTTCTCTCTCCCTCTCTCCCTCCTTTCACCTCTCTGTATATCTTTCTTTCTCTCTTGCTCTCTAACAAAATAAGCACAAACGCAGTAAATTACCCCCGACCTCCGCAGTCACCCTCACCTCTCTTTTGCTCTTTGCTCTCCTCTCACTTTTTGCCCAGCGCTTTTTTCCCCTGCTCCTCTCCTACTGCTCCCCCGGACTGCAGTTGCTAGGCAACAGCTGATTGAGCATGAGGGGTATGCAATTGACCAATTAGAAGTCTTCCAAATGAAAAGTGGTGTCAAGAGTTCCCGCAGTTAAAGCTTAGGCTTTATCCAGTACTGTAAGTGGACACTGGATATTGAACTGTATGTAGATGTATGCACATACATGCACTCATAAACACATACACATACAAGAGAAAGTGTGCTGTTTCAGTTTGTTCATTTGGTTTAGTTTAATGCATATCAGTGTGTGTGTGTGTGTGTGTGTGTGTGTGTGTGTGTGTGTTTTGGGGTTTAGTCATTACAATAGCCGATGTTGTTACTGTGATCTCACTCGAACACACACACACACTTGTGCTAGCTTCCCTTCCTTTCATTTGTATCAATATAATGCCGTCCACCCTTCTGTTTTCTCTCTTCTCTGTTTCCCCTTGCCTCCTTTACCTTCTTACATTTCTTCCTTCCATTCATACGGCCTCTTCCTCTCTTTCCATCTTCCTCCCCCTCTTTGTCTCCCTTTCATAGCAGAGACACCCTCCATCAGTGACCAGACACATCCATCAATGTTCCTCCTCCTCTGCTCATCCACAGCCCTGAGGATTCCATTATGGCTCAGCAGCTGACACACACACACACACACACACACACACACACACACACACACAGAGTTTAGAGAAAGGCAGCTCTATCTCATCTGGCCACGGGCAGAGACACGACATTAGTTAGAGACTCGAGATAGTGATGCAGCTCTTGATGACGGTGGTGACTCTGTATGTGATGATGGCGATGATAATGATGATGATGATGATGGTCCCAGAGGCAGAGAGGTGATGATGAGGTGCACTTAGACGCAAATGTTTCTCAGAATTGTTTCGTCCCCTCCATCCATTTGACCATCATTAACCTTGTTATCATTCAGAAAGATGCTTGTCTTGATAAGAGAGTGTGAGTCAGCAACCCTTGACCCCGAACCTTCGCCCAACCAAATACTTAATCAACTAGCAGCTACTTTCCCCTGAGCAAATCTTGTAGCTCATTAGGGATTTGTTTATTTTATTATTTTCATTTAACCTTCCTTTAAACATGTTCACCAATTAGTACACAAGTCCTTTTTTATTTTTTTTTACAATAAATGGCTGAATATTGACGCAACAAGGTAATGGAATAATGGATCTGCAAGTAGTTATTAAGTAGTTATTCCAGGAACCAAGTAAAGGTGCATTGGGCTGCCCCTTCTTCATCGATTAGTTGAGTAATGGGCTGTTAAGAGTTCTGGTCATCTAAGAATGTTTTGTTTGATTTGTCGTTGTTTATAGTCTTTTTCTGAGGAATAAACTATTGAGTATAAGTCATTGTTGGAAAACCATTGTGACCTCTGTGGCACCTCAATAATATTCACAAATATGCTTTGACTTTAATAAGTAGAGAACTCGATTTCACTGTGACACATGATTCCATATTATTTCTTTAATCTGCACACGGATAATAATACTGGAACACTGGAATAAATCTTACAGCTATTATTTGACTAAAAACTGAGCCCTTGGTTCAATGGGCTACAATACAACCATTTGCACCTTTTAAAAATACATTAGTATTTCCTGAATGACAAATGACGAAGCGCTTCTTAGATCTGACAGCGATACGATACGAAACAGGTGTTTCTGATGCACGGGCAAGCAACCACGCCTTTATAAAACGCCTTTATAGTAGCTACATGATTAAAAACATGTAGCCACTATAGAACAGGATCTTGTTTTTAATCATGTAGCCATCACGATGAAGGCTTTTGTAACTTTTGTACCTTAACGAAGCAGAGTGAATTTACTTTTAAGGCAATAATTCCCCTTTTTTGTGGACAAAATGAGTATGTGTTTTCCCTTTCTCTTTCAATTTGGAATGACCATCTACCATGGTCCTTATTTCTGCTAATCACTACTCTTCATGTACACAGCCTGGGACAGGATAGAAAGACCAAACAAAAGTAGTCACTAGTGCTGTGCTAAGGAAACTGTATGACCTTTACTGGCTTGCCACGCAGCACTTGGCCAAGCTGAAAGTACTGCTGCCAGGGACTGAGCCAGGTGGAGGATTGCTTTTTTTCTTTGCAACACCCAGGAGCCTCGATCAATGTGGTACCTTGACTGAGTTTAGTGCAGACTTGGCACAAATTTGTGCCTTTAACTATAAGACACGACTTTGTACCTTTTGATAGGTAAAAGATACACATCTAGGGCCTATTATGTGCGTTTTATGGTACTTTTCTACACAAATGAGTTTCTCCTCTATCTCTGTTTTTGAGAATGTGCTTGGCTTTCAAATTAGCACGTTATACCTGAAAAAACATGCGTAGCTCAGTGATGTCACACCTAACTGTTGTCATTTCATGTCATTAATGGTTATTTTCTACAGTAGATTTTCAACACGCCATGAATGAGCCCAGTGTTGTCCTGTATGTAATGTAATTCAGCTAGAATATGCTGTAAACTGCTAACCACAGTGATAGATTCATGAATAAATTAGCAGCTGCATGAGATGCGAACTATGTTAATTCAAAATCTACGAGCGATTATTTTTTCACTCTCCTTCCTAATCACTTTTCATTTGAACCCACAAGCTGTTGCACGCACGTGCGCTGCACTGACAGCCTCTGCAGAGCTGTGTTCACCTCGGGGACAAGGAGGCACCACTGAGAGACTTTGGTGCCTCAAGAACACTGTGTAAGGGGAGGGGTCAATTGGAGAAAGGTTAATAAGTGATACCACACAGTTTCACACATACACACATAGATATAAACACACTAAGCACACATACGCCACTGCTCCTAGGAGTCAGGTATAGGAGACCACCAAGGTCGGCCAGTGATGGGGAGATGAGAGCACTTCGCCACAGCTTGAACAAAGTACCGGCGCTGCCTCAGCACTATGAGCCCGGGAATACAAATACATTCAGCTAAGTGGAAGAGTTCTTTTACACAAGACCTTGAGCCTTCGGCACACTGCAGACTTTACACTAACAGTATAGAGGGCTGAAGATAGGAGGACAGGGAAAGAATGAACTCAAGGAGACTCAAGGGAGACACAGAGATGGGAGGAGAGTGGAAGAAAAGCAAAAAGAAAGGTGAAGAAAGGGCAGGGAAAAAGAAGCATGTGAGGGGGAGGATGGGGCTAAAAAGAGAGATAGAGAGAGAGGGGTGGGGAAGGAGCTACAGGGAGATTGAAGGAGCCAAAAAAAGGAGAGGGCTGCGAGCATACCAGCTATTACTACTGAGATAGAGACGTTAGGGGAGATGAAGTTGAAGATGTGTGATGACAGACAGAGTGAGAGAGAGGGAGAGAAGGGGAGAATAAGGGGTGTCATGGCTACTTATCATCACACTGCCGAGGGTGACATTGATTAGCATTTGCCATCGGCAGGGAGCCTGTGAGCCAGTCGACGGGAAGGTCAGATAATTAAACCCAACGCCGCTGCAACAAGCTGGCACTACGCCAGTCTCACTCCCGCCCGAAACTCATTGGAGTTGGATGAAACAAACTGTTGTTGTGTGTGTTTGTGCTCACTGGTATTTGTGTTAAAAGTATGTTGAAATGTGTGGGTGTAGGCGTGTATAGTATGTGTACGTGGAAAACGTGCAGAATATGTAAGAAATGGCTCCAAAAAGTACTGCAACTGAGAAGTATCATGTGGTTGAACTTGCTGATTTGCAAATATTAAATGACATGACTGATAACAGCAAGACCAGAAAAAACATATGCTGTGTGTACAATTTATATAAGCAGCTGTTCATTTTAATTTAAGCAGACAATGCTCTCACTTTTTGGTTTGTCAGACCATTGGGAAATGCCCGGCTCATGTAACCCAGTCGTCCAGAGAGACATTTTTGCTTTGCAGGTTCACAGTTTCACTCAGTCAGTTGTCATTGGATATATGTAGTAAATAATCTGCCATTCTCTCATCTGTCTGTGATGTGAAGTTGTGACAGATACGTTCAGACCCATCTGAGTGATGTATCGGGTGTGTGCGTGTGATTTTCACCTCTGTTTAAACCCTCTGTTCCTCCTCTACCAACCTGTGATTTTGTTTCCTGTCATTTCCAAAAGTCAACTCTTCAAAGAGCCCAGAGGAGGGTTTTTTTTGGCGTTGTGAGTGGAGCACGGTGAGATTGGATTTGACCCCTGTGAATTTTCCGCTCACTTTGATCTTAGCATGCATCTTTTTTTAGAGCCAAGCCCGCACACTTTATGCTGTCAGCTTGGCAGTTAAAGCATTAATATGGCTTCAGGCATTATTAATAATGCTCTTTAAATAAAAAAGAAAGGGTGGTGCAGGTGATGGGAAGAAAACATTCAGGGGGGAAGTGGTTGCAATTAAGTGGTAATCTGATGTGTAGCATTCTAAGTGGATAACAGCCACACAGGTTACTGCGTTAAGCCGTCGAGATCTTCATTTTAAGGAGACTCAGTCAAACTTATAGTCTCAGCCTGACAAAGCTCAGAGAGATATTTCACAGCTGTTAATTACCTTCTGACTTCTTTTAATGTGCCATTGCTGCCAAGAACTCCGCACCCAACATCATTGTATTGCGACTGGCAGTTATCATTTTGTGATGTACCAATAAACGTCCCATATTCGCGATCCTCTTTACACTCCAGTGAGTGTAACAAGCTGTCCTTGGGCCTGGTTTCAGCTCTCTCATTCCCCCTCCCTCCCTCGCTGTCCCCCGGTGTCTTCAGCCACCTCTGCCATCAGCAAACCTCCGGAAACACAAAGAGCAGAGGGAGATTATGAATGTCCTGGATCAATACTCTCAGAAAGTGCATCACGGGAGGGGGAGGAGGTAAACCATATGGCGCTACTTGAACTATACCCCATCCACTTAGCTCCACTATACAGGGCTGCATGACATCCTATTTTTTTTTTTTTTTTA
>NTHP01000003.1:1464776-1509564 GCA_003416845.1 Oplegnathus fasciatus | reverse complement strand
TTTTAAGGAAATCTTACCCCTCCCACTTCTAATATACCAGTGGCATCAGGGAGGTGTTAGTGTCCCCACTCAGGTCAGAAGTATTTAGCACCTTGCATCATTAGCATGAAAGTTGTTGCAGATGAAGTGATCTTTGTTAGCATAATCTCCAGTCAAACAAAAAAGGAAGCGCGCCATCACTCCTTCATTTCACATTGCATAATACTATAATTTGAGCCTGAATGCTTTTGCCTTTTTTTTTACTGTATGATTGTCACGATGGAGTAGAGCAACAGTAGCATGTTTTCGGCACGTTAACCATAAAGGCCCAGAACTAGAGATGACTGCTGAAAATTACAGTCATTAATGATGAATTACCTGTCATGTGTGAACTGCTTGTTTATTTCTGTGTTAAATTGTCTGATTGCTTCTCTGTGGCGCATTGCACATTATCAGCTGCAGCGAGGCAGGCGCTCTCTGCGTGAGATTTGAATGGTGAGATGTGTCACTGTGAGAGAGTGAGAGAGCAGCGACGCAGAAGAGGTGTTAGCAGCAAAGAGAAAGAGAGAAAGAGCAAGAAGAGGTGATGGCACAGAGAGAGAGAGAGAGAGAGAGAGAGAGAGAGAGAGAGAAAATAGCTGGGAGATGATTATATAGCAGTGAGGAGATCCTTGCATGCTGGAAGCACAATCCACTGATTGCCAGTCAGTTTGCTGATGTGTGTGTGCACATTTGCTTATCACCCGCCTATGTAAATGCATTACTTATGTATGTTTACAGAGGAGGTGTCGTTATTTCAGGCATGCCACCCCCATCCTCCCCACATCCACACCCACCCAACCTCACTGACAGCCATCTGTCCAGTAATTAACCTGACTGACACACTGTGCAGCATCGACTGCCTTACTGCCCTTCACCAAATCACCAAATGTGTGTGTTTGCATGCGTGCGTCTATGTGTGCGTGTGTTTGTGCGTCTGTCCACCTGTCTTTCATTTTGCTGGCATGCACTTACTACCTCCTGGGCTGTGATCCTAATGGATGGGTCTGTTCTCCACGCGTGACACTGTGTGTCCGTGTTCAACGCTGTGATGTAATCTGATGCAGAGAGGAAAAAACTGTGCCGCACAGCTACAGCATCTTATGTGTCCTGCAACCGTAGCACCTCCTTTATTCACATTCATTAGCCGTAATAAGGAGACGGGGACGGGTAAGAGGGTAGGGAGAGGAGGGAGGTTCCAGATTGAGTTCGAAAGATCGACGACAGTTACTGAGAGAAGGTACGAGAGGAGGATAGCATTGTGTGATTTGGAGCAAAGAAGGTGTGAAACAGCAATATTAGGTTCTACCTTACACCAGCACATTGATATTTCACTCTCAATGAAGATAGAAATGCAGACTCACCCTGCCCTGCACTTTATAAACCCTTTGGAGGGGCATATGGTGTATGTATGTGTGTGTATGCATGAATGAGTGGTGGAAGAGTTGCCCTGCAGTTTCAAAATAGCCATAACAGCAGTGCAGCATTTCTCATATAGAGAATAGTGTATCTGCAGTGAGGTGTCAGGTTGCAAGCTCCCATGGAAAAGCTGCATTTTCTGTTATCTATCTGTATCATATCATCTATAGAATACAGTATGTCTGCTTTATATACTCAAATGAGGTAATACATAAACTTAAGGGAAGTGTTTTGATTATGCTCACAAGCTGATTGTAGCTTCTATATCTTTCAAATTAGACTAACTTAAAGTATATACCAGATTAGTTAAAAGTACATACTAATTATATGCTGGTAATACATTATGGCTCTCTCTTTATTGAGCCCTGCAGGCTAATTGAAGGCACTATACAGGCACTACTTTTACCTGATTTACAATCAGTTCGCATCCATCTATTTCCAAGCTTGATTTACAGCATTTTTGTACATATGCATACACAAAAAATTTTTTTCCAATATATAAATACATATACAATTTGCATTCCCTCACAAGACATACTGCTATTGATTTGTGCTCAGATTAAATGTGCTGCCATGTCCTCAGAATGAGATTCACGTAGCCTCAAGAGCCTGATTGGATTGGGGGATCGATAAGGTGGCAGAGAAATGGAGAGACGAGAGATGAGAGAGATCGAGAGAGACAGAGAGGGACAGAGATGTATTCGCTGTTCTTCATTACACCTATAAAAGGAAAGAAATGAGAAGTGGCAGCGAGGGAGTAGTAGCATTTTGTTGCAGCGCAGTCCCAACTCAACCCTGAAGTACTTTGCATTATGCCTCTTACAGCATATGTAATGTAGTAAAGAAATAAAATAAGATGTGTAAAACCTTATACAGTACTAATGCATACCGTCTGTGTTATCAGTAAGGTACGAATTATCAGCGAAAATGACATTGAAATGCTGGAATTCCCAGAGGGCAAATTAGGGGTGATGATTTTATCTGCAATGTGAACTTATATCCCAGATGTATAAATGTACTTGAGACGGAGGAGCTGGAAATAAAGTGGGACGACGCCAGAGGAGCTGAGGTGAGCGTCACAGAGAGGGACAGACAACGCATCAGAGGGCTCATCTGTCGGAGATAGTCGGGTATAATTAACAAGGCTTTGGTTTTTAATTAATCTGCCTCAATCAGAGTAGAAATTCTATTCTTACATTTTGGACTAAATTAATTCAAGGACACGCGCTCAAACAGCAAAGTCCACAGACTGTGTACTCACGTCTTTTCCTTCCCTTCATTCTTGCTTTCTTTCCTATTTTCATTTCTTCTCAGTGTGCTTGTCCAAGTGTTTTTTTGGGGGGGTTCTGTCTTTCTTTCTGTTCGTTCTTTCTGTCCTTATTTCATTCCTCTTCATTCAGATAACTCCAATATGATCTAAATCTGGCACCATCCTGCAAGTGAAAAGAGAGAAAAATATTGTGTCCTGTGTTTCCAACATTATTCTAGTCACAACCTTGCCTGCTAGGGAATGCGCCAACCCTGCAGTGCCCTCCAATGGTTGGTCTGTGCCCAGGGAGGACGTGGCAGCACCTGGTGATGATCCCGATGGCCAAACTCAACCAGCTGAGCCCGAAAACAACCACCATCTGACCATCTGACGATAATAATAATCTCTCTGTCACACTGCCAGCTCCATGTGGCTGGGACATCAGAGAGAAGCTATTACTCTGCTTTGCTGAGGTTTACTCTAATCGTCTATCTCCTGTTCGATCAGTTGATGCTATATTCTGTGGCTAGAGATCACTCTGTCTCTGGATATATAGGTGTTTTCCCCCTCTGTTTGTCTCTCTGTCTGTGTTTTTCTCATACAATACAGCACGGTCACAGACAGACATGTCTAGAATTGAAAAAAGACAGTGAGAGCTGCTAGAAGACAGATGCCACCAATTTTACCCATGAAGTTTTGTTTGCTCGTCACGAAGGGATTCTACTCTGTAAAAACAGGCTGGATAATGTCTTCTGTGGCTCTGGAGGGAGGTTTCCAAAGTTTGCAAAAATAACCCTGTTGATGTCATCAAGGTTGCCATTTAATTGCATTTTGGAAAGTGTAGTACACAGTGTTTTTGGAGCTTGACCCATACTAAGGACTAAAATCTGCAGCCTCTCCTGATTTTGATCATTCTTTTTAAGATCCGTCTCTTACCCCCAACTTTATGGATCTGCAATACTAAATTGCTGGAGTAACCACCATCAAGCTGGTACTCCCCTTTTTGCTCAGCTATTACTGAATTTACCCATCTCCAATCTGCCGTTATTAACCAGACTGTAAAACAGTGATTTTAACCTCTTGGTCCCACCAAAAGGATTCCTTTTTTTCATTAATTTTTTAGAGCCTGAGTGTATTTTCATAGTTCTGGCCATTAGATATAACATCTTACTCACCAGCATCACTGCTGAAATATGGGATGCTAGGCTAAACTAGGGAGTTGTTTAAAACGTGATTAGTTGGCTCGTATTGTTTGTCCTATTGGACTTGAGTAACTGTGACTACCAGGTGTCAATACATCTCAGAATCTTTGCAATGAAATTGGTGAGTAAAATGTTAAAACAACAGATTTATGTAGGAAAACAATAAAACCAAGATACAGCATATATATAAAAAGAATTTTCTTCAAAACCAATCACTCGACTGGCCTCACTGCCACCTTTATTTATCATGCATACGCTACATTTTGTGCCTGAATTTTGCATGAGGTCTCACTGTGATGGATCTAGATAGCAACTGACACAAATCAGGAAGATAATGACATGCATGACTGTAAGCGCCAGTGAAATTTCCATGACTTGATTGTTTTATGTGTGTTCAAAACGGAATGAGAGGCCTGTGCAAATTGACTGGGAGATGGGCGATTATTTTTTTGTGCGTCAGATAATGACGATGTCTGCTGATTCGATGCATTTAAAGCATCTTTGAAAGCTACTGATGACACATTGGATGGCTGTGTGGACACCGTGTACCAGACTACACAGGTATTCTGTTACTCTTAACACTGTCCAGCCCATCACTGTGAAAAGAACATGTTCTTGCTAAAATGGGAACACAATGGGGCACTGTTTGTCCAAAAAGCATTTGTCTTGTGCTTTGATCTCCTTTCTAAATAGGCACTTTCTTGGCATCCTTTTCCCCTTTTAACTGGACCGGAGGGAAGGCCGCCATCAGTGAAAGAGATCCAATGGGCTTGTTTTCTGAGCTATAGCACAGATATATTGGATTGGTGAGGAAATGGGCTAAAATTGGATGAAAAGTAAGTGTGTGCATGTGTGTGAGTGCATGTGCTTCAGAGGCCATTGCTGATGTGTGTGTGTCATACTTGACAAAGGGAAAAGGGAGCTCCGTTCACCAATTTCTACCTTGAAAATGAAACGCTGGAAGTTTTTTGATGGTTTCATTTTCAGCCGCACTTCAGCAGAAGATATGTATGTGACCTCATCTACCTTGAATCTACTTTTTTGCAATATATCAGCATCTTTGCTGATACAATATAAGCACTTGTTTCAATCCACACAGAGCACAGAAACTGTTCCTGCTCAGGTGAGCAGAGACACTGTGGTATGTAAGTGATCATTTTGATCTCGTAGTCCAGTAGTCTCGGTGAATTAGCTGTTTACTTGCGTGTCAACAGAGCAAGAACACTCGGCGCAGTATTGCAGTGATCAATCAGCTGTAAATATCTGGCTTTTCTTTCCTGCCTGCGACCATTCCTCACCTCCGTGACTCAGGTGGGATCCTCCTCTGCTGTGATTGGTGGCGCTGCATCATTCCTGGGTGTGACTGGTTGCTGTCCTTGGGGAGGCAGGCAATGGCAGGCCAATGACAGTTGAAGTAATTGACTGTTAAGCTCTTATGGATTTCCTGCCTGCTGCTGATGTAGCAGAGGGCTGATCACCCTGTACTGTACACACACTGGCGTTTAAACGCGCTCTCTCTCTTACACACACATACATTTAGCTTGGTGATAAACACAAACAATGCAAGGTGTGAATCCTTCACTGGCGTACAGTAAAACCTACCTAATTGGGGGTATATTGTACTCTATACAGAATGCATTAAGACATTGTTGTGCTGCTAGAGATAGTACAGGGATGGAATTAGGATAGTGTCTGTGTTGCTGTTTCTCCTTGGGCACCAGTAGCCAACCATAAGGTGTTGTGTTTGTCAGAGCCAAGCTTTAGCTAGGTGGAGAGATGCCCCTGGGAGTGTCTGACTCACCCATGCTTGTGTGGGTATGTGCATGCATGCGTGTGTGTGTGTGTCTTCCATGCAGAGGCTGCGAGGTGTTGGCAGGGCTGTCATATTAAGCCAATGGCGTTGAACTCATTGTGTCAGCTCCTGCAGGCTGCTATTGATGCTCCTATTATATGACTCTCTCTTCCTTGCCCTCAGTGTGGCACACTGGCCACGTTCTTGTCACTACTTGCCCCTGACACGTACGTGCGGGCATGTGGGAGTACATTTGCAATTGCGCCTTTGCAGCTGCGCCTGAGTGTCCACATTTGTATGTGTGCCTACGTTTGTGTTTTTTTTATATGAGTGTGTGTGCTTCCTTCCTGCTCTCACAGCGCATCATAGAGCTCCTGCAGAGCACTGCTGCATTTCTGCATCATTAGGTCTCTCCCTAAGGTCGAGCGAGAGGCCGGACCCAGCAGGCAGTGGATTGGGACCAGAGAATAGAAAGAATGGAGAGAGGGTAGGAATGGAGGAGGAAGTGAAACAAGACAGTGTGTTAAGAAGCAAAAGATGAAAAGCAAAGGGAACAAGTGAAACATGTGGCTAACTGAGAGGAAAAATGAGAGAAATTGAGAGTAGAAAGATTTAGTGAAGACTAAAAAAAATTGAGGTGGAGTCACTGAGGGAGCACGGGGTGGAAAAGAATGAGAAGATCATGGAGAAACTGTTCAGTCAGAGAGAGAGAAAAAGATGGAAAGTACATGGTGAGAAAACCAAACAGACAGAGAAAAGTGAGGGAGACTATAGTGCCAGGCCTAAAGGAGGATCCAAAACAGCTGTACAGCAAAAAAAAATATTGTTAATATGTATTTTAATCTAATTTTGAGCCTTTAAAATGTTGCTTCTCTTAAAACAACTGAAAACTGCCAGTGAGGTGGAATAACTTCATTAGTTTAATGTCCCTCCACCTGCTGAGAGACCTTTAATGAAGCAAGTGACCACATAAGGGTTGACATAAGGTTGGTCACTTCACTTGTGTCAGGGTAGTATTACTTAATTCCAGCAAATACATGTACAGTAATTGGACATTTTTGCAGTAGGGTGTAGCTCTCCAAACACCTGAGTCCTGTAGCTGAGGCCAGCTGAGGGGAGGGCTGTGGAGGAGAGGGGACCCATTATGCTGTCTGATCCAATTATCTTCCATATACTATCACACACACCTAAGCTTAGGAAAAGCTAGCACTGCAGAAAACATCCACCCAAACAAGTCACGTAAGTGGGCCTTGTCACAACGTGGCTCGATGAAAGGGGACGACCACACATGGGTTGTAGTCTTAAAGATTTATTTGAGCCCAAACTAAAGTTGAAATGGCCTACATCAAGGGTGTGAAAGAGAGTGCTTTAAATCACCAAAAGGGATATTTCACATGTTTCTAAGCTAAAATACGGCAGACTTTCACATGTAAGAAAGAAGGATTTGAGATTGAATATATGAGGAAAAATTGACTGAAAAAAAGACTGACAATTTGCAGGTAGAGAGGGGAAGATACTGGAAAGGTGGTAGATGATGAGAGGCTAAAGATGACAATGGTGTTAGAGAGTGAAAGTAGAAAAAGAGGAAGGATAGGGTTATATAACAACAAAGAAGAAAAGTATGAGCTGTAGAAGGCACAGCTCCAATCAAAGACTCACAACTTCATACTATATGCTTAGAGTAAGATGCTAAATTGCAGTCAGTATAAATATTGCCATCTACTCCCCTGGAAAAGTAGACAAACAGTACTCAGAGGCCTCTACCACTAACACAGTACAGTACGCTGTGGTTTGCTTGTGAATAACAGAGCCAATTAAGCAACCACAACACAGGGCTCATGGCAACTTGGGGCCTCAAAGGACTCAATTACTGCTCTTGGTTTTCAGGGACAGAGGAAGAGGAAGAGAGAAAGAGACACGGAGAGACAGATTCCTCAAAAGAGGATAGCGTGGTTTCCCTCTACTGGAAGTGCAGAGATTCTTATAGCCGGCCATATGCAACACGGGTAATCAAATATCATGATGGCAGCATATTTCCAGAGAATAATGGTGTTGGGCTGTTTGCTCTTTCTAACAAGGAAATGCCTTGTTGGGATTTCCCCATCCAATTTCCTTCCTCTGCATAAAGGATAAGAAAAATGAATATTTGCAGGGTTGAAATAGGTCATTTATAGTCTGCATTCTTATTGTGTTGAATCACTGTTGCATTTGATGTTATTAGGTACTGGAGCAGGAAGTATCTGCAAGCAAATTAATTCATTCTGTGAACATATTGCACTCGCTCGTGGCGGGTTTAAATACAGTAGGTCCGCCTGTTCAATTAATGTTTAACATGGCAGATCATTTCCGGTAATTTCCTGAGGAAGATATTATATGATATAACAGCATGGTCTTGTATCTGACAGTGTAAACAGGCAGAGAGAGAAAATGAATGGAAAACTATGGAAATTATTTCAGGCAGTAAAGTCAGTTTCTGGCACACATTTGTTTGACAAAGGATGATGGGAAATGTAGTGAAGCAGGTAAAATGAAAAAGGATTATTACTGACATAATGATGCTGGGCTTTTATTTCGGCGTATTGTGGCCCATAATTACTGTGACTGGTTCGCAATAAAGGGCAGTGGCACCAAAGGCCGTTCTGGTATTGAACCAAATCGCAAATTATGGCCTTGAGGAGAAAAGAGGGGAGAGGAATAAGAGTGGGCTGAAGGGGAGTGTTGCAAGTGGAATGATGAAATAAGAAGAGGGAAAAGGTCATCAATGAATGTCATCCTCGGCCCTTCAATCAGAAGCTGAAGCAGAATTATACGTAAGAAATTTTCCATTAAAATGAGATTTATGCAATGTATCATTTTTTGTGGCACAGGGCACAGAGGTGCGTGTGTGTTTGTTTCTGGAAAATGTAGAATAAAATATATGCTGCTTGTGTGCTATTTCCTCGCTCCGGACAAACACCTCCACTAATCTCTGGGACCGTTGATTTAGAGGGACATTGAGGGTCCATCTGTCCTGGGTGGACTGTCTGTCCGCCTGCAGATGAGGTTTGGAGTCATCAACCACTGGCCTGTCTGTAAGCTGGCAAACAGGCCAGAATAAGGTTCGTTTTAAGCACCCAGAAAAAAGGGGGCTGCTAAAAGAGAGATAGCTGGAAGGGAAATGCGAGTGAGAAAGATAGAGAAAGAAAAGGAGAAACACCTAAGGGTGAGGTGATGTGTGAGAGTAACTTGTCATATCTGATGGCTTATCCCCGGTTCTTCGTGCTTTCCATTTGTCACTGAGTCAACCAGGATTTATGAGCTTCTTCACAGCTACAAATCCTGATTATGGTCCCTCAGATAAAGAATGACACCCAGGTGTTAAAGGGAGTGTGTTTGTGTGGACTGGATGGTTTAATTTTCCTTGGGAGGGGCATGTGTGTGGAAAGTGTAGTGCTCATTTCCACAACTGTCTAAATCCTCCCTCCAGTGAACTAGCAACATCCCAATCAGTATTTTGTAATTTTGATTTAAATAAATTGTTAAATTATTATTTTTTTAATTTATTTATTAAAGCCTCTGGCTGCAGATTCAGAATGAGCAAAGCAGTAACCATATGACAGAAAAGTATTTACCATTACGGACATGTTTAGCGATATACAGTTAGAAAAGTTAGTTTGGACCTTGAACATCAGGTATTACAGCTATGTGAAAATAAGTTTAAGCTAGCCAAGTAAGGCATACAGTGTTAACAAACTGCATCCATAGCAGTCATATAATTTAAGAGGTGTTTGTGCTTTATAATGTCAACAGCTCGATAAAACCTGAGCTTTGCTATATTTTCAAAGATGTGAGCTTGCCACTGAGACCTTCCCACTGGCAACCGAGCAAAAATGAAGTGGGTGAAGTCTGCATATTTGGAGTTTCTTAAAAATGGAAGTTGGCACAAGTAAGCACCCTTTTCCATCAAGGCTAATTGACTGTCTGTGACTCTCCTTCAAAGACCTGGATTACCTCTTAAGTTGATACAGCCAGTTAAATCCACAGCTGTGTACAAACCCAGAGGAGAAAGTTCTTCACCGCCTCTGCAGCGATGTACTACTATACCTCCAAAGAAATGTACCCTCCTCCCAGCAGTACACAGATCTCATTAACAGCATTCCCACTTATCTGGCATCATTCTACCTCCCAAGAAATATACCTAATCTCCCAGCGCTGTACAAACTTCCATAATGATGTACCTACCTCCTCTGCCAACTGTGGCAACAATGACATAAGGCAGTTACAGTTACACCCAACATCCAGCCCAAAGCTACACAGTGTGCACATGGGAGCTTTGATGAAAGCTAGTGTTATGACAGGGAGTTATGTTAAAGAATAGCAGCCATAAAAGCAGTTGGAGCCTACGATAACGAAAGCCGTAGTTCGCAATCTAGCAGACTGCCAGGGTATACCACAGCATTTGCATATTCTAATGAGCCCAATGTTCAGGGTTAGCCGCTTACACTAATGACGCGTTTAGCTCTTAATAAATCAGTTAAGGCAGCTCCCTGCTGGAGCCCAGGGAGCTGCACCCGTGTGTGTGTGTGTGTGTGTGTGTGTGTGTGTGTGTGTGTGTGTGTGTGTGTTGATCTCACTGTCTGCATATTTCATTATAATGTAGCTTTGTGTGTATTTGTGTGTGTGCCATTATGCTGTGATTTTGTGCGAATGCATAAGTGAGTGAATAAGTCTGTTTGGGAGCCCTTATCTGCTTGTTTCTGTCTTAGTGCTTGTGCCAGCATGTGTGTTTTTGTCTTCAGTCTTCATTTAAGTGTGAGTGTGTTTGTGTGTGCTTTTGCACATGTGGAAGGGGTAGTAGCCTCTGCTCCGTTACTTTGAAGTGTCTTCCTTTGAAGTTGTGGTACGAGCTCTTCAACAGAAAAGTTATTTTGTATTTCTCCTCCTTTTACCTGTCAACTTGAAAACTTGACCTGTCTTATACTGTTTTTCTGACTTCAGATTTCATCATATCTGACTGATTGCTCTTGCATTGCACATGTCTCTCAACCTACTGTACATGTAACTGTAATGGAAATAACAAGAAGGGCGATCGAAAACTTTATGTTCTGATGCAGAAACAACTTCAGAATAAATCAGACGATGAAAATTACTTTAGTAGCGCTTCCTGCCAGCCAGTGTGGTGGCCACCTCTGCTGACAGTGCTGTCAGGGGCACAGTAGCTGAAGCACTCTGCAGCACATTTCAACACTCTTCTGTTTTCTCTGATAGTGTGACGGTTCATGAGGCTTTCACCTCACAGCCATGAGATGCCAGCAAAGGCACTAAAATGTCATTCTCAAGCTAAATGTGAGACTTGGCACGTATGCTGATACATCAAGACCAATTTAATGGTTCAGAATAAAGCATGCTGAGCAATCTTTACTGGAATCAGGAGGAAACAGGGATGGGCTCCTGTGCATATTGTAGTCACAGACAATCCTCAGTGAATAAAATGAGACAAACTGACCATGACTTAGCCAGCTGTTAATTTCCCTGCATGAAGCTCCGGTTTGTTTCCAGTCTTTGGGCACTGTTAGGTCAGCCAGTTATCTGAACAACATGGAATCAGCCCTTTGTCAAAAACATTATAGTGCCAGTTTCTCGCAGAGAGAGGAATAACAGAAAAAAATTATTTCGCGATTTCATCATGCCACTGCCAATTTGGCCCAGTGGTGGTTAGAAGGTCGTTGGGCCACGGTTGTATCAGAAGGATTAGTCCTCAAATGGGATTACAGGCTTGTGTGAAAAAAGGAAGAAAAGGGGGGTGGATGCTCAAGCAAGCAAGAGAGCAGAAATATTTAAATGCAGACAGACACATTCAAGTAAAGAGATCATTTTATCATCATTAGTGGGGAAGAGGAAAGGAGGGGGAGGAGACTCTTAAGAGGAATGGAGACTGTATGGTGAGATGTGAATTCTGTAGTTTAATGAAGATTAAAGATTGAAAGATTTGTAAGAGTGTGTGTATGTGTAGAACTGGCATAGAGAACAGTGTAATTATGTTTCTTTTTTTCTTTATCTTATCTCTGTTGTTGTTTTCTCTCTCTTTCTCTCTCTCTCTCTCTCTCTCTCGCTCTCTCTCTCTCCCCTCCCTCTCTTTCTCTTTCCGCCTCTACCTCGTTCTCTCTCTCTTAAGTGAGCCAGAATAATATCTGTGAAGATGCACTGAAGTGGAATATCCTGGTCACCCATCCGGTGTGACTAGGACAGTACAGTAAAACACACACAAGCACTTTCACACAGGCGCACACACACACACACACACACACACATACACACACACACGCGTACGGTTAGATGGTGTTCACACGCACTGTGAAGTGGGATGGCAGAGACCCACATGGCTTGGAGCGCCAGCAGCATCTTGCTGCCCTGCCACCATGGCCCCTCTGCATGTAGGTCAGCCTCGGCCGGGGGCACAACACCCTTACCCTCCCTCCCTCTCTCCCTCGGCTCCTTCTCTCACACTCCCCTCCCTCACATCTTGTAACCCTTCCTCACCAGGATTCTTCTTCCTTTCCTCCCTCTCATTTCTCTTTCCACAGCAAAGTTATGCAACTACAGTAATTAAGAATTAGGCCTGATTTTATCTTGATTTTGCAAGACTTTCTGTCCTTTGAAAACCATGTATCTCCAAAACCTTTTATGAGCTAAGAAAAACAGCCCTATTCTCTGTTCTGTGTCAGTGCATTTTTCAGATATTTCAATGGGTTTTTAAATAGTTAATTTAGCCCATAAAGGAACACTTATAAAAAATTTAAAAAACAAGCGATTAGTATATGTCTGTCTCCTATGTTATCATAACACCCCTAATAATCCCCTATAATTTCTAAATAGTGGAGTGATCAACAGTGTAAGCCTCCTTGGAAAGTTCTCTTTTCTGATTTCAATTAGCCAGAACTTTTCAGACCCTGACAGGTGGCTGCTGTGCGTCATCTGACGTTCATCACCGGATGTTCAACTTGTGAGCCTCATCAAGTGATGGAATCAGGTGCTTTGCTGTTATTGCACATGCACACCAGCATCAGGAACAGAGAAAAGGTCCTTTAATAATCTCATCACCTCAGTGGGGAGGCTGAGGTTATCAAATTGGGAGGCAGAGCTGGTTTTAAACATCAACATCATTAAACTCTATTTATTGCAACAGTGAGAAGCGGGTGACATTACGCAGTGGGCGAGAATGACGCAGTTTGCTTAATCACAATCGATAGTCAAACATCAGTTGATACCTGCTATATAGTTCTTTGACAATAGCTACTTAAGGCATTCAGCATGCTACCTGCTATTTTGCATGAGAAAATGATTGTGTTCAGCTGACACGTCGCTGGCAATAATATCCATGCTACAAACTAGACAGGTATGAATGAAGTTTAACTAGAGTTCATTTTTACTCAACCTGCCCAGCAATGTCCTTTAAGCCCTTTCTTGGTAACACTTGTACTTTATAAGCAATATATAAACATTTTAAAAAATGGTTTATAACTGGTCTATAATATAGTTGTTTATTAATTGTATTTGTCAGCGATTATAACTTCTCCTATGAAGACATTTTATATTATTACAACTGTAATGTTGTCATTCATTATCTGTTTATACACCAGACTACTTACAGAGGAGTAGTTCTTGGAAAATACATTAATAAAGATGATTATCTGCTTACAACTACATCATATAGTGTGTTATAAACACTACCATTACCATATACTGCTCATAAATGCTAAATAGGCAGCCTTAAAGTAAAGTGTTACCCCTTTCTCCTTTAAAAAATCTATAAACTATATAAGTTTTTCCTCAAGTTGGTCCAGAATTTCTAAGTTAAGTTGTAATCTGTCATCACAGATTGGCACACAGCAAACACGCTTTGTACTGTCCATCTTTGAACCATCTTTGTCCATTTGCTGTTAAACAGTCTATTTTTGGCCTTAACTTTCTGTGTTTTAAAAATAAAAGACAACATTTTGGCAACAGCTTTGTTGCTACCTGCCAGGGCAACAGCCGTGTCCAACCAGCCTGCACAGTGACAAACACTACTTATTGGCTGCAGGTAAAATAGGACAAATATGAAGAATATGAATTTGAGGGGAAAATTGGGTGCATATTCTTGAAATGTGAAAAGTAAAGCAATTATAGTTCCAGGAGTTCCAGGCAACAACATGCATACCTTAGGGCAATAGCTAGTGTTTGAAAGATTTGGAACAAGGGTTGCTTTGGTTTGGATGAGGCAATCAGAGCTCCTGTCTTTAGCTTTGAAATTAGGCAAAGGTTGCCATCTGGTTTGTGGCTGGACATGTGCAGCAATGGTGAGCGTACAAGAAAATATCTCCTAAATGGGTATGAACTCTTTCTTTTTGGCATCACTGGCGTCAACCTCCCTGTCCAACCAGCTGAGCTAATCACCCGCTATGCACTTCTCCTATCTGCTTGTCTAAAGGCCATTACTGCTGTTCAGAATTTCATAGAGGGCTTGTGAAAACGGTGCTCGCTGCTTTTCAAATGATTTCCTACAAATTACTGTGGCACCAGGATGCCTTTCATCTTCCCATCTCTTTGCCCTCTGTGCTCTTGATGTGTTTTTCTTCCCCTGCCACTCTCCAAATCTCTCATCCTGGCTTTTCTACATCCCCTCATTCATTCTTTAAATACCTCCATCCTTGTAACATTTCTCAAACACTTGCAGTTGCTTCTCCTGCGTTCCCCAGTCCTTGAGACTATAAACTAAAAATTACATTTGAATAACTGCGGTACAGTATACATGGTACTTCTTGGGTCTCCTCTAAAACCACTTTCATCACATAACATTTTCTATAATATGACATTTGTCACATCTTTTACAGTCCTAATAACAGTAATTACCTTCAGACAGCGGAGACGGGCTGAAAGTGACATATGACAAATGCTAAAAACGTCTCTATTTGCATGTATGAAAACAGTTGGTGCCACACAGGATAATGTGTTTGTGTTTGTGTGACATTTCTATCAGACAGCAATGTATCAGTGTGTTTCTCTCCCTGTCTCTGTGCCCAGGAAAACAGTTGGCGGGGCTGGTACCCTGGGCATCGGCAAAACACGACGCCACCCGCTGACATTCAAACCACCACCAATCACCAATCAGAAAATCTAAATTTGTTATTATTATTTAATATACAACATATGACATTGCTTACTGTTCTGAGAGAGATTTCAAATAGCCTCAGCATACATAAATGTAAATGATTGAATCCCTGGAGTAATCACAACACAGTAAATTTATGCAGTGTTTTTATGATAAAACTTTTACAATCTTCCTTGAGGACAAAAAATCTATTGTAGACTTGTTTTTTTTTCAGTGCTTCCCATTTTCTCTCCCTCTGCACTATTCTCAGTGGCTTTCCCTCCATCATTTTTCATTGCAGTCATTTTCTCCGCTTTTTCGAAATATTACACTGACATAAATTGCTGCAAAAAGTCCAAAGTTCCACCCACAGTACCTATCTTTTGTCCTCATCTCTCTCTCTCATTCTTTCTCCTTGGTGGAATCTTACCCTCTGTTGTAATTGCCAGTATGAGTGATGGAGTGTTTCTGTCAGTGTTTGCCTGATAGCCCATCTATACACACACACACACACACACACACGCACACACACACTTTTCCACGCAAACAATCACTAACACATACACACACAAGCCCAGTCACATTACATATGTGTGCTCACAGAATGTGCAAACGTTGGCACCCACAGGGGCATATGCCCGCACACACACCTCTGTGTGAAGTGGCTGCAGGTGACAATGAGTGCGCTCTCCATTTCCTCCCTCACTCGCTGGCCTATCTCTCCCTGCTCTCCACCAGGCCAGAGGCCATCGTATAGTCAGAGTGAGATCCATATCCAGAAACAAGCCCCGGTAGCTGTGACTGGGGAGTCGGGGGAAAACAGGAATACAGGATGCTCTCTAGTATGTGGCTGTCCTTTTTTGTCATGTTAAATGGCACGTGAATGGAGCATGAGGGTTGGGTGAGTTTACCACAAATCTTATTGCAGTAATTTTCATACCATTTAGGTTTTTGAATGGCATGTCCTTCCTTCCAGGCAGCCCATGGTTTCTAATTAATTATAAGTGACTTGAAACGCACTTGAACACATTCATAGCTAGTTTTATTTTTGCACAAAAGTACATTATTGTTGCAACAGTACAGCCATCCCAGCTTTGTTATAGCATCAAAGGATCAAACCTGGAAGACTAAATAGTCAAACATGGACATTGTCAACAGGATAATGTCAGTTTTGATTGGGTTTTTCAGGAGCCAATTCTCAAGTCTCAGATGTCCGAGCAGTGCATTCATGTAACGAGCTGGGAGATTTTTTTAAATCAAGTGCAGTAAATGGGCTAAAACAAGCTCAGTGAAGAAGAAAAAATAAACTTTCGTCTCTCCTTATCTTTGTGACCCATGGAATGTGTTTTTCTGAACACCCATACTGATCAGACAGCAGTTGTGTCTACAAAAAACACATTTGATAGTCAGATAGTTGGAATTTAGAGCCAGCTTGTCCCTAATCTTTACCTCCATCTCTCCACCTTTCCATAGCTCTTCCTGATGTATTCACTCACCCTCCCCCCTGCTCTCCAGTTATCGCTTCCTTTTAGAATTTCTTCTTTCCTTCACTTTAAGTTACTTATCTCTTTGAGGAAACAGGATTGACAGCATCTATTTCTCTTACCTCTCCACACCATCATTTGTACCTTCCTTCCATCTATCCTGCTATCCCTTTATTATTCCATTCATTTCAACTTCTATCTTTCCATCCATACTTCTTGCTCCTGTCACCTCTCCATCCCACCCTCCATTTCGTTCTCCCTCTTCCCTCCATCACTCCCTTCATCGCCCCATCCAGCTCCATCTCTCCATAGACAATCTGCCAGTACCGTGCCTGCTCCAGCCCTCCCAGAGTGATCCCGTTAGAGGGTTAATGCTGTGAAAAATGACAGTGAACCGGCACTTTTACTGCCATCACCACCGCTTTGGGGCCGCCTGCCGCCTACAGCCCTGTTGCCTGGCAACTCCCCAGACAGCTTCCCTCCAAAAGGCGAGAGCTCCTGTCTGCTCTGCTGCGATAGAGACCCGAGCCTAATAACCATTATATCTCATTTTGTCTTATCATTTTGTTGTTAGTGACACAAGTTTGCTCGGAGCTGCGACTATGCAAAGAGCACTGATGCAGAATGTGTCTCTCATATTGAATGAACAAAAAATGATTTGCAACAAGTGTGACTTCTTGGGGAATTGTTGTTTGAATAAGAGGTTGCTCAGCCAAAAACATAAATATACATAAATGACGAAGATGCAGATGAAGCCGTTCGGTAGAAAAGAGCTGAGGTGCTCTGACCCCACTGTGGATTTCTTGGATGCAAATGTGAACATACAATTAATAAATCATTCTGCATGTTAGTTTGCCCACTAACTACAGTAACAGACAAGTAAATAGCTATAGGGTAAGTCTATTTAAAAACAACCTGACACCTTGCTGTTCCTTCAGATCTTTGCACTGACTAAAGGTGGCACCAATGCACAGAAGGGTGACAACTTAAAGGAAAAATCTGAATAAATGAGTGGAGAATCATAACAAACACAGATGCTTCCACTCAGGACACAAGCTGCCACTAAAGGGTTTGATTATGGACACAATGCCTTCACAATCACCAGAAAAGCCTACAGTAAGTGAGATTTTGGAGCGAGGTGCAACAGAAGATGTAGTGCTCCCCACTACAATCATCAAAACTCCATAATTTATCATCATTTATTAGATAGAGAATTACGCTTCCGATTTTATGAAGTCCAACAGTGCACAAGCATAGAATGACAACTGATCTGACATGAGAGGAATCTCCTCAATAACTTAAAATAAACTAATTTCTTTGTGCAAAAGAGATGATATTTAAGGGGAAAATATATTACGGTATAAAGTGAACATAACATGCATTTAATTTCTCTCAGTGCATATTTAACCTTGTGATGCTGTAGCCTTTACGTTACTGTGACAGCAGTCAATTCAGACGTCTTAAAAGTGCAACAGAAGTGTTTGACCCAATATGAAAAAAAGCCATGACTTTAACAGACAGATGAAGCCAGCCGGGTTTACGTCTTTTATTCCATATATACTGCATATGGAAAGCAGAGGCCTGTTTTTGTAGCCCTTCGTCTTCCACACTACTTCACATCTACTACAGTCCAAAGTGGCCAGCAGCTTTCCGAATGATTGTTTACATGAAATATAAAACTTTGTCATTTCCTGTGGCCAGAGATGATTCCTGCCCAGAGACTTGGCCAAACCAGGGCAGCTCATGCATAACTCATGATTTTCTCCTGCTCAGTCCCAACACATCACTTAAGTTAGAAAATAGGTTGAAAAATATTTTTTTCATGAAGAAGTTACCTGTAGCTGCACGATGAAAATGTCATACTTGAATCTCAGGATCCCTTTTTCTGTACTGTGTCAGCTAATTGTGGTTCCTTGTAAAAAAAAAGCTTGTCTGTGCGTCATCTCCTGCCCCACTTTCCTGTGTTTCCACTTCCTTGATGGCTTTTAAGGCAGAAACCCGGTTCTTCCAGTCCTTCACCTAAAGTTAACAAGAATCCAATACGAGAATATTCACAGATATGAGTGACATGAGCCATGCGGTTGCCACGGGAACTCTCGGAAGGGGTTACAAGAGTGCTTTGACAAAGTGTGTGAACTCACTGCCACCGAAGCAATCCTCGCTCTTTAATGTTTCTGTTTTGAGACATCAGAGGTTATGAAGATCTTTGGCGGATGGTGGAAAATTTGACTCTACATCTGAGTTGTAGGGGGTTCCGCCTGCTATGCTGTTGCGGTGTCTTTTTTGCGAACGCCGTGTGATGTGTAACTGCATACGTAATCCTTTGCGGGATTGAGTGTTGAAAGCGAAAGACGGCAAGTGCAAGCTGGATGAGGAACGCTGTGTGAACGTTGTATTTCCAAGGCAGAGACATGGGAATTAAAGCTAGAAAACTGTACTATAATACAACACTTCAAGGATTTCCAGAAATTATACGATATGGGCCCATTTCTGTTCATCTCTGGTGGGTGAATCAGTTCAGCTCTTTAAGCACCAATTTCCCATTTTAAGTGATCATCCTATAGAGAACCACTAATGTCAAATCATCAAGGTCATAGAGGAAAGTATGAATAGCTGCAATTTCCATTAATGGGAGCAGAATGGAGAATATGGGGGTCAAAATGACTATTGGAAGAGGTGTTTTGCAGCACCTACAGGGATGTGTATGCGTAGGTGTGTATTTATGAATGATGAGAGCATTCACATGAGACACATCAAACAAAGTACTCACTTGGTGTAGTATGTATGAGGACGGAAACAAAGCTAAGTTTTCAGTGTATTCCCTTTCTTCATCTCTCCTCACCTTGCTTTTTGCCTTAAAGGAATTTGCTTATGAACTGAGTTTCAGCAAATCAGACACTGCGCGCACACACACACACACACACACACACACACACACACACACCATCTGCCCAGCCATTAGACAGGTCTTACTGTAAATAAGCCTGAAGAGACACACACACACCTAGCGAGCAGCATGGCATTATGCCCAGCCTTGCCCCAGGTGTCTCAGAGTTGATATATTGGTGTGGCCTCAGATGAATTCATGCAGGGCAAACTAATGCTCTTATTAAAGGCTTTTTAAAGCTCTGCCTAACAGAGAGAGTGAGCGAGAGAGAGGAGAGGTGACGTGTTTTAGCGTATTAATATCCACCTCGGGTGCTAATTTTCCCCGTAAGTCACCTGTGTCACCAGCTGCGGTAAAAGACAAGTGGAAATGAAAAGAAAGCTGAAGAAATGGAGAGACGGGGACAGGATGGAGAGATGGCGTGACAGAGACCGAGTGAGAAACAAGAAAGAAAAGGAGGAGGTGTAAATCACATTAATGAATAAGCTTCATTAGTCGTGCCCATTAGCGTCCTAAGCACGGATTAATTTAACTTCAGCCCACTTTGGAGAAGCCCAGTGGCCATGATGGGACACAGTTTGATTACACACCTGGATGTTTGATCACTGACACCCTTCATTCTGACTAGCAGCGGACAGTCTGCGGACGCTTTGTCCCTGAATATGAAATTAGAACACCTGTGATGAGAAAACTAATGTGGAAACAGTTCATTTGCTTACTGAGGATTTCTTCCTTTTTCAGCTGGTTTGCTGGTTTTCTCTGTTTGTTTTATTGTTCCTCAAGGAAGCGAAGCCTGTTTCACTGTTACTGTACTTTTGGCAGTTGCTCCGAATTATTTGTTCATCTGCCTAATTTGTTTTTCCAAAACAATTAAAGCACTTTTTGAAGTGGCATTGTACTCAATTGTCTTTCTGTCTGTGTGTTTGTGTTGTCAACAGGCAGACCCCCAAGGCCGAGACATAGCCATCCGTCCCTTCTTGGAGCACTGTGAAAACACCCACATGACCATTTGGCTGGGCATCGTCTATGCCTACAAGGGACTGCTAATGGTGAGAGTAGAGAACGCAACATTTCATCAAGCACTCACAGTCTGGACACACACTTGAATGCACACTCTAATATGAATGTACTGTATAAATGTATCTGCTGATGTGATGTGATCATGAATGAGGCTTGATGCCTTTCTATTCATGTTATTGTTGTTATATAATGCTATTTCTGCTGATATTAAACCTCGAGTATCTTCTTTGAAGACACAGTGAAATGGAACATACATTTTCCAAATTGTAATCCTGTGTCCCTGTGGTAGTTATTCATTTACCTCGTTACATGCTAAATATGTATCAATGAACTCAGGGACAGATACATTCATTTATCCAATCAAATTGAGATTTGGTGTGCTAGCTAACCCTGCCCATCATATAAAACCACACTTGACCGTTAGCCAGTGTACCAAGCAGTGAAATATCTTAGAAGGAGGTGTGTGTTTGGTGTGTGAAGGAATAGTTCCACATTTAGGGAAATAACGCTTATTCACTTTCTTGCCAAGAGTTAGATTTCAGCCACCAAAACTGGAAGGACACAAAGACCTGGAAAGAGGACAGACTATAATACATAGAAGAGACAGTCTCAAGGATACTGGCCATAAAATAGTCTGGCATATAACCTCTGTAAAACCACAAATTGTTGTTAATACACTTTGGTTTGGACAGAGGCAGACAGGCAGTATCATCCCTTTTGTCTTTATGCTATGCTAAGCTAATGGCTGCTGGCTGCAGCTTCATATTGAACAGTGGCATGAATCTTTTCATTTAACTCTTGGCAAGAAAGTCAATGAGTAAGCATATTTCCCAAAAAGTCAAACTATTCCTTTAAGTTTTGGTGGTATTGTGGCTTAAGTGACCCTTGCTCTAACTCCTACTAATTTAATGCAGATAGACATTAAAAAAACATCTTCTAACCATTATTATTGAATAATGAATATTCTTCATTATTCTGAGTTTATCAACAGAGTACATTTGATACTCATTCACAAGGGCACTTAAGGACTGACAGTATGGCAGGGGCAGGAGCCCAAGCCTATGGGCTATACCTGGGCATGTACCTGTTATGTTATGTGAGACCCAGGGTTCTAAAATATCTGCAACATACGTTAAAAATTTTCCACTTCCCCACCACACAGTGTGTTTTAAAACCTCTGTGAAGCAGGAGCAGCTGTAAATGATGCAGACCTCTCTACATTTATGGTGAGGTGACGGAGAAGGAGTGAGACAGAGCAGTAAATCATCTTAAGCAGATTGAGAGAATGCAGAGGACGCTGGGTAAAAAAAATTACCGCTGAAAAATGTCAAAGACAGAGAGATGGAAGGAGTGAGAAAACTGTAGGTTAACAAGTAGAAGGGCTTTGATGTAAAATAATAAGACGGCAACAAAGAAGCGGAGTGGTGGGAAAAGTTTGTATCAGGTGATTGACAGGAGCCCACATCTGTATGAGGCACAGAGAGGGACAGCACAGCAAAAAGAAGCACTGAGGCTTGAGTCATCCCTGCCTCCACACACACACAGGCTCACATATGAATACATACACGCGCATGTCTCCATCACCTCGCGTACACACGCTCACACACCTGAAGTGCACTAATCCTTGATGACTGCTCTTTTAATTCTGCTGCTTGTCATTCCACTAACTCTCATTTCGACTTTAGAATAAGCAGGCAGGCCACTTTACACAGCGCACAGTGAATTATTCAGCAGGCTGCTGCTGCTGCTGCTGCTGCAACTCTGATGTTCTACCAAACAAACAGTTCACTCTAAATAAACATTTTACAAACATGAAACATAAGACTGCTGTGGAAGGGTGTCTTTATATATTTTTTCTCCTCTTTAAGGTTCTGTCATGTAATGAAGTATTTTTTTTTAATTAAAGCTGAGTGAAATTTAATGTTTCTTCACAACCTGCCCTCCATTAGTATTTATGAAGAACAGTGAATAGCACAGAACAACAAGATTTAGTAAGCTTTATTCTGAAAAGAAAAATGATATACAGACTAGCACAAGCATAATTCCAAGTAGTGAGGATCACCAGTTCAGTTCAGTTCAGACTTTCTGTAACCAAAATCAAATACTGCCTTCAGCTTTTCTGAAATGTCTGTGTAACCTTCTCTCCAACTTCTTATAAAACTATTTTTTTTTACTTTTCCTCTCTTTTCCCTAACAGTTGTTTGGCTGTTTCCTGGCATGGGAGACCAGGAACGTGAGCATCCCTGCTCTCAATGACAGCAAATACATTGGGATGAGTGTTTACAACGTGGGCATTATGTGCATCATCGGTGCTGCGGTGTCTTTTCTGACGAGGGACCAGCCCAATGTCCAGTTCTGCATTGTGGCGCTGGTGATCATCTTTTGCAGCACCATCACGCTCTGTCTGGTCTTCGTTCCCAAGGTCAGTTTCTGTGTGAACGAGTGTGTGTGTGTATGCGCACAAGTGGATGACTCTGCTTTGCCAAAAACTAGAGTGCTTAATTATTACCACATTCACACACCACACTTCACTAAATCCTGGAAGCAGAAAATGCAACATAAACAGTTATGTGTAGCTTTTTTAGCCCATGTAATTTTATCCCAGAGTGCAGCTGTGACTAATACCCATAACCCCTCTTCCAGTTTATCACCATGAGAACCAACCCAGATGCAGCCACCCAGAACCGGAGGTTAAAGTTCACCCAGAACCAGAAGAAGGAAGACTCCAAGACCTCCACCTCAGTCACCAGCGTCAACCAGGCTAACACCTCGCGACTGGACGGGCTCCAAACTGATAACCACCGCCTGCGCATGAGGATAACAGAGGTCTGAGCCAATGAACACACGGATATGTTGTACCTCTTTTTTGCCATTGATAAGCATTTTACAGGACAGGCCGACTGTGCAGTGTGTGGCAGGGGTTTTTAATACAATGGTGGGATAAGGAGAGGATTTTAAACGTAATTGAAGGCATAGCAATTGAGCACAAGTTCAACAAGAGAAGGTAGAAAGAGCAAATCATTTAACTCCGTTGTACTTGAAAAGTTAAAAAAAATCTAGCTCTCCTGCAGCCAGTTAATTTTCAAGTATCAGTCATTTCATTAATTCTTAATAAAATGAAACCAACTCTGATCACTTCAAGAGATTATGTTGTCACTAAGCAGGTCTTTGTGCCACACTGTACGCTCTCTGATTCATTTTTTAAAAATGTTCACTTATACTGACATTGAGTGACATTTGCAAAAATCACCTCGGCTTTCTATCAGATCTCTCAGAGATGAATTACTGCTGCTGTCCTTGCTTTTGTTCGTGATTGTGGCAAATGAGGAGCTACTAAGATTGGAGGACATATAAAGTTATTATGTCTTTGGTATAGAGCAGCCTTTTACATCCTCCACTGTGTTTTTCAAATGTAAAGAGGCAGGTGCAGCAGTTTGTTGTCCATAACCTGACACTCACGTAGCATACTTGAGCTAGGTTGTATGTGAATGATTGGTTCATAATGTGCTTACTCTACTTTATCATCTATTTTACCCACTTTTTAAAAAACAAAACAACATAAACTAAATATTTCTTTGTTTTTCTGTTTAAAAAGCTGGACAAGGAGCTGGAGGAAGTGACCATGCAGCTGCAGGACACCCCAGAGAAAACTCCCTACATCAAACAGAACCATTACCCGGACGCCAACAACATCCTCAGCATACGCAACTTCACAGATGGCAAAGGTGAGAAATTGGCTGTTTCCGTGTAGCCCTATCACAGTACTTTCTATCACAGTCCTATTAGGCTATCTGTGTGACCGCACCCATTCAGTACTTATAAGGTTTGTGACCTGTAAAATGTTCCATCTCATAGAAAAATGACCCGCTCACTAACAAATAAAATGAGAAGAGACTCTTCAATTTATATTCATGTGCAAAATGTGAAGAAACATGTCCAAAAAAGTGAACGTTTTGGTCATAGAACAATCGATAATGTACTGACGATGGCCTCTTCTACTTTATCTGTCAGTGTGTGGGCAGTTTTTCTATGAGATGGGACTGTTGATTTTGTCTATACGCACCTGAAAAGCCTGGATTCAAGAGCACAAACTGTTTGAATCACCTGGAAAATGTTGTAAATACAACCTCACAATGACCTATCTGGAGAAACAGCGTCGGTGTTTGGTGGACTGGTTAGTAACAAACACATAACTTAATCTAATGAAGTGTTGGTGCTTTCCATTACGGTCAATACAACCCATGTCAAATCCAAGATGGTGCATCATTTCTTCCTCACTCACTGACTGGAGTGCTGCTCAGCTGGGTTGTGCTCTGTGCTGCTACTGGTGGTTGAAAACTGGATTGCAGCAGTCTATATATAGTATGATAGACTTCAGTCCTGTCTCACTTCAATTCAGTATGACTCATTCTGATGCAATTCTGTATACAATAATGTGTACCGCTGTAATGGGGTTCACTTTTGTGCATATTCTTCTATTTCACTTTAGAGAGAATAACATTAAAATAGTTTATATCACAGTTTCATGACCATCATAACATCCATGTGATAATAATTCCTTGCTATGTGCATTTGCGTGCTCAGTGGCTTTCGTAAAGGATTTTAAGGCTGCTTTCAGAGCAGCAGCTTGAAGGAATATCTTTACGTTTTTTTCCATTGCTGGAGCTCCTGTCAGCTGCAGGTGAAGAAGGGACACAGGAGCGCTCTGTCTGACAGCAAGACTGTGACGTCTTTTAGAATGAGTCATGAGATTAGCTACAGTACCTGCATACTCCACTGCTGCTCAGCCAGTTTTACACATACTGTAGTCACACTTCTATCAACTCTCTCACCTTTATTGCCCAAAGTGGGTCCACACTTCATTTTGCACCTAATTACTTGGTGTTTGATGTGTCGTTTGCTGTGTGTTGAACAATGTACTTGAGAAAACAGTAGGGAGAAGATTAAAGAAGGGGGGGGGCAGCTAAGGTGAAGGTGATTACTGTGTGAGACAAGCATATGGAAACGCAAGGTGTAAACTATCAGGTGCTTAAACATAAAGATACATGTCATACCTGTCTTTTCCAGTAGAGAGACCCTGTGTCGGTTTACCCTCCCAACTTCTGCCTGATACAGGCTATTTATCTTACACATTATGAAGCCGGGTTCCTCAAACTGAATCAGTGAATCATTACACCCCAGCAGCATCGCTTTGCATTAGGCACCATTTTAACAGACACGGGGCGATGGTGATGTACAGCAGCCGGATTCAGCACGTCTGACGCACACATGCCAGCACAAAGCTGCTCTCAGGGGTGTCTAATGGATCTGTCTGAGCTTGGGGAAGGTAAAACAGTAAAACAGCTGCGCCCGTTCTGCGGATTGGGAGCAGAGCGTGTTGGAATTGTTTGAGAAGTTCCTCATCTGTGAAAGTTCATAGTTACGCAGTGAGCTGATGGCAGTTAGTGAGCACATTCACAAAGCAATGTGTCGAATGCTTCTTTGTGTTTTAGTTTATTCCCTGCTTCCTTCTGTTCCTCCTTCTTCTCTGCTTCTCATCTTTTACACATACGCACACATAAACGCGCAACAGACACACACCCTCCCGTTTTAGCCCAAAAATATTGTCTGGCTTTGAAATGATATGAGGTGGGGGGTTGATATTATGTGATGGTGCTCTTGCAAGGATAGATTTGAAATAAAAATATGTCTGTGTTGTTGCACAATTGGTTGATGGAGCAGCTCAGCCTTGTCTTTTTTAAGGAACACAGAGAGCAGAAGACGAGGAAGTAGATAATTAGTAAATGAGCTACCATCTGTGAGATCTTTTTATTTTCATCCTTTAAAGAATCCCAACCAGAATACCACATCAGATTTATTTTGAAGTAGATCTGACAGATTTTACAAGACATCTTAAGTAACTGCTATGGCTCAGGGCACAATTATAAAAAAAAAAAACATGTATCAGGGTTCAGATTTGCCTGAGAAAACCTATAGATCTTAGATTAGATTTCCATTCATCAAAGAAAAAAGAAAGTTTTTGGCATATTACCTGAAAATAATGAACAAGCATAATTTAAGTAAACACATTCTCAGATTTTCCATTTGTTGAAAAAAGTCTAAAGTACAGGCAGCAGCTGGCAGCTGATATCAGGCTCTCTTTAGTGAACTAAAAATCAAATTGTGTGGGCTCATGGAAATAAATCTATTTTAGACTTAATCTTTGCATGCGCTGTCTTGGTTACTGTAGGTTGTCAGGAGAGAACAGAGACAAATATAGCCACACACTTTTTTATATAAGGAAAAAATAATGTGACCAACAATCTATATCTAATTATTAGTGTCATAATTAGTGTCAGATTAAAGCAGGAAAAACATGGTGGTGCTGGTAGAGAAATGATCCTTTTAATGAGTGAATATTGTTAAATAATCCAGAACCCGTATGGGGGCATAGTGTTCAGATACAACAAAGCAACAGAAATGGGCTGTCTTGTTCATTATAGTCTCCTTTTTTAAACCAACAGACAGAAGTAAAACTTAGTAGAGCCTTGCTAGCTCTCTCAAATTAAGAATCTAGCCCTCCGGTTAGGAAGCAGAGGATATTAAATTTTGGTACTATTATATCTTTAAAATTGATTTTAATTTCAATGATGATGTCTATTTCATTCGTATGAATACTTTTCCCATTAGAGTCTTAAAATTCTTCAATAAAACTACATTTGACTACTCAGCATGGTAGAATAAATGTAGTTAGTAGGGGGGCCAAAGAGAAAAGGGAAACACAGAACTGATATTGAAACTGAATGAATACTGAGCTGCTCCTGATTTGCTCTTAAATTTATATTTGGCATAAACAGAACAGAAGTGTGGAAAGTTTAGAAAGTCCAGATTGCGTGTTGCGTATGTACTCGGCTCAGTCTACACGGGGTACACATCTGGGGCTGGTCTCATATTTAACGATAGACTGACCTAGCTGTTACTTTATTTTATTCAGCGAGAAATGTATTAGTCTGTAGGTCGTGTTCACGATAATGATCTTGTGAGGAGAGAAGGAGAGGCAGCACATTAGGTGCTGCTCACAAACATCAATCTGACACACATTATGGAAATAAAATCACAGGTCATTAAGCCTCCTTTAAAGATCACCAGCATATAAACTTTTCCCAGTCCCTCAATCTGCTCATGCTTGACAGTCATCATCATCATCATCATCATCATCATCATCGCCGGCTCCTAACTGTAGTCATCAGTATTCATAAGAGAGCTGGTCTAAATGTATTGGGGGCCGTGAATGAGTGGTTGTTATAAGAGTAGAACGCCGTGTCAACAGTGATTACGCTCACTCACAAAGGGTGAGAAGCAACACTCCACCCCTCTCTTTCTCTCTCTGGCTGTCTTCATGAATATGTACCAACATGTGGCGATGCTGGAGAGCACCAGTGGATGACAGTTAAGGTGTGGCTTTCTTACACATTGGCCACTTAGACCTGATTTTAGGCTGAAGAGCTAAAGGTTATCAATTAACAGTACTGGGAGCATTTTAATCACATTAATGGCTGTGCTACGTTTAAACTTCCGTAAACCATACAGCAGTAATTCCTTCACAGTTGAAGCCACTAACTGCAGATCAGCCAATCGTAGTCGACCCAAGACCCAGGTAAACTAAGCAGCTGCTTAGGGCTCACGACTAAATTTTATTTAAGTAAATTATCCCGTTTCTTGTACTGTTTTACTGTCTACGCTCTCAATAAATGTGAAACTATAATGAACAGATGTTGAGATTTACCAGGTTAATTTACTTGATTGATTCTTGTTCCACACATTTGCACATTGAACGTTTAAGTAGAGTAAAATTCTTAGGCTGGGGTGACATTTGAAAAACCTTAGCAACTTTCTTTGTGGCATGAACACATTCTGAATCCATAATGAAATGTATAAATATCTTTGTCTGTGCTTTTAACACAGCTCTGAAAGCTACAAGGTTAGGCTTTTTTCAAAATGCAAAGAGGACTAGTCTGCTCTAAAATAGTTCAGCGAGCTCAGTTGTCCAATCGGGGCATGGAGCGCTGTGATCAGTGAATCAGGTCAGCAAGTGCTGGGAAATCTGGGACAACAGGAGAGAAAACTCTGTAGGGGGCAAAAAGGATCATTCCATTACTGTCCAGGTACAATTTTGGAAAACTGATAAGGCTGTTTACTGCAATTCTTATTGTGTTTCAGCCTCATCGTCTGCCTCCCGCTGCAACATCCGGAGAATGCAGAAATCATGTTCTTCTTCTCTGGAAAAGGGTTCTTTCTTTTTTCTTTCTTTCTTTCACACTTTTTTTCTCTTTGCTTCCATTTCCACTTTTTGAATCTGTCCCACACAGGTGTCAGTTTTATTTTGTACCTGTACTTTAAATACCACCCTGCATATGTGATATGATTAAATTATGCAATCTGTCTCCTCTTTGGAAAAAGGAAACTGACTAGTTTACAGTCAGCTGACAGGCGTAGCTGACATATTGTCAGATCACTATTATGACTAAGACTGGCCCTCAAGTGTTTTTACATGTGGGCTGATTTGAAAGGGTTTTTTTGTAATCATTGGCCATTTTCCCCTTCATATGGTTGGTAAAAAGTAAAAGCTGCTGTTTAACTCTGATGAAACCCACCTCAAAATGTTGGTCTGGGTTTGGGGGTTCGCTTTCAGCAAACTTTGGTGCAGTTCCTCTAGACTCCAGAGCAAATGTAAAAGCCTCTCCACACCCCAGAAGTTGATTAACTTAGCTGGTTCAACATCCCTCAGTAGCATCATCTGTCAAGGTGCAAAGTGTAAACACAATATGTATCAATATAAAATCACATTATTATGAAAACACACACTCAAACAAGACAATTCCTTCATTTGGTATGTGCATATTTTTGCTTTTTACATGGCGTCAGGATCAAAGTAACAGCATAAAAAAGCATCTTCCATGCTCATGACTTCTCCCCCTCCCAAACAGCTGAAGGATGTGGATCCAAACTTGGGTATTGGCACCAAAGGCTGGTCTGAAAATTCCCTTAAAGTCATGTCTCAAGTGCCGGGCACGTGCGACTTATAAGTATGACAGCCATATTTTTTATGATGCCTACATGTGTTTCCAATGCAGATGGAGAGAAGTCGATACTAAAGAACCACCTGGAGCAGAAGCCTCAGGCGCAGTGGGGCTCCATGGATCCCTCCAGAATAAACAGAGGTCCCCTGGAGGACATCAACTCGCCCGAACAGTGAGATCTCCCATTTCTTCAGCGCCTCTACCCCCCTGTCCCTTTCCCCTCCCCTCTTTCTTGTCAGCTTTCTCATCAGACTACACGTCACACGTATCGCAACCACCAGCAGCTCTCAGGCGGTTGCTCTGGCAACAGAGCCCTGCGAAAGCATGGGCCAGCCCTGTACTTTTCTCTCCTACGCACATCAACATACATATAATGTATGTGTATTCTCCCACCATGCTAGACTTACTGCAGCATATACAGCATACTCACATTCAAACATGCACATATGAACAGAACACATGTGTATGTACAGTGTGAACACGTAGACATGCAGCTGATTGATTTGTTGTCCCAACTTGTAAAAGAAGATGGTCTTGGACGCTCAAAACACTCATGCGACAAATGCAGATCTACATTCACTTACTATTCATAAGGCAGCCAAGCTGAGGGATGTCGACTTCATTATTGGGGGGGACACCTCATGCATCATTGAGAGTTCTCCCTCTCACGCTCATTTAAGTAGAACCAGGAGAAGAATGCACAACGCAGAGGGACAGATGGATGGAGAAGGGAGAGAGATGGCAGACAAGGAAGGTGAAATATTGAAGAGAGGGCAGTTACAGAGAGACGATGGATTAAGAGAGAAGGATGTTTAGATAGGACAGAGAGACAGATAAGGAGGAGGAGAGAAAGAAAGAGGTAGAGACTCACAGAGGCTTATGTAACCAGTGATTTACAGCACGCATTGGAAGCAGCTCTGAAAATAGACAGGGAGGAGAACAGAAGTAAAGGAACACTCGGAGCTATTCCCATGCCGCATGAATGTTTGATCACATGGAGGGAAGAGAGATGAAGAGGCAGCGAGAGAGACAGAGAAGAGAAAGAAGAGACAAATATAAAGAAGTGAGAAAAGAAGTATGAGGAGAGTAAAGGTAGAGGAGGACAAATGGTAACACTTTTTGAAACGACGAATGCCAAGTCACACACCAGGTGCATGTAATTGTTAAGTGTGGTGTCTGTTTCATATATGATACGTCAAAAATGCCAGAAGAATTCAAACATTTCCTTCATGAGCAAGGAAGATGGTGTTTCCATCTCAAATAGAACAGGTCAGGATAACTGACTAGGCCTGAGGACCATTAATAGTTCACCTAATTAAGACATCTTTCTAGGTCTATCACTGAATGAGCTTGAATTTCATTCCCCCCTCTTAATGTTTTACATAACTGGCATTTGGTTATGTAATTTTCTTGCAAACGGCTGGCAGTGGTGCTAGCACTGGCGAGGTAGGGTGCGAACTGTCACAGCAGGCGGAAGCATGAAATGTTCTTTTTGTCAGATGATCCCAGAAGCTGGGAGGCACCGTGGATTAGGGGTTTAGTAAGGAGAAGTGAGGAAGGGAATGAGGGTGCTAAAGAATACAGGAAAAACAATTAGAAGAACTGCTGAGGGCTTGGTTGAAGTACACTATGTGTCTGTCCAGTTTTATCTCTGTGGTGTGATTACATTAATACTCCATTTAAACAACAACGAACAGAAATTGTGAAAATCTTAATAGTAAACTGGGCAGGTCCACTACATGTGCCACCCCTGGGCTGTGGTTGAATCCCACCAAACAAGTCCCTTGTGTCTTTCCCTTGTGTCTTTGTCAGTACTTTTCTATAGATAAAATATACTGAATATGAGTGTTTAGTATTGGTAAGCAGTGAGCATATTGGCACAGAGTTTGAGTACTTTATATACTGTTGGGTATTATAATTTATAGCAAGACATAATCTTTGATGAATTTATCTCATGTAGTAAATGTAAAATCTAACCCAAATAATTACGTCCATTTTGCACAATTTTGCAGCGCAGTCAAGTTACAATACAAGTTTCCTAGCCTTAACCACAGTTTATTTTCTATAGCCTGAGCCATGTGAATAATTGAAAAAATGTTAAATGCAAGACAGGTGCGCTTCCTTTGAGTGCACTGGGTGTTCTGCTAAAATGGTAACAACTTATTAAGCTGGGGTGACGGCAAAAATAAACAAGAAGAATCTTAATTCATGGTGTCAATTTAACCTTTTATTTGTTAGCATAATGAATAAAATGGTGAAATGAGGTCATAGTATTGAGATTTTTTGTTTTCTTTCACAAGTACTTACGCCAGCTCATAAATCTTTGCCAAATCATCCAATATCAACGGTCTGTCTGGGGTTTGTAAAATCCAACTCAAGCAAGTACTTGAGTAAATGTACTTACTCTCTATCCCTGCCTCTTACATTGTAACTTTCCCTCTCTATCTGCAGCATACAGCGTCGACTGTCCTTGCAGCTCCCTATCCTGCACCATGCCTACTTACCTTCCATAGGAGGGGTTGACGCCAGCTGCACCAGCCCCAACGGCAGCCCTGGTTCCAGCCCACGGCACAGACACATGCCCCCCTCTTACCGGGTAATGGTCTCTGGCCTGTGAGCTTCATTCACTCCCCCACCTGGCTCTTTGCAGAGGAGACATATATGGTTCTTTTTTTCTACAACAAATAGACTGATATCATCAGCGTATGTGCGTATTTTGTCTCAGAACAAGGAGGACAGGGGGAGAAGAGAGGGAGGGAGGGGGGGCGAGTTTCACTTTTTATACCTCTTCACCCCGGCCTCTCTTGAGAACTGAAACCCTCAGTCAGGAAGGGGTGGGAGGAGACAGAGTGGGCACTGGACAACCCTTACAAACTCCCATGATTCACAGCAATGTCCCCTTGTTCATCTGCTCCCCTTGCCTAGGCATATACACATATGCACAGTCAGACAAACACAAACACACACAAATACACACACATGCACAAAACACACTGACACCCCCCAATAGCAGAGCAGCAGTGGACCAGCCCTGACCTGACGTGTAGCCTTATCCGCTTCAGAGGGGGTCATCTGTTTCTGTTCCTTATCTGTTGTATGTATGTGCTCGCGGTTACATGTGAGCTTGTCATCTAACTTGAGTATTTCACTGCTTCAGTGACTGGATACCAGTGTGGAGACGTGGAATTTACAAAACCCAACAAAGGAAATCATCCAATTTACTACCCGTCCCCTTCCCATCCTTGTGGAGACATGTAAATATCATCATTTCTGACTTTGATGTACTGTAAGCTTTGTATATGCTGTGAATGGACAATTAAAGGAGTTCTAAGTGTGGAGCGTGTAACAGAGGCAGGTGATGAAAATGTCCAATGAAAGCTTACAAAACATGACACCCTACAAAGGATTAGACATATGTATGAAAGAGATCTGAACTGGTTTGTGTAAGTGTTGATAAATTAGCTTACGGGCAGCAAAGTAAAATACATCAAAGCTTGTGAGTCACAGAACATGAAAAGGCACCAGGGGCCCATTTCTCTAACTTGGAGTAAGATGCACATGGCTCCTTTTTCCACTTTGCTAAATTTGCACCACAGGTTTCATCAGAGATTTCACATCAGACTTTGCATAGGCCTTTCATATTTTACAACTTGCTTAATATGTCCTCAGAAAGCATGTTATACAGAATATTGATGCTATGCCTTTTAACTGGTCTCCAAGGCTGCATATGTTAGAAAATAGAGCTAAAAGACACCACAAGAGTGTTCCACAGTTGTTATTTATGTGTGTTATATGCCAAGAAATGCACACATTCAGATGTACACTTAAAACGCAAGAGAGCACCTTATGACGTCAGGTGCTTGTCAGACGAGGCGTTAGTGAGGGGCATGGTCATATTGATCCCCACAGAGTGGTCTCCATAGACTGTTAAGATGTCCTTCTGATCTAGCCCTCACAGCTAACCAGCACAGACAAGGGTGATGGGGTTCATGCCAATGGCAAAAGGGCACAAGATCCTGAAATAAAATGACTTCTTCGGAAGGAATGAACTCAAGAAGTGATGTTGGAAAGGATGTAGGTCTACCAGTTCAACAACTAGTTTGGATTAAATGGTTGACCTGAATTTCCACGAGTGGTAGGAAAGACGACGAACACGTGGGCATCTCGTGTGATAAGCCCCAACCGGCTGTAGCTTTCAGTTCCAAGACGGTTGTGACACCACTGCTGGTCACAGTGATAGAACATAAAGCACAGACACAGGGCTTTCTTTCATATTGAGTGTCATGAAAAATCACTTCACACTTAGCAACAGTGAACATACCTCAGTTGCTATGGAAATATAATTCAGTGCCGTTGAACTCGGCCCAAGAAGGCTGCACTGAGCAAAATGGTCATCGACACGGTGTCGTCATTTTTTTTGTAAAACTGTCCTCATGCAGGAGAAAAGCAAACAGGGACTCCGGACAAAAAAAAAAGGACTTTTTATGGAGCGTGAGAAGTGAGTTTGTTCTCAGCATATGTTTCACCATTGGTGTCTTGGTTTTTAGTTTTTAAGGCGTTTGTTGAGCGCTGTGCCTGTTGTCTTATATTGTAGCCTGCAGGATCCACAGTACATAAATAGGGTGAAAATGGCGCTGACCCAGCAAACATTGGCCACACATCTGTAAATTGTACAACGTGTCATAGATTTATTTAAATTCAATGCCTCAATGCATGGGACAGTGTGGGAGAACTTGGCGAAAGCTCCGCTTCAGCTGGAGTGGATTTGATCATAAATACTATCAATCAGTCTTCAGTTGAAAGGCCACTCAAGGATACAGAGTTGGAGTGGGAGACAAGCCAGCAGAGATCCACCTGCTATCGGACATATCAGGGTGACTTCCGTTGGGAGCTCCTCCCCTTCCAGCCCCTGCTGAGCACAGGAGCAGGGAAAACCCCGAGCACAGACCTCCAAGGAGTCACGGCTTCTCCCGCACCTTTGCCAACCAGAGAATCACGGTCACTTGACAAGTGAGTGAGAGACATTGTCAGAGGGTTGGTTCTTCCTTCAGGAGAAGAAAAACCAACTGCACATTTTATATATTACATTATATGTGATTGTGTACAAATTGCTGATACCCTGATGATGGTGTCCATGTATGGAATATTTGGTATTTGGCTTTCTCAAGACGGCATGAAATGAAATGTATAATTCACAGAGTTACCTCTGTTTTTGCAACTGTCGTGACAAATCCACTCTGTTGTTTCATCCTCTCACCTACAATTTGGTTTTTACCTTTCCTTACAAAACATGGATTTAAGTTGTTTTAACCTGTTGATCAGCTCACACATGTCAATGCCAAGATTCTCAGTGGACAAACTCATCATCATATCGACTATGCTACTGGTTTAGCAGTTATTCACTGAGGGCAATAAAGTGAAAGTAGTAGCAAACGATCAATCCTAATAATCACTCCTGGCATTTACCAAATTACAAAAACACTTTTTTTAGTCCATCTAAAATGCCAAATGCAGATCATCAGGTATGGTTCTGTTTTGTTTTTTTTTAAATGTGCCCTGATTTTTTTCTTCTTTTATTATGATTCATTTCAACCTTTTTTCAACATGGATGAAAAATTGTTCAAATGCAATTGTGGTAGGTCAAGGGCTCATAATTTCCTGTAATAAACGTCATGCTGATGGTTTGTATTTGCCACAGGTCTTTTTACCTTTTTAGTTTGCAGATCAAAGTGACATATACGTATATAATTATATCTTTGTATGTGTCATCATCAGGGTTTCTGGAGAACACGAAACATACATGTCCAAAAATATAACAATATGACGTATATATTTAGTGAAAAAACACACAGGACCATACTGTTACTGTTTTGTCAGTTTGATATGTGGTATCACATGGAGTTAAGTTCAATTAAGAGTTTAAAACGGTAAACAAAACCTATGTTAAATGCAACATGTTCAAGAGGGGCAATAACTTGTTTTCTTATTACAGAAAGAATAGAGAACTATATATATGTATATGTAAAAGATCTTTACGTACATTCTCATTTTTACATAGGAGATATTTCACAAATGCGCCACAAGGATACTTGGAAGTCATTTTTTTAATTTACAGTATCTGTAACTATGTTATGTACAGATGAGGTATAGATATGAAAAAGTTGTATAAAATAAGTATCACACTTGGAACACCTGAACATTTTTTGGAGCCATTAGTTGTTATGGGGGGATTTGAATAACATTCTTCTTTTATTGTCTGAATGTTATGGACAGCCTTTACTTTTCACATCATCGTTAAATAAAGTGAGACTGAAAATAACGCAGTGTTTGTTTCATCTGCACACAAGTCTTTGGTGTAGTAGAATCGTTCCTGTGGTTCTCCAAAGTATGTTTGCATTTATAATATTGATTTATCAATGAAGAAATCAGTCCACAATCTGTGCTTTTAAACTTGAAAATGACGCTCTTTAGTAGCTTCTAGTGGCAGCCTTAGGAAACTACAAAAACAAATGCATAATCTCCCTTTTGAAGTTTACCACCTGTGTGTTTCATTTCTGAGAAATTCCTTGCAAGACAGAAAAATAAATGAAAGCACTGGTGGATATTTGTAAAATGTCAGTAAATAGTTAGCTAGTTAGTTAGTGCAAGTGGACATTTGCTATGTTTAAAAATAAACATTAGCTTAGCATTAGATTGTTTACCTGTCCAACAAATACAAAGCTAACTCCGTATGAGTATTCATGTTTTTCACAGTTTGAGACTAGAATTTTCAAATATAAATATAGATGTTCACAAGCACGAACCATGCAGTGGGCCTGACTGACATTTATCAGCAACGTGCTAATATAAAATTTTCAGAAGAGTGATTAAAATATTAAGAATGTGAAATAAAGGCAATTGGCCCTTTTCACAGCATTTAGACTTGTCATAGTAGGAAAAGCACAGGTGTTAGTAATAACATTAACAATGGCTCTGTTCCATTCAAGTGTCCTACTAAGTCCTGACAGTGTGACAGTGAGCCAGCATGCACAAGGACCCTGAAACTGAAGCAGCTAAATGGAATTCAGCCATCATTAATTGTGTTATTTATGCCTGTGCTTTTCATACTGTGATATTTCAAAAGGTCTTCTGTGAAAAATAATAAAATAATATAATGTAAAAGATTTGAATCTGCCAAATGTTCTACTCTGATGAGTACAGCCACTGACAGACAAATAAAAGAACAAAATCATGTTTACTGTTGGTTAGAATTTGCGCTAGTTTGTCGCTGCTATGAAGACATCCACAGTTAAAGGAACACCTCCGCTGTTAGCTCACTGGATACAACAAGAATTACTTTCATGTGTAGTGTGGCTTGACAGGTCCTTGAGGTAAGACCAAAACACACACACACACACACACACACACACGCACACACTCTTTAATGGCATTACAGAGCTATGTTTTTTAGACGAAAATGCTGCCACTGAGTCGAAAGTCTTTGTTGATCTCTCACTCCAAAGGCAGAAAACTAAAATGGAGTATAGTGCACCCATGTGATACACTGGCCAGTCAACATTAAGGCTCTTAATTGGCACACCAAAAGGCACACGCAGCAAGCAGGCTGCCTGCTGCCCTCACACAGAGAGGCACTGCAAAGGACAAATAAATTTGTAATGAAAAGCCTTGTATGTTGAGGTCGATAAATAATTGAACTGTTAGGAGGAACCCAGTGGCAAACAGGATGGAGGGGATGAGTGTGTGTGAGTGTGTTCCTGACAGTGTCACTGTGTGTTTGTACCCGCACTTGTGTGTCATTTTTATGTGTGCACGTGTCCTCTTGTCAGAGCTTTTCCTTATCCTCACTTTCAAATATTTAGCATGTGGATGCTAGACGCGGTTGCAAACTGTGTTCAGTTCTCACGGAGAAGCAGTAGAGAGATGGCTGAGACTGTGGCCGACCAAATCCCCTACTGTCATCTGGCTGTAGCCAGACACTGCACGTATCCTGGAATACTTCATTTTTGAAATTAATTTACTTAAAAGAGAGAGCATCCAACAAGACACTAAGTATCAAGAGAGGCCCTTCACCCAGATTATACACACGCTTGCCTTGTGTTGTATTTAGCCAAACATGGTGATGCACAAAAATGAACATGAAATATTCAAATAGTTTTGTAGTCAGGGGAGTGGTCCATTAGAGGGTCTTCCTTATAAAAAGAGCTAAAACCTCAGCTGTCCTGCCGGAGGCTAAATACCTGCCAGAGGGATTTTTCACACATGGCAACCTGAAAGTTGTTCTACAACTTTTGTATAAAGCACCAGTAAACAAGCTATTAACCATTAATAAAGCCAGTAGTTGTAACTTACAAACCCTTCATAAAGGGATAATTATTAGAAAGTGGTACTGCCCAAGTATTCTGCGTTTTCTGCCTCCGCAATAATACCACCATCATCAAAACACCAAATGAGGGAATATCTTTCGGAAAGGGGTTGCTTGTAGTGATGAACCTACAGAGAATTATCACCCGAATCTGCAGCTCCGCTCGTCTTTAAGGAGCTTCATAGCGAGTTTCAGCTCATTGTTTAGCTGTCCGGCCCACAACTTTACGGTTTTGGTTCAGTCTCTAAAGCAAGCACTGTACGCTACCTGTTCAGCACCAAACAGCAGACAGACAAAGTTACCGACTAACTGGTGAACATAGTGGAGCGTTTAGCAGCTAAAAAGCCAGATGTTTCCCTCAGGAGTTGGTAGAGACCAAAAACAGAGCTAAAAGAGAGAGAATATTGGACTTAAATAAACTTACATAACTATATGGCGTTAGAAATCTTTAGTGACATTTAGAGATTACAGTAGGCATACAGTATTTTTTTAACTTTGGACAGAGCCTGTCTAGCTGTTTTTCCCTGTTTAGTCTTTATGCTAAGCTAAGCTAACCACCTCCTGGCTCTAGCTCAATAGTCAGTTACATCATGAGAATGGTATTGATCGTCCCATCTAACTCTCGGCAAGGAGGCGAATAAGCTAAAGTGTCGAACTATTCCTTTAAGTTGCCGATATTCTATACGACTTTGCAGGACAATTGATAACCTTGTGATGGCTGTAATTGTTCATACAACTCAGTCGGGAATCAAGTGAACTTAAGCTTTTAAACCCGGCGCGCCTCTGCTGCTGCTTACTGATTCAAAGACAACCACCAGATTCTGCCGAGTTGCTTCCGCAGGAAGAAACGCTCCAGTGTGTGTAAATGCTGCGTGACCTTCTCTCTCGTCTCAGCGGGATCATGCTGTGCAAATGGAAGGCGGGTTGATTAAGTTGACCTGGGTGTCAGTGGAAGGGAAGCGTCTATGTATCCTCCTTCACATGTGATGGCTCCATTGGAGAAATGAAGGCTTAGTCGGAGACGAGAACGGCAAGCGCACGAGCCAGTGCTATATCCAATTTATCCAACTCATGCACACGTGCACATATTGAGCTGCATTGATCTAAGTATTGAGATGGAGAGGGACACACACATACACACACATACACACCAGACCACACACACACACACACACATGAATTTCATAGGAGCTCCTATGACAGTTTTTATGTCACAATAACTTTATTTTATGATGGTGTATGAACGCAACAAGAAGGTCACACTGTATTTACTGAAGGGCTCTTGTTGCAACCAAACCAAATCTTTTTAGCCATGTTAGCGGCCTCTTTGGTCCAGACTAAAATATCTCCACAATACTCGATTATCGGATATTGGATTGCCATAAATTTGCAGATAGTCATGGTTCCAAGAGGATGAATTTTAGTGACGATGATCCCTTGACTTTTACTCTTGCCCCAGGGTTCACATTTGTGGTTTTGAGAGAAATATCTCAACAACTATTGGATGGATTGCCATTAAATTTGATAAACACATTCACATCCCCCTCGGGATGAACTGTAATCACTTTGAAGATCACTCAACTTTTCATCTAGCGTTAATGATCAGTTCAGTTGTCCAAAACTTTGGTTTATGACATTCCTGCATCAGCCTTTGTGTTTAGTAATAATTAGCAAGTGTGGGCACGCTAACATGCTAAACTAAGATGGCGAACATGATTGCTTAACATCAGCATATTAGCCTTGTCATTGTGAGCATGTTAGCATGCTGATGTTAGCTCAAAGCACTGCTGTGCACAAGTACACAACCTCACAGAGCTGCTGGTATGGCTGTAGACTCTTATTCTTGCTTACACACATTCTAAGTTTCTGCTTCTTGTATTCAGTCGAGGGCTCTGATTTATTCATTTCATTGACACGAACAAGCTAACACGTGTAGAATTCAAAATGTGAAATCTTTCTGAACTCCTTGAACTCACTCCATCCATGGTAGCGCCACGAAAAAGTTCCATGGGCTAAAAAGAAGTTGCACTTTGATTTCTATCTTTTGGACCAGTTTTAATTGGATTTTGTGATTAATGATGTTTTGTTGTACGTTGCCTGGAGTGAAAGACGGTGTTTATGAGATTATCTTTGATCCCGATCTGCAATCCACACCTGTCTTTGCACAGCTAATTGTAAGTTTACACAACAGTTGGAATCTTACCATAGAAAGTCTTACTGCAGGAAGCACTGAGGCAGGGAAGTACATACACCCCCTCACACAAAAATAACTTATACTGACGTGTGACTCATTCACAAACTACAGTAAGGCAACAGTGCATATATACTGTACACACACACACACACACACTGACAATAAACCCAGAACAATCTTTCTGTTCAAAACATGTTTCTGACACACTTTTTTCGTCTTTGTCTATCTCACAAAGGCTGAAATATCACCATTTTAACGCTGGAAAAAAGGAGCTCTCAATTTCTATTAAAATCTGTATTCGCCGGGGAAAACCGACACTGACACAAAAGCATAATAACATATTCATCTCCAGTATTCCCTCGTTCAAAACCCTTTCTAAAGCAGTGTTTCTGAGGTCTCAGTAACCTTTGTTAGTGGTTTATTACCTGTGCCACTGGTTGCCATTTTCCCCATTAATCTCCAGCATTCAAGGATTTTCAGACGGGACTTCTAATCCCTCCTCAGTACCACATTATGGCAATCTAACCTCATCAAGATGAGTGGTCAAGGGCACATTGGAGAGGACATTTGAGAAAGGAGCATATGCCGTATGTATTAGTATGCTAGTCAGAGCAAAGAGCTGAGAGGGCTCCTCACACAAATGTGTTGATGAAAATCCCCAGCAAGATGATCATTCATGTTTAAATTGAAACATCACTGATAATGATTCAATAATTACATTATGTTATAGATGATGTGGAAAATCGCTTGATATATGGCCATATTGTCCCAAAAACTCATTTCACTGTTTGAAAAACAGCCATTTCCTGGAGGAGCATGTGTGGCATGGGCTGACTGATGCCTCCATACATACCAGGATAACTGATTAGAGAGAGAGTTATGGCCAGTAGTTACAATCTCCTGCAGATAAATTTATGGCTGACATATAATGACGGCACACTCTGCTGAATCCGTAGTAAATCCAGGACATGGACTTCCTCTGTCCTTGAGAACCCGGGTTGGTCTCTCCTCAGTCTCCAAAAGCAAATGTACCCTGATCTAAAGCTGCAGCGTTCAATAACTGGACAGTCCTGCTGCTCCATTGATTGATCCTAATCTGCTCTACTGCCTGTAATGAACCATACCCATGCTTTATTTTTTTAACTGCAACTCATGTATACTTACTGAGAACAACTGAATCACTTGGTTAAACTGGTCACAACTGGTAGACATATGCAAGCAGAAATGAGGGATCACACATTGCTTTGTTTGAAGGGGTAACAAGCCAAAAAGATTCCTATTCACGTCCATGCATTATGAAACCAAGCTCTGGAGATGTAAAGATTGGTAATCCATCACTCCAATCATGTATTTTTAAATTCCATTGATGGAAGTGCAGATTGATTTGACAAGTCTGCACTGCATTACCTCGCAACAATACTGTAACTCACGGGGTAAAATAATAATGTAAAAATAAATGCAGGCTTAATGTTCAGTGTGGTTGATTGAAGTTTAAAGAGTCTGTGGATTGATTTTCATACAGAAATAAATGGAAACCGCTGTGGAAGATGGGAAAATACATAAAAAAAATCTGAAACACAGCAACAAAATGATTAGCTGTAATGGATGTTAAGTCTTTAGTTGGGCTAAAACATGTAAAACACAGGTACTGTATAGCCCTTTAAGTTAAGGCCCTGCTACACTGTTCATATTTTGTGATTTTACACAATAGAATAATGTGATTTTACAATCACTAGAACTTCATTGAGAGACCAAAGACAGTCAAACTTTGGATATAAAAAGCATTTAATGAATTTGTCGTAAAACAAATACACAACATACACCTGTGTGATTAATGACCCCCTTAACAACCAGAGAGGATAGCATGATCATAATGACCAGATCACTTCCTTGATTTGTTACTGAAAAGCATCCGTTCACCGTATAAATGTTCAGTTGGATAACCAGTAAATATGCGATCTGTATAGATATCCAGCAGCATCGTCTTTTCTGAATCTAAAACACTTTGAAGTGTCTAAGCAAAATACCACCCTAGGGTCATGGTGTTTTCACCATCTTGCTTCCACCCATCAAATCTGTTCAGCTGTGTGCAGACAGACTGCGGGGCATGTGTGCTGTGGGTTTGTCCTGCGACTGACCCATGACTTAACTGGCTGTCACAGGGAGTGAAAGGCTTGCCAGCGAGCAGCTGTGGCCTTGGTGCCACAGTCAGGCCTGTGGCCCTCGGTCCAAGTGTCTCTCTGCGTGCGAGAGACATAATAGTGTCAGTGTTGGTGGTGCTAAAGAGCCCGTTTGTTGATGTTGAAGATTTTGACAGAGTGGTCGGCGCCGGCACTGGCAAGCTGGACCCAGGAGCTCTCCTCCTCGATTTCACTCTCTCCGTCAGTCTGTCCATCCTTCTTGTTGTTCTCTCGACCTACTCGGCCGGTCCTGGGCCTCCAGCGGAGCCTCTTGACTGCCAAAGAGTGGCTTTGTCTGCGAAAGAATGTGTAATGAAGGGAAACAACAAGATACTGCTTTGGATGACAAGAGTAAATCCAGAAAAATAGTACTACTACACATACCTTACTACTGTACCATCTCTCCTTCTCAAATACAAAACATGTACAGAGATGATCCCAAACTTCTCTCACCTGATCTTGGGATTATTGGACATCCACACAACAGAGAGGTGAAAAATATACACTAACTTGATTTTAAAAGTTGTCCAACTGGCACAAATGCAGCACTGAGGCCTGAGCAGCAGAAGCCTTCTGATACAAAGAGACACCTGTCTTCAATTCACTTCCTGAGCTCTACAGATGATGACTCACACACCAGTGTGGGGGTACAACACACACAGGAATACACACAAGTACCTGTCGATGCCTTCCCTCCTAACTGCTACCCGGTTTAAAGGAACGCAGCCATTCATCCAGCAGCCTGCCGCCTTTTTCTCCATAACACATAACAGAAAGCTTCTGCCTCTCACCAGCCATCAAACTGAAGCCACACTATTGTTACTGTGACACACTGTCATTTACATGCGCTGCCAAAGGCCATTGGAGGCCTTTCAAAGTTGCATCAGGAACTGAACTTCGGGTGAACTGTGTGTGTGTTGTAAAGGATACGAGATGTCCGTTTCTCCACAGCTGCTCCAGTCGTGTCCTCCAGCAGGCTCCTGGCCAGAGCTCCACCTGTACAGCAAGATCCTGCCGCACTCCAGGCCCACTGCAAGCAGGTAGCTGTGGATGACACCAAAACACACAATTCATTTCCGATGCTCAAACCTTAAGGCTATGGCCTAGAAACAAAATTTTCAGACTTGGATTCCACTACAAATTTTAGATCCTTTCACCAAATTAGATTCCACAGGATTTTCACAGGATCTAAATGTTTTATCTGGGGCTTTAAAGGAAGAATCCAGCAGCTGAGTCCCACACTTTATTATCAAACTTTCTGTTGAAGTCAGACTCCTGCATTGTGTCTACACAATGATATATTCAGTATTGATTTGTAGTCTCTCACTTTCCATGTTTCCCTGCCAATACGAGCAAAGACTGTGCTGAGCCATAACAGGTAACTTCTCCTGTTCTTTCTTGTGCTTTAAAATAACTACAAACAAGTTTGTATTCAAACAACGGACAGCCTTCTTACTTTTTCCTCTTGCACTTTAAGTGTATATTGTTGTAGTTAAAAGCAGGATATTCTATGAACAAAATAAGAAGAGTGCCTTGTCTATTAGTGCTCCCTGAGATAATTTATGGATTCGGCTGCTGTGAGCCATTTCAGTCATTAGGTAACTAATTTCCTCAACCCATCTTCACTGGGTGGAACATCTGCTGTTAACTATTTCTGGGTCACTGTAATGTCTTATCAAATGAAAAGATGAAATAAACAACCAGGTTATTGGTTAGTTGAGGTTTTTCCACAGCCCAAATAAAGTATCAATCATTTTTCACTTTCAAATTCTTTGCAGTATGTTTTCAGCGTACAGAGCTCAGAGTTTCATCTAGATTCAGCTGGTGATACCTGTTCATAAAGTTGGCCATAATACAAAAATAAAAAACATGGTTATGTGTGTGTGTGTACCTGTTATCAGAGCAGAGTACGGGGCAGAAAGCCACGGCGGTAGCAGAATCGCCCACATCCAGGATAGAAGAACACGGTTTAATCTCAGGAGGAAGCACAGAGTCTCCAGAGTCCTCTAATCTGCACGGGCCCCACACTATCACCTGGACACACACACACACACAAAAATAACTTGTGTGAGCAATCAAAAAATTAAACTGATCCTCGCTACAAAAAGGCATTCATTACATTACCACCCCAATCAGTTTTCTTACCATCACTTTATCACCTTAAAGGCTTAAAAGCAAAGTCCTGTACATATATATTTCTTTAAACGCACCAACATCTGAAAATTACCTTCTTGTCCCGACTGGATGTCACAAAGTATTTGCTGTCTGGGCTCCAGTCACACGACCAGATGATTCGGCTGTGTATGGCTGTGTCCTTCCCTGTGTGTGCATGCAGCGTGAACGGCGGCTCTGCATGGATACAACAAACACAAACAAGTACAGAGATCATATAAAGAATGAATTCAAACCCAAAACACTATTATCAATCCCAGCACTAACATATTTTATCCCATTTCGTTTATAGAACAACACAGTGACTCTTCATTTTTGATGAGAGATGAGCTGGTAGTCAAAACTTTGTGTCATGATTATTGCAGCATGACGTCAGCATGTTTAGATCCCTGCCTCGCTGCTCTGTGGCTACAAAAGCTCTCCCGAGCGACAAATAAACAACCAAACAAGACAGAGAACCTCATTCCAGCCCTCCATTTCAGTCAGTTTTGGTTTATGACCTGCTGCTGTTTATTTCCCCAGCCTAAGTCATTTCAGACCCCAGATTGGTTTTCCCCAGAGAGCTTGTTTGTATGCTGCTGGCAGCCGCCTGTCTGCGCGTCCGCAGCAGTGCTGCTCTCCACTGACACACACACACACAC
>NTHP01000003.1:1431880-1451495 GCA_003416845.1 Oplegnathus fasciatus | reverse complement strand
AAAAAAAAAACCTGGTCAGAAGGAATAGAAATAGAGGAGGAGAGAAATGGAGAGGAGACTCTACTATGCACTTTCACATTCAACAAAAAGGTTATTTCAGGTAGGGGGTTTATTTATTTTCTGGCATCAAGAGGAAAAAAGCCTGAGCTGTGGAGGGAGATTGGCTTCACAAGACTTGATTTCAAACACCCACTGCTGCTTTTCGTTTCCCACTGACCACCTTTGTCTAATAAGAAGAAGATGAATACGTGACATCCGCACTGGCTTCAGGCGCTAATCATCGTCCCTTTGTCAGAGAGGAAAATCAAGACTTTCATGGCTGCTCCTTTCTGTGGTCTTTGTTGCTCGTCACTGTGGATGTGAATGATGAGCTCAAAGGCGGAAAAATGTAACTGATCAAGTGTGGAATCTTTGGTGCCTGCCATGGCGAGGTGAGCCATTTCTCTGCGATGGGATGTGTGTGTGTATGTGTGTGTGTATGTGTGTGTGTGTGTGCACTCATGGGATACATTCTGCGTGTGTGAGCATGTCTATGTCAGTAGTTTGTGTCTGATATTTTTACAACTCTGCGCATGAGTATGTGTTTCTGTGTTTCTGTCAGGTATGTGGAAAGGTAATCTGAGGTACTCCTGAACCACCTGAGAATTTTCCAGTCTTACTTAAAAAAAAAAGAAAAAAGCTGTGGGGCAGATGGGCAGAGAGCTGCTTTTTCTTCGCCATCCACACTTGTGTTAAATTTAGCCCCATTCTGGCACAACAGCAGCTGTTGGGAGCTAAGAGAGATGAGGTGGAGGGGTGAGAAAGGAAAGGAGGAGAGAGATAATGTGAGAGAGGGAGATGAGACAGGAAAAGAGAAAGGGAGGCAAGTGGTGGAAAAAAAGAGGAGGTTGAGGACGGAAAGTGACAGAAGGATGACGGAAGGCAGGCGTGGGGGAGTGAAAGAGAAAGACAGATCATGGAGAAAAAAAATAATAAGGAGAAAGGTGGTGCAGGCAGAGGCTATGGCATGTCTTCCACCAGCCTCTCCATCCCCTGTCGGATGTGTTGGGGAATGGGCCGTAAAAGAGGGGGTTCAGTGTGAGTGAGTGATAGAAGGGAAGATGGGGGAGGACAACCTCGGCTTGTCTAAACTCACAGTGGTGCGCTGGGCTCGGTGCCTCTTCATCACTGTCTATCACTTCTATTCCTGACACCTCAATGTCAGGGAGAGTGGAAACCGACGCAGGGGCACTGACAGCAGGAGAGAGAATACCAGGGGAGGGCTCAAGCTCCGGATCATGTCAAGAGCCACTGAAAGGGAAGCTAGCAGAAATAGAGTGGGAAATTGGTATGTGGGACTGTGTGGTTATGTGTGCAAACCCTGTGTGTGTGTCTCTGTGTGTGTGTGTGTGTGTGTGTGTGTGTGTGTAAGGGTCTGTGCATCTGCATACGCCCTCCTCGTATTCAAGTCAACACTCACCTGCTCCACCCAGACTCCAGATCCCTCCTCAGGAGCCCAGAGGATCATGGTTTTGTCCATGGAGGCAGAGAGCAGACTGAGAGGCTGTTGCAGCTCGCCACCTGCGGGGGGAGACAAAGAGACACTGGAGAACCCACACGAGAGCAGCACACACAGTGAATAATGGTCAACAGACAGTCAATTATACAGGCCAGTGGTTTTCAACTTTCTTTGCTTGTGATCCGAAGCAATGTGTACTCACAGTTGCATATGTCTGTGAGTTATGAGCTGTTGTGATGCTCCTTTATCAGATTGTTTCATTTGAATAGTGTGAGAGGTAACCCTATCCAATATTTAACAACAAAATAGCAAAAATTAAGGAATAAGCATAATTCGGTGGCAAATATGTGTTTTTTTTTCATTACCTATTTTGTTCATCATCTCACCACCCCTCAGATTGACCTCTTGAAACACTGTATTGGACTTCCATGATTTATTTTTAAGGCTGCACAGTAACCATCATACTTTTGCCTCCACAATTTATTAAAGTTGGTAGCACATGATACTGACACTTTGCATTTAGGATGCCTGCTCTGATGCATAAAATCAAGTGCTACCTACATGTGCTTACAGGTAAAAAGACTGACCAATCACAGACGAGGGTGCTGAGATTAACTAGTCTTTCCAAACACAGTGGGAGCAGCAGGCAAGAGCATTACTGCAAGAGGAGTGCAACTGTATTTTATGTAGGGATATATGAAGAGATTCATTTTCATTAAGATGCATGGTACCATGTCATGTTATAATTATTATTACATTGTTTGTAAAGATGGAAAAATAATCAGGACAAAAAATGTCATTTCAATATTGAGCAAAATAATTGCGACCACCTTTGCACTCTGCATAATTGCTGCATAATTGTGCAGCTTTACTTACTTGAAGTATCTAAACATAATGATGTGTGATGCACACAAAAGCTGGGATGGGTGTGAAGTGATCTTGATGTAATAAGCTTTTAAAGCAACCAGAGTTTAAAGAGAAGATTTAGCACATCCATCAGTCTTTCCCTTGAGAACTAATTAAGCCAATAACTTTTCACACCCGTTTTTTTCTTTTTTTCTTTGACACTGTCACCGTCTCTTGCTGGCTTTTGTAAGCAACAGCATTGTAAGACAAAGGGAGAGAAATGATGTCTCTCAGCTTAGCATGCAAGCCAATCCATTTACTTCCACAGGCTGCAGAGACGGAATAAGTGATTGAAATGTTTAGGAGGAACTATGTCTGATACTGAAAGAAAAAGTTCGAGAGAGATTTTAGCAGGGACATACTGCCAATTATCTACAAAAGTTGTGAATAATGACCATGTTTTTTAAATAAGGTACCTTTGTAGAGAGGAGGCTGCCAGTGGACTCCATAGACCCAGTTCTCATGGCCTGCCAGGACCGTCTCAAGAGACACAGCGAACACTGAGGGCACAGGCAGGAAGACAGAGCGGCCAGATGAAGACTGTTATCAAGACACCAGTTTTATGCTATGAACAAGAGGAAGGTAGCTAATTAACTGAGTAGGTAGAGATTTTTTGCTTGTTCCATGAAAAATCAATTAAGTATGTGATAAAGGTAAACACACATGCACATGCCCGCTTGCTTCTTTATGGAGGTCGGTAACCACCATGTGCCATTAAACCATCAAAAAGCACGTCTCTTCATTTGGTTAATTAGCACCCTTTTTATAATCAAGCCTGCGTGAACCGCTCACCTCTCTCCTTCACTTCAAAAACGTCCTCTTTCATTTTGATGATGGTGTGATCGTCCTCTGTGCGGGCGTCTGTCCCAGACTTGGCACACAGCCTCCACACTCTGATGAGACAGTCCTGTGAGCAGCTGGCTAATAACAGCTCCCCACCTGAAACGAGTCAGAGAGAGAGCCTGAAAACCCTCCTGAGTCAAAGACATTTTCTATCAACTCTTAAGCTACCCCATCACACCGGCCTTTGCATTAGTTACTCTCCTGCGGTGCTTTGATGAAAAGTGTGTCATCATCAAATATATTACTACGGTTTAGCAATACTTTAAGAATCGTCATATGAAGTTTAGTTCTTAATATACTTCAAGCTGATAAAACCTGCATAAACTGAATTGTGGGCCTTTTTGGAGGGCAGCACAACAAGCTGTAAACTAAACATTGTTACATTATCACCTTATAAATTTTATATAGTTAACATGCTAGCAAACAGTTACTTATCTACACATCCAGCACACTGTTTCCTTCAATTATTTGTTAGAACTGTTATCAAGGCATTATAGCAGAATGCTGCTGACTGTGACGTGGCCAGTAAGACAGCAGGAGTACAGGCCAAATATACACCGACAGGTGGTAAACAAAGCACATGCCACTATCTCTGAGTGTCCCCGTCTGTCACATTATGCGTTTCAGGTTTTGCCCAATGGCCACTGGCCCAGATTTGCCTCTGCCAAGATAAACAGACATAATAAAAAAAATCCTCTGTTGCTACCACCTGGATGCTTTGAGAGGTAGGAGGCCATTACTGTTTGTTAATCATGATGTAATGATGGCAATGATGATTTGTGTTGATGCTCGCCGGAAACTACTTGCATTGGTGACTTTCTTGACCTGGTCAGACTTTTTTTTTTCATGGAATATTGTTTTTGATACTTGTACAAAATAAATGACCCATAGGCAACAAATAAAGTTCAACTTATTTTGAATCATGAGCGTGGAGTTTTTCTTAATTCATTACATTTTAAAATCCTAAGGGACGAGATGAAATTATTGGGGTGGGGGTGGACTGAATCTTATATTTGATTTTATAAAAAAGCGAGACCCAACCCAGACTTATCTATAATTCAGCTGGACCCAAAAAATGCAATTCCCCCCAAAGAACTCAAAACAAAAAAGTAAAATTTATGGCAAAAGTACCAAAGAGGTGAAAATACAGACACACTCTAATTTTGAATAAAGAGCTGCTAAATAAACTAACAATGAAGAGGCTCCAGCTCTGTGGAAGGGCTTGAGCACCACAATATTTTTACCCCACCCTGAATTACAACAAACAGCCTTAAAATTAAGATGAATTATATCACATGATGTTGTAGCCTGATGTGTACAATACCAGACTGTTTCTGCTCTAAGAATGTTGATTGCATAATTTAATGTGGAGAATGAATATAAATTCATTTCAAAAGAGTGGTAATAACCTGGGTAAAGCCCGTGGTTGACAACATATGACCAGCTGATTTTATTCTACTGCTTCGATTGATGGAAAAAAAATCATGATTTTGAAAATAGGACGATGATAGAAACACAAAAACAAAAAATAGCATCATGCTCTGAATCCTGGCGTTTAACAGCTATGATAAACTGCACCTCTAGTGCCGCAATTTGCCATCTGCCAAGTCATAAAAGAACAGAATGATTTATTTAACTACTATCACAGTGGAGAGAGGGTTTTGCCATTCCTATGGGGATATTTCATATAAACAAACTTCTCTCTGTCTCTTCGCTGGCTCGTAACTTGGCAGCGTGGAGGAGGTCATAGACTGTGAGTGGGACGGAGACACTGGTGGAGAGGGCTGGTTGAGGAGATGAAATAGCTTTTACACAGTCAGAACAGTGCAGTAATGAAGTGCCCTTGAAGAGGGTTACACAATTAGTAGAGAGCCTGGATTGGATCCACGCGTTGCCATGTGCCATCACAATACTGTGAATAGCACACTGGTTGGTGAAGCTGGACTCAAAATAACTGGTGCAAAAGCTGGAAACTGACTCTAATGATCTAAAAAGAGAAACGTGTCTTTTAGCTTGCTTATTTGCTTTTTGCTTTAAGAAGGTCAAAATGCGCTTGTTTGTGTTTTTCGTCAAATTGGGTGAAGTATGTGACTGGAAATCTTCTCCCTCTTCTCAGCATTCATCAAATCACAAGTTATCTGACTCTTTCAAAACCCAACATTATCCAGCTTTGCAGACTTGCTTGAGATAAATCAAAGATAATAGAGAACCACAAACGAGTGCTTTTAGGCCTCCAGAAGACGAAGACCACCATATCAGAAACAAAAAAGGGGTACCAAATTTTAGAATTGCTATTATATGCACGCATAAAATTGGAAAACAAAACAAAAAACAATAAACAAAATGTTTTTTACTCATTTAAGGACACATCTGGACCCTTAGCCCCTTTCTGTAACTTACCACACCTTAAACTTTGTGTTGTTTGCCCAAATCAAATAAGCTCATAGCAGAAAAAACTACAGTATACTGACTCCAAGCTAAAAAAGAGGCACCATTTTCAGTTACTAACATTACTAATAGAATGAAACAAGTATCGCTTTGCCCATATACTGTCTACAAAGCTCATTATTAGCCACCAAGCAAACATTAAAACAGTAAATCTAAGAATCTTATCATGTATTTTTACTATCAAAAACATCTTGCTAGCTTGCTTTGTTAGCTTGCCAAAACCCAACACTGGTGACTTAGTTGTTATTCTCACCACCTATCAAAAAGAATATGGGCTCAAACCTGGTACCCAAAGAAAATCTGACTGGGCTTAATTGTTGTTAAAGTACGGTTTTGCAATTCAATATTAGAAACTAATAGAAATAGCCAATCTTCTTGCTGTTGGTCTCGTTTGCTTATGTAGGTCATATAGAGGAACTGAGACTGTTTCATAACCAGTTAAAAACTCCATAAGTACTTTTAAGTGAGACATGGAAGCCTACTGGGATAGTAACAGTTCATTTAAAACAGGTTCTACTGCTGAAACAGTAACACTACCTTTACTCCAAACAGTAGCACTCACCTAGAGACGCCCATGCCACTCCACGAACCCAGTCTTCATGTCCTTGCAGTGACATGGCTTTCTGGAGCTGCTGTGGAGTAATTTAAAGGGGTCAAATGTTGCCCTCAAACTTAAGAAATTCAAATGAAAGAGTTGGCACAGAATACATGAATGAGCTGCCCCTGAGAGAGTACCGTTCTGAGCTTACCTGTCCGTTGGACTGCACATACAGATGCACCTGAGAGTTATCACCCCCACAGGCCAGTATGGGAACTGTGAGAAAAGAAGTTCAGGTTTTCACACAGTCATGCAAGTACACACACACGGCAGGTTGCGCACATTTACATCAGGGTCTAGGTTTTATAAACAAGAGCGAGGTGGAAGGGAAGCATGAAGAACAGCATCAAACAGACGACAGGCATGTAAGCTAGAAAGGCGAAATGACACGAGACACTTCAAACGCATGCTGCATTTTGAATATGACATGCGGTTACAGGCGCTAAAGCAGTGGTACAAATTGAGATGGATGACAAGAGAGGAAAAAATGTCTGTGTGTGTGCGAGTGTGTGTGGCGCACAACTTAAAGGATGTCTATGTAGGAACGGCTTAGGCTTACCTCTGCTGCCTGGCAACAGTGCCAGAGAAACATCCATCATGAAACCGCTGCCAAATGATAAGGTATGGAGGCACTCCACTGTGGAACACACATGCACATGGAATTAAACTTTCTGACGCTCTACGAGTAATACTGCTACACAATTAAAAAAAATAGATATTATGTTAAACTACATGGCTTTTGGTTTTTGTGTGAACAGAATTGCGTGTGAAAATACTTCTTTTGACTGTTCCTGTGTGAAATATTTGCCAAAAGATGAATTTTTTTTCTCTGCCTCCCCAGGGGTCAAGGGTCTTTCAGGCTGCCACAATGTGCATACAGGCACCAATATAACATAGATAGTATTTTTATCTGGGAATATGCCCCAAGGTTATGCCCAGTCCACGCACATACAGGCTTAATTTCCATGGCTGTCAAGCAGCATCAGTGTTCAACTGCACTGACAGGTGGACAGAAACTTTCACCAAAGGGAAGCTGTTATGGGTGACAGCTCTGAAAAAAGGAGAGTAGATATGGATGACAGCTCGGAACGCCACCGATATTCAACTATGTGAAGAAATTAAAGCAATATTACAATTAACACAGCAGTTGTGCTTTGTTCAACTTACATTAATTAGGAAATAAAAACATTGCAAGGAGAGGTTGCATGGTATGTACAGTCATTTCTGTGCAAAAAACAGGTGGCATTTCACTTTTTTTCTTTCACTGACGGATTATTTTGCCTACATGTTAAGTGAAAAATAAGACAGTCTACTGTAAGTGTATGTAAGAATATAGACACATTGTCATAGATGTAATATACCCTAAACAGTTCTGCAGCACTGCAGAGATGAAGTAAATTATCATGTTGTTTGTAAACACTGCCATGCCGTCTGGCAGCCACTAGGGGGCAGATATTGTAACTATAAGTTCATTAATAAAATTGATTATTCATTTATCAAGTAATATGTGCATCTCATCATTTCCAATATTATTACGGCAACAAACAACTCCACAGATTGACACTAAAAATGTATTTGCCCGTTTTTTTGTGTCTCTCACCTTCTTTGGCTTCATTGCATTGCCACAGTCTGACCGTGGAGTCAGATGCTGAGGAGGCCACCAGGATCTTTGAGTCCTCCACGTAGATGGCATCCACAGCACAAACTGGACCGGTATGGCCCTTACACTCCACTGACTGGATGAACTGGAAATGGCAGAGCACATTTTAGAAGATATCTATTAAGAGAGGCAGGAAAACTTGAGACAGAAATACTGTCTGATGAAACAGGTGGCTTACCTTCCCATTTTGAGCCTCCCAGACGATGAGGCGATTGTCTGAGCCTCCTGAGATAAGATGTCTCTCTGGAGCTGCCACAACAAAAACAACACAGTTAAGTAAAGATACACTATAGTATTGCAAAAAGTGCTTTTGTGCACTTTTGGTCTGGGGCTGTTTTTCATAGTTTGGGCAGTGCCACTTAGTTACAATTAAAGCGTAATGCTACAGACTACAATGATATTTCTAGACTAAAGCATGCTTCCAACTATGTGACAACCGTGTGGGGAAGGCTCTCTGAGCTGACGGGAATAGTTTTCCAGGTTTGGTGTGGAAGAACTTGATAAGCCTGCACACAGTCCTCACCTTAAAGATGTAGTCTACAATCCTAATCCAATACACTTTTTGTCAAATTCAGAGAATATCTCCTCACGGTCCGCTAGCTGTCCGTTCTGTGTGTGCGCTGAAAGAAAGTCTGATGTTTATACACAGCCCTGGCTCTGTAAATGGGAAACAAACAGAGCAGCTCGGACCGAGCCACCAACCCCTTCTCATTCCCAGGTCGTCATATACCGACGCTTTGTCACAACTCGTGCACAGGACAACACTAATGCTGTGAGTTACTCGCGTGAGTTTAAAGGAGCACTGAAGGGAGGGGTGCATTTGTTTGGCTGTTGAGTTCAAATATCAACAAGCTTTCCCCAGAATCGTAGACTACACCTTTAACCCCATCCAACACCTTTTTGGATGAACTGGAGCGCCGAGCCAGGATTATTTCTCAACATTTATGCCCGACCTCACTACCAGCCAGGTTCCAACATCTGTTGAACAGCCTTTCTAGAAGAGTGGCCTTTACAGCAGCATAATAATACCCATGGTTTTGGAATTAGATGTTCAACAATCACACACGTAATGCTGGGTTGTCCATATACTTTTGACCATATAGTGTATATCCCTTAAGGCTTATGAGTGGCAGCAAAGGAACTTCACACAAGCTTGTATTAAAAACACAATGAAGAAGACCAGTTGAAGACTAAACATTTACACCAGTGAATCAATTTTAGATCTATAGACTGATATAAACAGATCACAACCTGCTGTTTCCTCCCTCTCCACACTCACCACAGTCCTCTCTGTGAATCCACTGGACTGTATTCACTCGGCCTGTGTGTCCATTCAGCACAGCGACAACTCTTCTCTCCTGGAGTAAACCAAATAGTGTGTTTACTAAGGAAACGAGCAACATACATGTTTATTTACAACTACAGGATGCTCGGTTAGCTGTGACAACTAACAACGCCGGCTAACTTTACAGTAGAAACAGGACAGATTTTTACTACCTGTGGGTCGTACAGAGCCACGGAGTTACATGTCCCAAAAGCTATGGTCCCTCCACGACTCCAAGAAACAACATTTGGTGTCCTGTTTGCACAACAAGCTACATGGCATGTTTCAATTACGGGCGCCGCCATCTTGAAAGCTGTAGTTGTGGCGTTGCTGTGAATGTGGCTGTAGCTGAACCGCCTCGCGCTCACAACAGTTCCGCATCCAACAGTTTGATAATGGTGATATGGTTTTTTTTTTACAACGTTTTCTCTCACCAAATCCTACGCAATTATCTTTGTTATTTTGTGTGTGTTTTAAAGTGGTTTCAATGTCGGTTATAAGCAAAAAATAAAGCGTTTTAATTCACTGAAGGACACTGCTGAGTAATGTCCACTAGATGGCGTAAGACATCACAAAATCCAGAGAGGCCCATTTCTTGCTTATAAATGATTTACTAACCCTGTAGTTTAACTTGGTCTTATTTAAGAACATAATTAGACAGCACTGCAGTATGGATACTGTCCACTTCCCAGTGGAATTCACCAAAGTAGATTATAGTATTAAAGATTATGATTTAATGTATTTGAATTCACTAATAATGAGGTGATGATTTATTGGTCTGAGTAGATTTTTTTCTTTACCCAACTACAAGGAGTCAAAGGTCAGACTAAAACAGAGCTAGTGGGGATTTAGAGCCTTGTTTGGAGAGATTTCAGCAAGATGGATGCTTGGAGATGTGAACATCGACTGAAGGTTGGTCCCCACATTCATTAAGCCGCCCTGCTGCATCCATCTAGTGGCAGCAAATGACACTGAAGACACCCCTGTATTTACTGAACAGTATACAAGTAGGAAATGGCAATACTGTTGATAACTATATAATAACAGGAGTGCTTGGTGTATCTACCCGGTCATGTGTCTTTATTAGATTATTCAAGGGTCTGGCAGCAAATTCAAGCACATCTTAGCAAAGTCAAATGTTAAAAACTTTATGCATTCCTATTTTTTTGCCTGGGTCTAAGGCAGAGGAGAACCTGATAAAATATACTGCATATAAACCAAATGGCTGATGACATTTTGCATTATTTTGGAATTGCTCCATCAACAATCAAGATGCCACAGTATACACACACTGCTGTGTCCGACTGTATTATCCCCTTGACAAGTGTTGACTGAGGGTGACTGGTCGCAGCTGAGCTAGCTGCCAGCCAGACAGCCTTGCTTGTTTTAAAAAAAAGCCCCTGAGCCTTTTGGATTTCAAAGGTTGAGGCAACACTTTTGTCACAAGGAGTTCCCAGGCACCCACTTGACATGATCAGGGGGGGGAAATGTGATGGCATCTGTGAACCCTTGAGACGATATGATAAATGACAATGTAGCAAAGACAAACAGGGATAAAGCCAAATAATATGAGGAAGTGAGAAGGGATGGAGGAAGGGTGGCTGGTTCTTTTTTGGCCTGCCTCTGACTGTGCTGACTTGTGGTATATGTGCGTGACAAAGACAAAACAGACGCACTGTCACCAACACTTGGGTAGAAAATAGATTGTGTTTGTCTAGCTATTGTTGTCCCTCCTCACTCAGTCTCGGGGAGACAGGATTTAGACAGACTTGGCAGGGTGAGACGACCTCTCTGCAGAGGATACCCATGCATCTATTGCTCTCATCTCAGGAGTGGCAGATAGGAGATAGCTGGGATGTCGCCAAACAGCTGCGTCTGTGCAAAAACATCTCTATTATCTTTGCACTGCTTTGACTACGCATTTATCATCTTCCCGTGGTGAAATCTCTGTACCTGCTTACACAATGCAGGATTAGTTTGATCAAATGTAACAGGTCATTGCAGGAGAGAGAGAGGAGGTTTATTTAGGAAAGATCCTGTCCTATTTTCAACTCCAAAGAATGTAAGGATATGTCTTTATGTGAGATGTTTTGTGAACATGTCTGCAGATACTGCAGCAAACTGTTTCTCTTAGCCAGTAATGACTGGGTCATCCAGGGAAAACACTTTGATTTACCTCGTGGACACACTCTGCATCAGCTATGGCTCCCTCATTATATGGCAACCAGGCTCCTGCTAATTAGTATATCGCAGGGAAGTCAAGTTCTGGACATATCTACAGTGGAGACACTGTAGTGTATGGATTCATGATTAGTAATAGAATCTGTGTTTGTGTGAGTGAATATAGCGGGTATGAATCTGGGTGTTCTTAACCTTGTCAGATCCTGTTAATTTGAATATATGGTATGCCCTTATTTACATAAGTGCATGGAGGGTGTGATATAATTCTAATGTATTTCCGTTTATCTTTTATTTAATATAGTGACCCCAAGTAGGATCCTGACCCCAAAACTGAGAAACTCTGTCCTATGCAATGCCTTCAAGAGGATCCCCATCTCACTGCTGTGTGCATGAAGACTTTATAAAAGCAGAAAATGAAATGTTTTACAGTGTAGATAATATCCTTAAATGTTTTATTCGTTCATTTCGTCGTGCCATATGTTGGCACCGAGTGCTCAATAACTCAACGTGCCTGAGGAGCTCTGAAGCCTTCTTGAGAGAGTGGATAGTAATTTAGGGAATAACTATAATGAACTTCATACTTAAGGGGTTGATGGATGACAGAAAGACCTTCTGTTTTTCTTTTAATATACTAAAATATTCTTGGAGAGAGAGTCATTCTCATTCAGCGCCATTTCCTCACTCACATACAAACAAGCATATTTTAACACTGTGGTTGAGGCAGACGAAAACAGTGCATGTAATGACTCTATAATTAAACTATTGCACTTTTAAGATCTCAGGTATCTCAGTATTTTTGCAACAGTTCACTGTGTATACTTTCTCTGAGCTTTCAGTAAAAGGTGAAGTGTAGAAAGAACCGGATTTGTTTTGGTGAATGCCTAGTGCTGCATGCAAGAATGCAAGTTTAGATAATGAAAATAATTAAACTACAAAAGAAAATAAGATAAATAGCTAAACCTTTGTAGATTATGTTTCCTGATACACACACACACACACACACACACACACACACACATTATCCCCTTGGAGGTGATTCAAATCATATTCAAATCTAGCCAACTGCTAATTGCTGGTGTCCTCATCAACCTATACCAGCTCATGCATAATGTGTCCATTTCTGTATCACATCCCTGCACATTCCTGCGTGTTTACATATGCCGTTATTTAACTGCAGAGAGCATCCCTGACAAATGAGGCTGCCTTCAGACAAAGAAGTTCTGGAAGGAAACCGAATGGTAATGAGTATATGCGAGGTGTCCGTGATTATGTAACAACAGAAATGGAGATGCAGAAAAGCCAAGATTACTACGATGGGTGTTTGCTGCTGCCTGGTTTTGTTTATGTGCAATGAAATTAGCCTCTGTCCCCGAGGGTGCCTACTTGGCAGGAGGAGAGCGGTAAATGACAGCAGATGACCCGCGCCTTATTAGCACTGCTGCTTTTTTTTATTTGAACATATTAAAATGTCAGATTTTTATCCAGTTTCTAATTCCGTGGTGCGTATTATTTGCACTGGAAGCTGTGTCATTTTTCCTGACCAGGGTCCATATTAACATAAACACCTGTAAGCCAGCCAGGATTAAACTCATCTAACATTATAAACAACTCCTGAAGCTTTAAGCTGTAAAACTATTCAGGGTTGGTCAGTCAAAACAGTGTGCAGCCAACTGAATATTCAACCAGGATACCTGACCTCAGTTTGACCTCCTCTCCTTCACAGAGGCCTCTCCGGTCACTGTATCATTGTAAGTGGGTGAGTTCAGCTGCAGGTCTCTGTCAAGGACACGCTATCCTTAAGTGCAAGTATTCTGAGTCATATTTCTTTTAAACTATCTGACCGGCAGGCTCAGGGTTACGGCTTCCCTGGAGGCAAATGTTAATGTGTGAATTGTGGTGTGAAAACTACAGTACATACAAAACATAATCTTGTATAAAATATGTATGAAGAGGGCCAAGAACACTGTATATGCATATACAAAGTACTCTTGAATTTGTTTCTCGAGATAGAAATTTCCTTGCATTTTGAAATGCGGGGGGCAATAAAAATTGAATGAAAACATTCCACCACAGTCCTTCCTTTGAATCCCAAATTTTCAATCTACTTATCCAACAGGGGAATGTGACTGAGTGCACTCATTTTACATTTTGCAGTGTGCAAAATCACCATCTCTTTAGGCTCAGCAGTTCCTGTCCCAGGAGCTGTACAGCTCTGATCCAGAGAGAGAGAGGAGAAGTCAGCACTTCTAAAGCACGGAGAGAGACAGTAGCAGCTGTTAGCAACACTATACATAAGCATCTTTTATTTAATGAGTAATACCCTTGGACTGTGCAGATGAGTGTACACAAAAGGGACTTCCTGCTTGTATGGGTTTTCAGGCAAATTGTCAAAATGCAATGTGCCTAAAAGAGATTAGAGGCAGAGGAGCAAATATTGAATATTCCAGAACAAATGAGACACTGTTTAGAAAAAACAAGCCTGTTTCACAGCTAGGAGTATGGCACTGACAAATTCAATGAGAATACGCACACTACTGTGTTTGTTTGAGCTTGTGCATTGGAAGCTATTTGTCTACACGATAACTAAACTATTTCCACTGAAATGTTACAGGATGTATCACATTTCTTATCTTATTCTGCCTCTTGAACTTATCTCCTGTGACCAGAATCATTTGTGCCAACACAAGTTGATACAGCACAACACGAGTAGCCCGACTGGAGCTTGTTATCATCGTATCGCTTGGAAGAGAGCCTCGGAGCAGATTAACAAAAAAACATACAGATATAATCTAGGTAGTAGTAGAGCCATTCATCAAAGTGGAACGCAACCCTGTCCGCTCATAGCAGCCAAACTTCTTGCATGCCTTCATAATGATGCAGTGTGTGTGTGTGGAGTGAAACCTATGTAAACAGGGAGGGTTAAACTAAAGCATAGCTCTGGGGTTTTAAATAAATACTGGCTGGGCCAGAGAGCGGCAGACAGCTTTAACACACACATATACACACACACGGCCATTGTCTCCACTGCTGACACAGAGTGCTAGCCAGCCACCATAGTTGATGATAAAGCAGGCAGCAAAAGCCCTCACTAACAGTGCCACAGTGCTTATAAGCCATATCTGCTCTCAGCCATCTGGTGTGTTTGTAATATGAAGTGTTGCTCGCCACTTGTCATCCAGTGGCTGCACTTGCAAAGTTAGAAATAGCTACTGAAGCCACTCGAGGATACAGAGAATTTGGCAATAGTTTGGTCAGGCTCTGATCCAGATGGCAATAAAGTATTCTGTGTCCTATTATGGATACAAGTCAGTGGGTCACAAAATAAGAAGGGGAACGATGTATTGCTGGGATAGAACTTTTGTTCCTTGTGTGACAGCAAGATTTAAACAACCTCTGATGCAGACAAATGACATAAAACAATGATGGCAGATACAGATGATAGTCAACAGCTGTATGGGTACAAATTATATACCTCATATTGGGCAGGGGAAGCTAGATTGTCTCATCCCCACACCAGAATTATTCCATCTAGAAATAACATCCACATGAGTCACTGGAGCCTCCAAGTTGGACAGTTTGAAATAAAATGTCATCCTGCCATTCGTCTCAGGAACATATAATCTTAAGCAAAAATAAACAAAATAAACCTGTTTGCAAAGTCTTTATCATGCATCATAAGACAGACTCATAGGTCTATTGTATTACTGATGTTTTAGTGTACCTCTTTTGGAATTCATTAGTTTCTTTTTAATTTTTTTTTTTATCTTGAGATCCATATTGTGAAAGTAGTTTTGGGAAATTGGAAAATATGTGGGGGTGTGTCGACTGTTGGTAATGGATAAATGAGGAGCGGGGGATTTATACCCCTGTGTACCTTCTGCCTATATACAGCATTAAAAAAGTAATGAAATATTATAAAAAAACAAAACACATCTATGTCCACCAATCCACAACTCAAACACACTCTAATTGAAATGATGGGTTTTATTGATGGGTTCACGCTAAGCTTTGGTAAACAGATTTTCAGCTCTTCTATTCAAAATCTGTCTGCAGAGGATAATTCTCTTTTAGTCTGAGCAGAAAAAATCCAGCCAGTCCTGTGTGTTCCAGTTAGTTTTAGATAGCAAAACAACAGCAGCTGCTCTATTATATTTTTGACAACGTTTGTTTGCAGTTTTCCTGATTTCAACCAGAGCAGTATGAAATCATAAACACTTTGGAACCACCTCAGTCTTCATACCTTAAGGGCCCCCTTCTCAGTTTTGGACCCTGCAGCACCTCAGATGGTATAAGATCACGAGAACTAATGCTTTCTCCAGACAGACAAAAGGTAAAGTTGGCAACTTATTAAGACAGGCACTACATCCCAGTCAGTGCAGCTGTCCCATGTGGCTCAGTGCAGCCGGGCTTGATTGGCATATCTGGTGTGTATTTGGAGAGGATGATAAGGGATTCTCAGACTCCAGGGGATAACGTGGGATTCTTTGTCTCAGGGATCAAACCAGAGCTGTGCTGCGAGGAAAGCATCCCTCCTCTCTCTGGAGGCCACTGGATGCAAAGTCCTCTGCAATCTGCATGGATGGATGGATTATGAATTTTTAAATCTAAAACTCCTACATAACATCCTCTGAAACTTGCATAAATAGTTGGTTAATATTTAAAAAGAAATCTCCTATAAAACATCAAACCTTCCTTTTCTTGCATGCTATGGCCAAACAGATAGATGCGGTACTGATGTTTCAATTCCAAATACTTTTATCCAAATTTGTTTGGTTTGACAGACACTGTTTAGCCTTGAATTACATAACTCTATGTCTTATGAGTGAACAGGTGGATTAAAACCAAAGTGATCATCCTGATTGTCAGCGTGCAAAATGAACGATGAGCTGCGCCTTTGGAAAGCCCTGAGCTGCACATGAACAGCCAGCAGTGAGATCCTCAAGGTGTGTGTGCGTGCTGTGGTGCGCGCGTGCGCGCGTGTGTGTGTGTGGTTGCCCACAGTGGTGTGCTGCAGTCCGCTCCCTGCCGTTGTTGAGTAAACTACATGGACATTAGCGGGCGCAGCGGCACCAACCACCGAGCCGGAGTGGATTAAAACAGCGTGCGCGTGCGGAGAGCCACTCGATGAACGACCGTGTAACCAATTGAGAAATCCCGGTGTGTAACAGCAAGTCTGTTACACCACTTTGCAGCTGCGAAACAGCAAAGGAAAGGCTCTTGGTGAACTCAGTAGTGCCGTGCATTGTGTGTCAGGCAGGGAGAGCTCGGCGGGAATGGCTTCATCTCCGTGCGGCAACAGTAACTTTGATTCCGGTCTGGAAATCAAAACTCGCTCGGTGGAGCAGACGCTTATTCCTCTAGTATCGCAGGTGAGTACCCCACAAAGGTAAAACAACGCGTTATAGCGTTACTTCCGAACATATTCTACTTTAAAAACCTACTTTAGCTTCACAACCACAGCCGTGTTCGGACACAGGAGGCTAACTTTGATTCTCGTGTTTACCTGTTTGTATGCATGTTCCCCTCTCGTGCTGCGTTTAAAGTCTGTCCCACGTGCGGAGAATTTACTACAAGTTGTTACATTGTAAATACTGTCACTGTTGTTATCAATAAAGGTGATTCATTACAGCATACTGCTTGTTCCAAGTTGCTCTCAGCTAAGTGTTAAGAACAGAGCTTAGCGAAACTTTCAACATGTAAGACATAAAATGAGGCTAAGTACAGATTTTGTTGTTGTCAGGCAGAAGTTGGAAGGCTGTAGAATTACACAACAGGCTACTCTGCACTATGAAAGGGGAAGTAGCCTAATAATGGGAGCAATTAAACCAATGATCAGCCATCCAGAAAACAATTGTGAAATTAATCCCTTATTTTGCTGGTGGTGGTCGCCAGGAACTCTCCTGGAAGTCTTCACACTACACTTTGAGAAAATACTACTCAAGAGGGGGGCATGAAAGTTTTTTCCCAGAAGTTGTGTGATCCCCTTTTGCCAGTCCTGAGCTGCGCTGTGGCTCCCACTTCTCTAATTGGGCCACTTTGAGGCACGTGTTTTGTTTTTCAATAAACAGAAGAAGATGAAAGACCCACTTAAGGCTACTGCACTCTTTCAACAACTCCTCTCTTGCAGACTGGAAACAGTAGTCCCGGCTTTAAAAGCATGGAGCTTAGGTCAAAGGGTTAATTAATGATTTTGTTGTATAATGCAGCAAAGTGGGCTACAAATTCCAAGGCTGTTTTGTAATGAGTTTTTAAACAATAATGTCATCATAGGTTGTTAATTTCCTTTTTTAAGCACAATAGCAGATGTTTCGTTTTTACAAAGCTTCTGCTTTTAACATTTCCACTGTTGTTTCCAGCATGTCACTTAGGATGGGAAGTGGGTTACATCTCCTGAATAGGGGCATGACCACCAGTCTTATAAATGCTAACATCCCCTTGTTGTGCAAGAGGCTGAATGGCCAGAGGCCTGTAAATGTTCTGTTGTTTCCACTGAGGGACAGTGGAAGAGAGAGGCACCTCACTGGTGGGTTAACAGAGTCTGGATCATGCCACGACGGAATGTCCCTGACACTGTCCTTCCCCCCATGTGGACACTGAAAGTCCGCTTCCTCCCTCCCGTTGCACTGGCTCATATGAAAGATATAAAGTCATCCTGCACTGAATGGACTTGAGTTAGTTATCAGAAAAGGACATCTGTTAGGGGATGGGGTTTCTGTGTAGGCTGCTCATTTAATGGTCATTCATAAGTTTAGGAGGAAAGCAGGATTAAATCCAGGTAAGGTTACTGCACTGTAAGAATACTTATAGTAAGCACTGCTGTAATGTTGTGCAAAAGCATACAGTAAATCTGCTGCACTCTGCGTTATCTTAATAATATTTACGCTGCAGCAAACTTATGGTGCACTCCTGCCCGCTGAGCAAGACTGGCTGAGCTCCAGTCTGTAGCTTAGAAGAATGCGCTGTATACTGTAACGGCATTCAGCATATTACAGTCTACGCTTGAATAGTAGGCCTCAAGGACAATCTTTCCTAACTTTCTTTTTTTTCCCTTCGTGTAAGGCATGTCCCCATAGCAACAGAGCTCTGCAATGCTGAAAGAATCAACATATCCAAGGACCGTTATCTCCATATGCAATGTTTTGTTGTTGTTGCTGTTGTGATGTCATGAGAAGGACGGTCACTCAGTTGGTGCTGACCGGTACATTAGTTTCACCTGCTGTGAGTACTTTGCATCCAGTGTGGTTACATGCACATGAATACTTACTGCAAATATGCACTGAACATGTTTCTAGAGCTGAAACGATTAGTTGATTGACAGATAGAGCAACAATTGTAATTGAATTATCATTTAAGTCTCTTTTTTGTTTCCAAGCAAAAATTCCCAAATTTTTGTGGTTCCAGCTTCTCAAATGTCAATATTTGCTTTTCGTTTTCTTTGTTTGCTATAGCTTGTATGATGAGTTAATATCTAGAAGTAAGTGGGGTAGCCTACTGTGTAATAGAAATAGGAAATACAACAGGAAAATGAGGGGACTTTGCTGCTATTTAGGGCGTTAGGGTGTGTACAGAATCAAAACGCCAAAAGAAATCTGTCTCACTCGTGTATACGCCAGTGGTCATTAGAAAAACAAATGTTTAACCCAGCTGTTTTACTCCGATTACCACCTTTTAATGTGAGTAAGATAACTCAGTTAGGGGCTTTATGCGACAGTTCTGAGAATCAGTATTGCCTTACATGGGTTATAATTGAATTATTATAGTCAGTGTAAACGTGCTGACTGTGTGGGCTGTGTTGTGCGGCTTTTCCTCGAAAGGAGCTATGTGTGTTTGTGTGTGTATGCATGCTGGTGTGTTGTAGGGGTCATTAGATCACTATCAAGGAGGAAATGAAAAAGCAGTGTCAATGAGAAAAGCCGGTGTTTGATAAGGTATCATGTTGTGTACTATCCCCTTCTTTTATTATGTATCTCCTCTCCTCTCCTCTCCTCTCTTCTTCTCCCCTCTTCTCTCTTCTCCTCTCCTCCTCTCTCCCCTCCTCTCCTTGCTATGACGTTGATATCCTCAGGCCTCTGTTATCAGCTTCACGCCCACCAGGGTGTAATTATAGGCCTGGGAGTCTCCCGGCCTTGCGCTATGTATACACACACACACACACAC
>NTHP01000003.1:1415037-1428120 GCA_003416845.1 Oplegnathus fasciatus | reverse complement strand
TGTGTGTGTGTGTGTGTGTGTGTGTGTGTGTGTGTGTGTGTGTGTGTGTGTGAAGGGTGGGGGATTCCAGTGCCATTTGTATGTCTTTGTATCTGCATACTTTGGTATGTGTGATTGTGTGCTCATGGACGACAGAAACTAAATGAATCTGTGGCGCCAGTGTTTGAAGTTTCATGTGTTGTTACCTGCATTTTTTTTGTGTGTGCTGTGTGTTTCCACCACGACTTGTCACCTTATCAGCCTTCAACCCTTTGAGGCCTCGACCAAAACAACAATGTGCCCGATAACACATTTTCAGCACAGGTCAGACCGGCACCACAAGGCCACCATTTTTCCTGTTGTGGCATCATCAGCGGCCTATTTTGAAGAATGGCCAATGTACACACTAACACTCGCACTCATTCATTTGCCCATATGGTAGTTATCTTTCTTCTCCTCGAGTTTGAGACTGGCAGCGTGTGTGGTTTAGCGTTTTGTCTCAGCTAGATACCCCCTAGTTCAAACATCAAATATGTGAATCACATTGAGCCTGACTCACATTATTGTTGTGTAAATGAGGATCTGAGGCAAGTTCTTGCTCTGTGGTAGGTAGTATACACAGGCAGTCAACAACCCTGTGTCATCAAATTGAAATGAGATGTAATTCCACTCAACTCCCCCTGTTTTCTATTAAAGTGGTTGCATTAGTCAGCTAACTTTGTCATTTTGGAGAATTGAGATTCTCTCTTTTGATGATTACACTCACTCCCCTAAACCTCACACCCTCACTCTCTCACATATTCCTTTTTTTTTTGGTATCTCTCTAACACACACACACACAAACACACACACACAAACGTAAACACACATGTGCAAGGCTTGCATGACCAGTGTTTCCCCCTTGTCCTCCCTCTTGCGCTCTTCTCACCATTGCTATCAGGGGAGTCATTACAGATCGCTGTTGTCTTTAAGTGCCGATAAAAGGGTATGTCTCACACGTCGATCCACTGACCTCTCCTTGGCTAGGATACTTCCAGATGAGAATGGTGTGTATTTTTGTGCGTGTGCTCGTTTATGGGAGTGTGTGTGAGTGATTGCACGTGTGCGCCTGAAAACCTCCAAATAACCCAGCCTAAAAGGATCAGCCACCTAGAGAGAACAGCAGAGTTAACTTAATGGTGAAAAAAGCTATCTCACCCTCTGCCATTTAAGTTATCTGAAGGCTGTAGCTAATGGCGATAACCGCTTTTAATTGTCTCAAGGAAAGCTTCTGCCACCGACCAAGACGTATTGCTATAGCCGGGAGGTTGATAAAGTATTGATTAAACATCCTTCCCATTATCACAGAGCCTCAAAGTGGCATTACCTGTTCTCACATACCTCAAAGTCTTGCATTCTGTGTCAGCTGAAAATGGAAAGCAATTTCAGGGACCTGTTCTCTATAAAATAGACCAAAAAAAATTTCGGTCATGCAGATAGTTTGGTTTAATTTGTCCAGGTTGTGAGATGTCCGACATTGAGATTTCTGCCAAAGAAATAGTCCCTGAGAAAACTGTCGATAGTGAGTTCTTATAAAGACAAGAACGTTATCTCTCTAATATGTTGATATTGAATTTTTCAAATGTGATTTTTAATTCTGTTATCTCTTTAAATGAAATCCAATCATTCTCAACTCTCTGTTTAAATGATTCTTCACTATCCTCAGCCCTGTATGTATCCTATGTAAAGGCTCCTCTAAAGCCTGCAAAGGCTATTAGAGGCTTAGCATTCTTGTTTAGTATCAAGTGGCTGTCTGGCCCATTACCAGCCTGTATTTACAGTATATTCTTAGTTTATGATGATTAGATAGTGATGAGACGTCTCATAAGTGTGAGCGCACAGGAAGAGATCTCTATCAGCAGGGATGTGGTGCCTAATGTAGCGTGTTGTTTTGTGTTGTCCAGCCTCACTGGAAGCACCCCGTGGGTTGAAACAGATGCATGAACACACGCCCAGAAGCACAGACAAGGACATACTTATTGACATTAATTACTCTGTAGTCACACAGAGGCCATCTGCGAACTTCAGGGAAACAACACAACAGTTTCCCTGCCAGTCCTTCTGTGACTGTACGTAGGTAATATTTCAATAACAACATGCCATTATAAATGATGTACCTGACATGATAAGATAACAAAAATACACCGTGGTCTATAAATATTTATGAAAAGTATTATTGCTCTCCTCCTAACAATACTGAAAACAGGTACAGAGATACAGTATGGAGATGGACAGAAACATGAGGTGTTACTGTACATGTTGTCAGGACAGAGGAGACTGAAGAGCGTGAAAGGACAGCCCACTTACTGTAATCTTGTAGGCATGTGCCCTCCCACTCGTTTTGTCATGTATTGCCAGAGATATCACACAACGTATCTATATTGTCTGCTGCCTGGACAACCGCAGGTAAACAGATCAGTATTTGGCAGGCAGCTGTTTGCATTCAATTGCCTTTCTGTTGGCGGCTTCTTGGCTCGGCGGAGTGATAACTCCAGTTTTGAGCACATGACATTGACTAGGACAGTTGTTCACGATGTGGGGTCTGGGCTTTGCTAGGGGAAGCTCTGCGGATCCTGGGGAAGGCAGGAAAGCTTGCCAGTTATGAGGTTGTCTAAAAAAAGATTCATAAAATGTTGCAGAAACGTGCAGTAACGTGTCATCTTTACATAAAGCTATTTCAATAGGTGCCTTTGAATATTTTACTTCACATCTTGGCCTCACTGATAATATTACACCACTGTGAGTTATTCTCTCTATGCCAGAGGTTTTCAAAGTCTGACACTGTGGGCCCGCCCTCAGACAAAATTGAAACAACTCCCAACTCCCCCGGTCTACTCTAATATCAAAAAGATATTATTATTGGATATTAATGGATTTTGTCACTTCTATAATTAGTCTTTTTGCATTATAGTTTCCATAATGCTTTGGGAGATGTAAACAGGCAGTATAATGTTGCCATGGAATTAGTCAGTTAGCTGTGGGCTTCAACTGGAGCCCTGTTTCTTTTGCCTATATTTGTTTACACTTGGGGTAACTGGCACCATTACAAGTGTGCAGAATTAGCCATTAGCAGTTCCTGTTTGTATCCATGAATGTACAGACAACTCTCACTGGATTACTTTGATACTGAAGAAAACTTAAAAACGTGATGATCCTCAGGCAAGCTGTGGATTTATAAGGAGCATTTTTTTCTATGATTTCTAAGCGGATTTATAGACGTTTATTCAAGGTGGACATCGGAGATAATGATATCCTCAGGAAGTGTAAGTCACACTGAATCTAAAAATATGTAAATCATGTCTGTGTAATCATATTTTACTAAGTTATGACTTTGACTATGAGTATGAATTTTGACACGAATTGTGGCTGTCGGGCTCTAAAGGTTTTAGCAAACCCCCCCCCCCCACGTGTCCCCCCTGGGGAGCACACCTCACAGTTTGAAAACCTCTACTCTATGAGATGGGCCAATCCAATACTTAACAAAGCAGTTTCATGATCCCATCAAGATAGCTAGCTAACTCCCACTGGCCCGTCATACTATCAATATTTCATGAAAGGGAATAGCAGCATTTCTGATAGACAAAGAAAGTTTTCTAAGATGTGATGGGTGAAAAGGTTGGGAACCACTGGATTAGGATATCTGGAGTGACACTGGAAAATAAACTTTGTTGTTGGTAAATACTTTTTTTAGCTTTGGATATGAGTATTATATACATTCTAGTATAATTATCCCAGATTTCTATCTTTTAAGGTCATACAAATCAGAAATATCTGACGTACATCCCTGAAGCACTCCGAGTCATCATGTTTGTTCTTCTCTCCCTCTCAAGCAGCAACATTGCTGACTGTACCACAGAGGAATCCTTCTGTCTGGCTTGTATGTGTTAATTGCTTTCTTCGAGCGTCTTTGAACTTCTCCCCTCTCGATAATGAGTTCTTTTAAAGAGATGAGGTTTGACATGACAGAACAAAGAGAGTGTGAAGGATGTGGAGAACACAGTATACCAAACGTTTTCTTATCTTTTCTAATTCTGAATAGTCAGAAATTTTAAAATATTTAAAGTCTGCTATATTACTCCAACCTTCTTCCCATTATATAACTTTTATATATATATATATATATATATATATATATGAGAATGTATTACTTCTATACTATTTTTATGACAAATGTTGACCCGTGTTGTTGGTTAACAATAAATGATAAATTGCACTGTTTGTCCTTGTGCAACAGTATCACTTTACAGTATCACAGGCCCAGAAGAGTAAAACTTAAAGTACTAGTGATACTTTATGTGTGAGTTCAGGGTGTTGTTGTGAGGAAGTATCAGTATGTAAGATGCTATAGCACCTTGTTTGTATGCCTTCCACCCTTCCTCTGTTGCTCTGCCCAATTTCCTGATTCTGTTTTCCTGTCACACACCTTACTCTCTTGCTCTTTCGCTCTCTGTCTTCAGCCCTGTGCTCAGTTTCTCCCCATCTCCCTCCACTTAGCCCCCCGTTTTCTCACTTTTAATCTCAATCTCTCCAGAGAGTCCAGTGTCCCTGTATCACCTCATTAATTTTGCAGTCTACTGAAAACCTAGCCAAAGGCTACAGGTACAGTAGTGCACAGAGCTGAAAAGTTCAGCCTTACCGTTTCTCTTAGGATCTTTTACCTTTTTTTTTCTGTGCTGTAAACTGAGACATAATCATCAGCCCTGCACCTATTCTGTGGAACGGTAACGGGAACAGCATGTAACCAGCTCAGCCAGATTTGGCCGTCCCTTTCTTTGACATAGAATACTGGAGAGTGATCAAGTTGGTGGTATTCTTACCATCTTTTGTCTGACCGTCACATATCTTCAGGGGAAATATTTTTGGAAGCCAACACAGTGTTGAAAGCACAATTGTAAGCAGATAGCATCTTAAACATTGTGAAAAGACTTAGTACCAAGAATAGGACAAAATCATTTTAACTTGATGCTGATAAGATTACACAGAGGTATTACGCTGTTTCTGAACAAATAGGTTTTGTTCTTAAATACAGTGCAGGATGGAGCTGTACTTACAGTAGCCAGATTTTCAGTAGGGGCATATCTTAACAGGTCAGCAGCTGTGAAGAAAGTATCATTATATGAACCAGTTCACCAGTTTGCTTCACACTTTATGGTTTGAATGCAGAAATATAAAGACAGCTGTATTGGGCATTTAAATTGGCCCAAAAAGTCTGTCTATCAACCACAGAATCAGCCTGTCGCCCATGTATTTGTCCTATCGTCCAACCCTTGTGATGCTCGTCCCTGATCAATAACCTGAAAGTACCCGATACCTAGCCAGTGTCAGTATGGGGACGCTGTTCTTATCTTGTCACGGTTTCTGGGTGACTGGAGCCGGTAGGTGACAGCTTGGGGCCATAACACAGCCCAGTGTGGGTGTACTTACACACATTCACAGTGCCAACCCCTATAAATAAGTTAAAGTCACTCACCTTCTATAAATAATGTTCCGGTTGTTCTGGACGTTCAAGCGTGTCTGTTATCTGAAGGACTGAAAGGAGCCTTTTGAGTTGCTGATGATATGAAAACTTTACTTGTGGTTTGAATGTGAGAGTTACTGATTGGATTATATGAATGTTTATTATGGGTGGGACTTTATTTTCATGTTTAGATTGGATCGCTGCTTGTGTATTTGAAGGCTCCTGGTACTGGTTCAAATAAATGTTTTTTAAGGTTTAAATAGAGCCCTGTCAGAACTTCAAATATGTAATAACAATAATGAAGTGAAAGCTCCCGAAGCCCCCCTGTGAATGTGTGTGAGAGAGTCAGTGTGTCATAACACAAGCCATTATGCAGTCTGAAGTCAGGGGGGCTGCATTCCTTCACCGGGCTCATATTTCGAGCTCCTACAATGTGAATCGTGTGAGTGCTGTCTGAAATTGTGACTATGTATTCTTTATAAGAGCATTGCAGCTAGGGTCAAAGGTCAAAGTCTCAAAGGGTGAGACCTTTGCACACTCTGTACTGGCTGGTATGCATGAGTTAGTGCCTCTCCCCCCCCAAGGGCTTGAACTTGGCCTCGCTTCGTTCGCTCACCACTTTCATCAATGAATCATCCTGCTCAGCCACTATCCCTCTGCATTGATGTTTGGTTTGACACACTTCATTGATTTATTAATGTAGTCATTCACTTTTTAAAGTCCCTTTCTTCTTAAATGTCAAACCTTCAAGACCACAGTCTTAGAAATACCCTTTTTTTCACCTTCTGGGTGAGGATTTGCCTCGCTCTGGGGATAGTTTGCAGTCATGTTGACTTTCTTCCACACCTGACATCTTATCTTCCCATCTCCTTCCTTTCATCTGTAAAGAAAAAAAAGATTCAGAGGCTCAAAAGCTGGGAGGGCAAAAATCCTGGAGGTTGCTTATGAAAATTATTTCAGCGCTTTCATCAAATACTTGTGTTTTTATTTGATTTTTGCCTCAACAGGTGACTCAGAAACAAAGCCCATTTTTCTTTGTCACTTTGCTTCTTCATTCAAGAAAAACAAACCTTATTATTTTAGAAACAAGCCAGTGCCTTTGTGTCAGGTGCATTAGGTCAGCGTCCTCCAAGCAGCCACTGCAGTCATTCTGTTATTTTTCTGCAGAACATGCTATAGCTGTGGGAGGCTGTCACAGAGCCTGGTTAAGCCACTTTCACACACTGTTCACTGCACACTATTATTTGTCCATTACTTGTAATTACCCATCATGATGACTGATGGAATGTTTTCGAGGCTGAGTTGGCAAGCAGTTAGGATTATCCTGTTGAGGACTTTATATAATTACCCAGTCATTAAACACGGCTCAGTGTGAAGACAACCTGAGGGGGGCGACTTGCCAATGGCTCGGCTGTTGTGTTCGTACCTCCAGGTTGTGGAAGCAGCCTGTTGTCGACATGCTATGTTGCATCCAAGAAAGTGACTCTGGGACAAATGTTGTTTGAGCAATTGGCTGCCGCATCGTGACAGTGTGGTCTGCAGTCATTGAGGCGAAACTGACTAAACGCTTTTCTTTGGAAAAATCTCCCACACTGGTATTTTACTCTCAGGATAATGCTCTGTGAGGCCTGTTTAACAAACTAAGCTAATGATGATGTGATGACGTGAGGATGCAGGCTCTGATTGTCTTGATCGTTTTGGATTGGACTAGTGGTTTCATCCAAAAGATGTTGGGTGATGATGGATCTGGCGATAGTTCTCAAACAGGTTGCATTGATTTACAGTTCCGCCTCTTTGGGTTTTACGCAGGTACTCATCTATCTTTACCGTCAGCCCAGGAGATCCTTTCTGAGATAATTGAGGAGCAGAATGAAAAATACAATAGAGCCTCATCAGGAAGTGGAGTATGCCTTTTTCAAGTGCTTTCATATCAAGTTTCAACAACACAAAGAAATCATGGAGGGGGACAATCAAAGTTTGGAGTCAGATAGCAAGAACAAAGTAGGAACAGTGCTCTGGGCCACATTGTTTTTTTTTGGCAGGGTCCAGAGCTTTCAAAGAGAAAGATTTGTCAGAGCTATGTAATTTTTTCCTTGTTTCTTTTGAAGGTGCGTCATCTCACAAGGTGAGACTGATCTAAATTATTCAATTTGTGGGAGAAAATTGTTTTCATGGTTGACTTTGTGGAGCTTGTCTGCTCTTACAGAATACCGTGCACCTTGTGATTGTTGGGTTTAGTTATTCATTAATTGCAAATTTTGGCCTGTTTATGCACACCAACAACAGGCCATGTCTGCAAATGAAACCTTGCACTGAAATGTTTTTGTTTGCTTTCTTTTCCTCTTCTCTGCCTGGAATGTAACCACTTGCCTAATACAATTATATGAATATTCTATTACAGAGCTGCAAGTCTCATTCAATTAGTGAAACCAAATATGACCTCAGTATCCAGGCTGAGGCTTTCTTATGAGGCGCGCTGTTTGGAAGTTATAAAACCTTCCCCTGAATGTTGCCAGCAGCCGAATCTGATGGAGAGATCGGAGACCTCACATATAGATGTGATATTTGATGTTTCACTGTTTTTCTGCTGTGTTTTGCTTCCTTTGTTACGTTTCCTCGCCAAATTAAACAACTGCCATGTCCTTGCAAAAGATTTATTCCCAGGCAAAAGCATGAAGGAGACATCTCTATGAAATCACCTGGTCTTCTATGGAACAAAGAGCCCAGTGTAGCCTGGAGAAGTTTGTAACTGCATATGGTGTACATTTCCAAATGGGTGGGATCTCATCTGCATTGCCCTGCTGCCTGGGCCGGAGATGTCTTTGATATTACGTCTTGGATGTTTTGCGAAAACTTGCTTAGATCAAAGATGTCTGTGCTGTCAGGCTGACTGTCTTGGTTTCCGTATGATAACAGTTAGATCCACGCAAAAACAGTTAGATAATGATTTGCTTCACACTCTGGACCCTGTTAATGATTTGCCTGCTGGCTATTTTCAAGGGTTGGTGTTTTTAAGGCATTATACAGTATTTCACATCTGTTTGAGATATAAAGAAAATGCTCTGAAAAAAAATGCACTCTGAAATATTTGTTATGCTCTAAAAGTGAGATGCTGTCAGTGGTATTCAGCTGCCGGCAGATGCCCACCATTCCAGGTGCATCGCTATTATCATCACCCACACACCAGTAGGAAGAAGTTGAGCCCATCCCCAGTATATAGGCAGGGGTTGCACTAATGAAACGCCTAGGGAAGCATGTTTGATTTATTGATTTATTATTTATTTGACAGCAGAACTTCCCCTGTATTGTATCTTGCTCAAAACACGAACAGAAAAGATCCCTTTCAGCTACAGACTCTCAGATGTTGAATGTTGCACAGATTGTGTTTATGCATACAACATGAACTAAATATATAATCGGGCATCCCATTTTAAAAGCTCACTAAAAGCATTTGCTAGTGAGATAAATCTATTCACTCACAGAAGCAAAAACTGCACTGCGTCATGTAAGACAGGAAAATTGACGTCCTCTGTAGAGATAGTACAAGATAATGTCTCATATTTATGTTTGGACCATCATTCACAGTGAGATTAAATCAGTTCTACATAAGAGGTACTTCCACATTGGGATATACGTTTATTTGCTTTGCTTATTTGCTTTCTTGAGACAGTGAGATGAGAAAATATAATGCTCTCATGCCAGTACGGTAAATATAAAGCTACAGCCAGGAGCCGCTTAGCTTAGCTTAGCCCAGAGGCTGGAAACAGGGGGAAACAGCTAGCCTGGCTCTGTCCAAAGGTGAATTAATCCACCCACCAGCACCTTAAACATTCGCTACTTAACTCGTTATATCTCGTTTGTTTAATCCGTATGAATTCTTGAAGTCACTGTGCTTGGGCAAGAAATAGTCTGGTACATAACCCCCTGTAAAACTACAGCTTCACGTTTTTACACTTTTTTTAGTGCAGTTTTAGTACAGATTAAACCAGTAAGATAAAATGTGTTAATTAGTGAGCTTTAGAGGTGCTGGTAGGTGACTTTTGTTTGGACAAAGCCAGGCTAGCTGCTTCCCCCTGTTGCTATGCTAACCGGCTGCTGGCTGTAGCTTCATATTTAACAGGCAGTTAAAGGAGAGTGTTATCAACATCTTCTCATCTAACTCTCGGCAAGAAAGCACACAAGTGTATTTCCCCAAATATCTAACTATTCCTTTAAATAACTCATTAATGGTGGTCGATGCAGTGTTTTTAAAATATTGGCAGGGAATTCAACTGTGACATCGAATGGCTGCATGTGCACAGCGGTGGAGAAACTGCAAGTGATAGTAGGAGTCTTTTGATAAGACAATAATAAAGGGCTTCGCCTTTGGGTGCCTCTTGGTGCCGTGTTTCATTCAATATTGGTATTAAATTAGTTGTAATCTGATTTTTTTTAGTTTACCACTCTCCCAACAGCAACTGTAAAGGCTTTTAAAAAGAACCAAGGTTGGTGAACCGCAACAGTAGTTTGTGTCATGGTCTGGTGCTCTGCAAACAGAGGAGATCGATTCCCTCTGCTCCCCGTCCCATCTTAGTTAACCTTGGATCGTGGTTAACAGAGCAAAAATTGATCCACAGCCATGTTGTGTTTGTCTACCCCCCAGCAAGGACCATTGAATAAGAGGTCACTCTCACTCACACTGTCTCATCTCGTCTACCCCCAGTGTTACTGTTAACTGAAAGGGAGCAATTTCTTTAAAAGTTTTTAGATACTGTTGAGTGAGCTGGCAAAGACTCATTTTGCGTTTCCTCTGTAGCTCCTCTCAGCCGTGCCCTCTGTTTTTCTCCATCTTCGCCATCCTCCCTCTTTCCTTATTTACTGTATGCCCTCTGCCATTCTCCTGCCTATCTCTCCATCACAGCTGTCCGTTGGTTTTTCTCCCAGGTTTATCATTCCCTCTTATCAGCCGCTGCTGGTTCCTCTAGGCTTCCTGAACCTTATATCAGCCTGACTGACTACACTGTAGATTATGTGTTACTGTCAGTGCACTAACAATCCAGGTCAGCGGGGTCCCGTAATGCGTTTTTTTACTCCAATGAGTAATACATCCACTCAAATATCAAGTGCGGCTTTCATGCTCGTGGGAACCAAGCATTTGAATAAAAGTGTATTATGGGCATTACTGATGAAAGATGACTGTTTTAATAAAGACTGATTTGATTTTGCCTGTCAAAATTTGTCATACGGTAAACTACGACTAGCTCAGGTCAGAGTGACTCTGGAGAGCTCTCTGCTCAGCACCCTCAGTGGGCCCACTTAAGACTTGATAGATTTCCCATTATTTTTAGACAGCCATGATGGAGTACCAGGTAGCACACAGCCTGTTTCTGCTCTCCCTTTCTCCCTTCTACTTCCTGAGTGGTAACACTACCCTGCTATGGCACATGAATGGTAAGCCAGTCTGCTGCCAAGCCCTGGAGATGAATACTTCTCTTCATGTGAAACAATCACAAATATGTAGTCTGGGAAACCGTGGGCCATGTTTCCATCCCTCTATTTGGAAATCCGTTTCTGAGAGGTTTCAGAGAGGCTATGAACACTTGAACCGTGGCAGAGTACCAAGGATCGATGCCAAGCTGTAATACCAGGCAATAAGTGGGATTATATTTGTCGTTTATTTGACAGTGAATGGTCCCTTGGAAAATATGAGCTTAGTTTATTGGTTTTGTCTACCGTGTGCCAACCTTGCAATCTATTCTGTTGTTTTGCCTCGGCTTCTCTGCATACACGTGGGCGGGCCGAGCCGATTGACTGTCAGATTGCTGTAATATAGAGCCAACCGTCCTTCACAATCATAGCAGTCGCAGAAGGAGCAACTGAAGGCAGAACAGATTCAAAATATGTTTAAGTAACACAACTAACATCTAACTTGCTGCATTGTACGATTTATATTCCACTCAAAGAAATGTGCTTTTGACATTGTTTCGAAGGCTCAGCCAAAAAAAAAAGTTCAAGCATGCGGCGTCAGCATTACGAAATATTTTGATTGATACACTCATTGTTAAATTGGTTTAAGTGCTTTGTTCAGTAAAACATATCTGCATTTTTCATTATATTCAAGGGCTTTCTTGGTGAGTCAGCTAATCTGACCAAGCTTGAATTCCTTACACAAAAAAAAAAAAAAGATGATGCACACTGCAGCAGCACTCGCTGTTGTGCCGTGGTGCGACAAAAGCTGGAACAGGAGAGAAAGAGTATAGCATTTGACATGTTGCCGCGCTATGAGTCATGCGAAGAGCCTGGAGCAAACATTTCAGTTGACTACTCAAGGGTTAGATGCCACCTCAGCTTTAATGGGAAAGTCACGGTCACCTGCAGAGATTTAACTGCGAAGAGAGCCGACAGTTTGGTTAGCAAATCGTGTTATTCCCTTGACCATGAAACTGCACAGTGAAAGAAGCTGAAATCTCAGTTCTGTATTAGAATATGTAATTAAGAAGAAGAAGAAGAGTGTCATTGTTAGAGCTGGATTTAGAACCTCAATACTATTTGAGTAGAAATGTGTTGAGTAATTTTAAATTTTGAGTAGTTGAAAACTGCCCAATATCTTCAGTCTGTTTTACTTATTCTTCAATCAGATATTCTCTGGCTAATTTTAGACTTAGTAGACTAGTATTTTGTTAAGCTTAGGTTCTTGTATAGGTTCTTGTATAGTTGCTTATGTTGAAGGAATAGTTCAATATTTTTGAAGCTACTCTTATTCGCTTTCTTGTTGAGAGTTAGCTGAGAGGATCAAAACCACTCTCACATATGAAGCACACAACCAGGATACGGTTAGTTTAGCTTAGCATAAAGACTGAAAACAGCATAGACACAATAGTGGTATCGATCTTCTCATCTAACTCTCAGCAAGAAAACAAATAAGTGTAATTCCCAAATGCCAAACTATAAACAACATGACAACATGAAACACTGACGCATTGAGAAATATGGCATATTTTGTTAATTGAAAAAAGGGTTTGTAGAAAAATGTGCTTATATTCCTTGTATTGTATTAGTATGAGACTTGGGTATTGTATTGACACCAGTATCAAAAATGTATACCCAGCCCTAGTCATGACTGCCAAAGAAAAACGATAATATTCATGTAAACCAGGAAATAATGCATGTAAAAGTTGAAAATCTGCTGAATATATATATATATAAGTGCACCAGTCAGTCAGTTTCTTCAGTAAAGTCAATGGTTAGGGCACTGAGAAGACACTGTCGCAGCATGAAAAGCTCGGTGCATGTAGGTCTCATGGCCCAGGTGAGCCACAGCCCCAGGGTGCTCTGTATCTGATGCTGACCCCCACAGTGTATTCCTAGATGCTTCCCCAGGTACACCAGAGAAGGGGCAGGTGAACAGTTGAGACAGCCAGAGGGGGTTTGACCCGGCAGTCACGTTGTGTTCAGTGCACATCTCTTCTCTCCTTGGTTGACCCCCTCCCTGACTTTCTCTTTGTCTGTCTCTGTCTCTCCCTCCCTCCCTCCCACCTACTAACCGGAGAATTACGTGAGCAAGAAGGAATGAAAGCGGTATTGTGCTCTGTTGACTGCGAGCTGTGTGTGTGTGTGTGTGTGTGTGT
>NTHP01000003.1:1386195-1411896 GCA_003416845.1 Oplegnathus fasciatus | reverse complement strand
GAGAGAGAGAGAGAGAGGCAGCACCAAATGAAAATAGCTCTGCGTATGCAATCTAATTCCTAAAGAATGCATGACCAGTCAAGACTACATATGGATGTGGTTCAGCTCAGCTTTTATGCTAAATTGAACTGCTGCCTTGTGGTTCTAATTTAACAAGGTACACCAGGAAAACTTGCATTCTGCTCCCATTAGCTGACTCTGTAACTCTTTCCATTGTGTCTGTGGGCAGCTGAAGGAGCATAAAATGAGTGCCGCTTACATTTGATAGATGAGGGCATGACTCATTGTTGCAGAATATGGGTGTAAATTGGCCGCCAGCCCGGTATGTTTTACTAATGTTTTTGTTCCGTAATGACCAACTGGTGTACAACTTTGTGTCCAGAAAACTGGCCACATTCATTTGGACCAATTTGTCAAAATCGTTGTCAATGTGTGCACTGTGCACTTGGCATTAGGGCCCTAGAAATTAACTCATTTCATGGGGGAATGAAAGGGCATATGTTTTCTGAGTAATAAGTCTTTGCAGTGTAAGAGTTGGATGGTGCAGCAGCTCTAACCTTTCTCATTTCTGCTGTTCTGTGCACATGGTTTTACAGTATACCCCAAAGGATGCAGCTTAAACATCACAAGCTGCTACTGTACTGTATCACACTGTACTGTACCGCAGCAGCCTGGCTCTAGGGACAGACTGGAAGCACTGCACACAGAAGACTGTTAGAGGAGAGATGGCTGAAGGTGGGGAGAGGAAGACTGAGACTGCTGAAGTCACAAGGGAGGGAATTTTGACAGAGAGAAGAATGGTGCTAGATACACAGTGAGAAAGAAACAAGACAGGGTGAAGTGTGATGTAGATGTGACATGTCCCACTCTTTACTCTCTCGCCCCCTTCACCTCTCCCCATCTATCTGTATCCGCTCTCCTCCTAACTCCCTTGTCTCTCTTTTCATCTCTTCATATCACTTCTCCAGTCTGGCTGTCGACCAGCGCAGCATCGAACTCCCGTATGCTCGCGGCCTATTTGGGAGGAATTTGCTCCCCCATTAAAGTGCATGTTCAGTACGACTTTCATCCCTTTCCTCTTATGTTGTTCTTTTTTTTTCTCCCGCCGTCCCCAGCGAACAGCCAGCCACGTCTCTCCTTGCATCAATAAAGGCCGAACAGAAACTCGCGGCTCAGATACTGTGGAAGTCAAAAACAAAAATGTCTGTAAACCTCCAGGAGAAATCCACATGGATACAACAAACATTCAGAGTGTCCTTTTGGGTGCAGTTCTCCCTGCAACAATCATCCCTTTGTGCTGTAATGGTCTGAAATGAGACCTGGAAGTATTCTTCTTCCTGTTTATTTTAACAAAGTGATGCATATGCGGTAGAGTTTGTGTAATGAGAGCGACAAGCTGAGGTGTACGGAAACAGGAGGCTGCCAAAGTTACCACTAATGGAGATTCTTTTTCATATGAACAAGGACAAACATGGAAACTCACTCAGACAAGATAACGGAGACAGTTTCATCTGATCAGAAAGTAAACACGACCAAGATGTTAAACCTCTCTCCCTGTTTCTCTCTTCCTCGTCTCCTTCTCTTCCCACAAACTACTGTCCAATTATTTCCTGCCTGTGCCCATCATGGTTATTCAAGCACGCATAGATACAGCAGTACTGCAGTAAAGTAAATACTTGTTTGTGCACATGCACACACACACGCTTAAGAGGACAAAAAAAAAGAACTGTGCTGTTACTATAGATGGATTTATAATGTTTCTCCTGATTTACACCCCCACATTCACACATGTGGAAATCCTTTAGCTTGACTGCTAATGGCTGAATGTGATGCGAGTTCCTTTGCTAGGATTCTGTTTCTAATCTAAACTTTACATTCAATCCTTTTGCTCTGGAAAAAACAAAGTTATTTTTGAGTTGTTACTCTTGCCAGCAGCCAGAGTGAAGCTTAAAGGAATCGGGGATATAAATTAGACAAATAAGCAGGCCAATATAACACTTGCCAAGCAAGTAATTATTGTGATGAATGGCTACAATGTGTGTTTAATAAAAGCCCCGTCAAGCCTCCAGGATGAGCTTGTTCACACTCACTTTTATCTCGCCATCTCTGTTTGCGAAGGATTTCTTGTAGTTATTAAATGACGCAAAATTTGCCACTGGAAAAAATATTTTGAATTGATTTGTTTTGGATAAACTGGATTTTTCTTCCACAAACGCACCCATTTATCTGCAAATTTATACAACTGCACAATCCGAGAATTGGGGAAAAAAAAGCAGGGACAAAGAAAGAATGACTCCGATAATGCCAAACTTTCTCCCAGCACAGCCATTCAGTGACACTCAGTCAGTAGCCATGGGAGGCAGCCACAAATGTTTCCAGCCTTTGTTACCCACTGATTTATAGTCGGTCACTGTGTCCTTGAGGTGTTAGTCTAAATTTCCCGCTAACCAATGGGTGGGTTTTGTTCTTGTATTGTGTTGCTCAGAGTAAGCTGTTGAAGTCATTTTTATGGCCTTGTAATTGTCCTCCTAATTATGGACAACAAAGAGATGAGAGGTGTATGGCTGGGAATTGACTGGTTGTGTACAAGGGGAGAAAGGAACAAGAAGGGGATGGACAGCTGCTGTGTTAATGTGAAAGTGAAAAAGAGGGACTTTATTATATACAGTACTGAGTGGGTAGGAGCAGGGTTCCCACTGTTTAATAAATTCCTGAGATATGACATTTACAGAGGTTTTCTTCCTAATCAGGGATGTCAGGGAGTTTGATAAATTCTTCACCGTGAAGTCAGAGAGTAAGAGGGACAAATGGGCCATTTGTCATGAATGTACATTCCAAGTTGACCCCCACATTCATTACATTAGATGTAGATTAAGCTGTTTTTCTCCACAGTAAACCCTTCTGTATCCAAGCTGATACAGCACAGGGGACACAACCAAACCTGGAGGGAGCTTTTTAGGTCATGGAAGTGTTCAGTTAGCCCCGTCAATAAACAAATCTGTTGGAGGTCTGACTTTGCATCTAAAGCAACATTTGTGCTTATTTCACAGATTTCGAATCGTGTAAATCCTTGGTGGGTTTTGGAGGCTTTGGGCCGGATGCGGCTTTGTTGGTAGCGCTCATTGGCATTCAAACACTGCTGGAGTGCAGCAGAGCACAGCAGCGCTGTACGGCAAGGCAAGGCTGCGTGTGAAACTGAGAGATGAAGAATGAACTGGGGAGAGAGATTTTAAATGAGCAGACTGCGGTGAAATATACAGCACACTCCTAACCTTTGGCCTGAAGGCAGCTTTAATGATTGAGCAGCTGTCTATAAGGCATGAAGCTGGGGGTCGAACCTCAATACTTTTCTGGTGTTGATCGAAATGTGTGCATAGAACAGAGTGAATCTGTGAAGGACTGAAAGTTGGCATTGAATATCTGGTCATTTGTAGTCTAGTTTACTTTTTCATTGATCAGATATTTACTGATTTAAATAATTTCACCATTTAGGCAATGTTTTTGAACAACATCGAACAACAACAAGAACAAAATATTGTTTCTCTGAACTTAAAATGTGATCTTCACTGATTCTGAAGTGTTTCACTAAAAAATGTAAGACCGAATGTGCACTTTTCTCTGTCTCTGCACAACTAGACTGACACAAGTTCCTTTGATACACACACAAACACAATGGCCTGTCTTCTGCGATGGCACTGTATCAATATTATGTTCTCTCCACCCTGCTCTGTTCCTGTTTGCACAGCCCAGTAAATGTACCCACCTAGTAATCCCTAATGGAGGAAATCCCACGCAGTGGTTATTCTCCGCTCTCTCTCTCCCCGTCTCTCTTTGTAATTCACACAGACGTTTTTCGCTCTGTTTGTCTTTCACAGACAAACTGTGTTAAACTTGTTAAACTAGCTCCGCTCATCTGCTGCAGTGTGGAAAAAAGAAAGCTTTTTCACACAGGAAGATCTGTTATCAGGTTTTCTCTTGGTGTCACTTTTGACCCTCTTTCGTTTCCCTCCGTCTGTCTCTCGATCTCTCTCAACCCCCCTTAAATGCTGGTTTCTGGATCAGTGCCAGCCTGAGTGTTCATGAGTGTCACCATTGGCTTATGCAAGTCCTCCGGGAAAACAATCATGCCTTTCCCTGCATTCAGACATAAGAAACACGTGTAATACTATACATACATACTTTCAGTTTTACACAAGACACAGAGTCCTCCAGAAAAAAACAGGGACAAATGCTTCAGCCATCAGAAACGTATACTTTGCATCACTTATTTTTCATATAACACGAATGCCACCTGACGTCTATTTTATGACGTAGGTCTGAATTGTGTCACGGTGCCCTAATTTCCTCTGTTAGGCTGCATAATGTCCAGCCAGCCGGCGTTGGTGTTTTCTCAGGAGTAGCCTACTCCGTGTGGATGAGTCAGTGAAAAACACTGGGCTCGCAGGAAGGGAAGCTCTAATAGCGAGATAAAGAAGACAGAGTGATGCATAAAGTGACGAGTGACGGACCAAATTGACAATCTATGAGCACTTTCAGGGTCAGAACAATGGTCCCTCAGAGAATGGAGAACAACAAAAGAAAACGCTGATTGACAAAGTTTCAACTTCTTTTAACATATTTAGAGAAATGTGGTGACAGTCAGATGGAAACAGACAGAGGAGGAAAAGGAGGAAGAGAGAGAGCAGCAGGGTCACAGTATGTTTATTCCAACCACGTGCTTGTGCCATTCAGCAGCTACTTATCAGAGCAGCCGGTGCAGCTCACAACTCACATATACACATACATTGTTACAACTGCAGTCTTTCATTATGTCTCTGAGGCCTTCATGGCCCTCCATTGTTGGGTGTGTTATTTGGTCAAGGCACATTAAGGTCTGGGTGATGCAGAAACAAACATACCTTTTTATCTGGTGCACTCTTGATCAATTTTCTTTATTTTCAGTCTTTCTGTGTTTTCATTTGCTGCCGACGTCTCAACTTTTTCTTTGTATCCTTTTTCCCTCATGTCTCCTTTTCAGGATTTATATAACACAATTAGATACTTGACAAGTAACATCTTTTATGTTATTTTATAGAAAGTAACAGTAGGGCTTGTATGTGTTCTTCAAATCCTTGATGAGTGCCATTATGAAATTGAATGTGTTTTTTTTTTGTGATTGAACCGAATTGCCATTGGTACTTCAGTACGGTACAGAGAAATGACCTTCGTTGTTCAGGGAATTTAAGCAGTATAGTTTTCTGTGTTGTGCAGAATTTTTGCCAAACCAGGCAGCAGTCTTTGTTCACACATTCCCAGTTTAGGTATTTCTCAACAAGAAACGCATTGGCTTAGTGCATAGTGCTAATGGTGGAGGCTTGATTCTGGGAAACAGCTTAAGCAGTGTTAAACATGCTGTCAAAACCAGTTTAGAAGAACTTTGAGACTCAGTGATACTTGATGAAACTGTCAGTGTGGATGATGTGTGATGTACAGTTTTAATGTGGGTCATGTCTCACAGGGCAGCAGCTCAAGCGGTTTGCTGACTCAGGCTAATTTAGAGTTGTGGCATTCAGATTCAGGAGGCATTTTGTAGCAGGTTTACAGTCCCCCTTTGGTGGTGGCAAGCATGAGTCTGCATGAATGAAGACAAATAAGACATTTGAAGTCGTTGTGATCAGAATTTTTCAGTATTTCACCATTTTCTGACATTTTATAGACTTAATGATTAATCGATAAACTGAATAAATAATCAGATTAATTGATAATGAAAATAATCATTAGGTGTAGAGCTGCAACAAGTAGTCGATTCATTGATTAGTTGATCGAAAGAAAAATAATTTTGATAATCGATAAATCATTCCATGTCCATTTAATTGAACATTTAATAGTTCGGGTCCTCAAATGTGGGAATTTGGTGCTTTACGTTACAGTATAGATATATAAAATATAGGAATATTTTTGGGTTTTGGACTGTCGGTCAACATTTACTTGCATCACTTTCTGCTCTAGGATGTTGGGATGGGCATTTTCACTGTTTTCTGACGTTTTAATGGAGCAAACGATTAATTGAGAAAATAATCGGCAGATGAATTGATAATAAAAATAATTACAAAAGGCTGTCTTTGGTAGCCCGCAAAGACTTTACTGTAAAAGATTCCCCACTTGGACCACCTGCAGCTGAGGACCAATTAAAATCACCACCCACCACTCCCTGACCCAAATGGTTTGACACACACATACCCACACACCCACAATGATAACAGCTGGAGAGAGTGGAAGCAATCAGTAAATAATTGATGATAATTGGCTCTACCCATTCATAATTGATACCCTCAATTACCACTAAGAGGCCCCACTTGAGTTTTGTGTGTGCGAGTTTCTGTGTACCCATTGGCCTTGTATATGTCACAGAAGACGTGCGTGCATGTCCCATCTGCCGTGTTTGTTGCTGCTCTTTTTTCAAATTTTATGAAATATTGTGTTGGGGGGTGTTGGAGATTGGGTGCATGTGTGTGCTGTAGACACGCTCTCTCTCTTTCTGACACGCAGAGTAGGTCATCCGCATGCCGTCTTCCAAAATGTTATCTCCACTTGTAGCTGTACAGTCGGGACACTCCTCTCTCCTGATAAGCAAATGGAGTCTGCGCTCCAGACTCAACATGCTCCCTTATCAAAGATGTTGTTTGGATGTAATCACAGCATACTTTTACTATTGAACATGGCGATTCCATGCAACTTGTGTACTCATTTATCTTCCTCTATAAAGTAACTGTAAAGTACCTAACTATGCAAGGCTTAAATAACTGGCGGCAACAAAGTATATGGTGCTTGATTGTCATGTTTTGCACTTCCTCTGTGAAAATATATCATTACATGCAACAATTAGTCGTTGTTCATCAGAATGAATCAACTGTTTTGATAATCAATTAATTGTTCATTTATCAAGCAAAAATGCTAAAATCTGCTGCTTGTATCTGTTTTTTTATCACTATAAATGATAATGAATGGACAAAATAATCAAAAGATAAACCCACACTAGAAATAATATTAGTTGTAGCCCTATACTGTATAATTATATGGTCAGGGCATTATTATCTTTAAGAATATTTATAGACCATTACCTTAGAACCTACCAACAAATTTGCAGTGAACCCTGCAGCAATTATTTGTTTTGAAAGTGTTTAGTATGTGTCTTCCTACGTATAAATAATGTCTGTCTTTCTCCTTTTCCTTCTCCACACATTCTTGCAGATCACCACTCTGATCAACCATAAAGACAAGCCAAAGAAGTCAGAGCGCACCCTGGCAGCCATACACAGGGTGGGCCAGGCAGTAAGCGTGGCTGTGGGTCGTTTTGTCGCTGTCGGGGAGGCCATCGCCACAGAGAACCAAGAGCTGAAGGATGAGATGGGTCAAGCCTGCTTCGAGGCTCGCAGAGCAGGTAGGCGTCTGTGGCTGGATTTTATTATGTACTCGACATTTCACAGACTTGTCAAGTGTTTCTCTTTTGGAGGAGATGAGGACAGCGCTTATTCTGTGGTCTCTTCTATGTGAGGGTGCTTCATCCTAAAGGCTTCTTCATAGTGGATACTGTATCTGTGTGGCCATGGCTTTATGATGTTCACAAACCGCTACTGAGGGTGGTATAGCTGGTAAGCCAATAAGACTTAAGTTATTGTCTCCTCATCAGTGTTTATTTGTTAAGACAAACTGTGGCAGTCTCATAAAGCACCAGGCTTCACCTTCAGGCTCCACAGTGTTATCAAATTTTAACAAATTTCGATTTGTCTGGACAGCCCTGCTGTCAAACGGCATTATACCAGAGGACCTCCAGAGCGTTCTAAAGACATTGTTGTTATTAGGTTGGAAGTAAAGGCTGAAAAAAAATGCCTCTTCACCAAAGGGTGCTGTGTAGAATGAGGAAATGAATGTGTCTGCGCCGGCTTGGAAAGCACTGCATAATAGATTCTGATAGTAGGCTCCTGGAGACTTTATGCATCAGGCTGTTGGTGAGATTGAAGGACTAGTTTTACCAATATTCACTGCCACATAGATTCTTTCTGTGCTCATTGAGAAATATTTCTCAACCCAAGGTCAGGACCCCTTATTTTTTTCCAGGGTCTGAATCTTCTCGCTGGGAGTTTGTTTTATTTCGCCCCATGTCTGCATTTCTGCAATTTCCTTCACGTTGTAAAACACGCAGGTTTGGTGATAGACTGGCGACCTGTCCAGGGTGTTGTCTGCCTCTCGCAAGAGGCTCCACCGGCCTGCGAACCCAAAAAAGACAATCTGTGCGGATGGATGTATGGATATGTCAAGTGTAAAACAGTAAACAACCGAGAGAGACAAAGAGGTACAGAGGGTTGTAGGAGGAGTGGAAACAGTGACAACCAGTGTGAAGAAACAAGAATGTGTGGATCACTCTTGCGGGACTGTCAGCTTTTATTGAACCCGAGAAAGAAGAGATGATGGTTTTGTCACAAACTTGTTTCTGTCATAGTTTCTGCACTTTCTGGCAACGTTTTGCCGTTAAAATGCCGTCTAAAAATACACACTCAAGGCACTTATCACCCTGTATCATCCTGTCTATCTAAACTTTCTTACAACTCTTTGTTTAGATAGTTGTCGGTGAAACACTTCTTTATATCTGAAAACTTAGTTCTTATCAGGCAAAACAAGGACCTCATTTAGCCTTCCACTGAGCAGACCGGAAACAATATCACATTGGATAAGAATTTAGACACAACACCGTGATAATAGGTTTATGTTGGGGGAACCAGCTTGTGTAGCAAAGCGTTTAATCCTCACACAGCGCTGATTTGTAAAGACGGCTAAAACACAGACAAAGAGAGTGCTGGTGGGAGGAGGAGAATAGGCAGATGAGAAAATGAGCGTGTGAATGTGTGTGTGTGCGTGAAGGTAAGGCCAAGTAAAGTATATGTGTGTGTGTGTGTGTGTGTGTGTGTGTGTGTTGCCCACTGTGACTAATTTATTTCACTTCTCACTTTCCTCTTAGGGAGATGTTTTCACAGTTTTCTCTTGCACTTCTCCTGACAGACACTGTACAACTGTTCCTCGAATTAAAAAAAAAAGGAGTCTAGTCTCTAGTCTTTTTAAAAAAATGATGGAGACATCTTCAGGGATGAAAAAGAGAGACTTTTTTAGAATCTTTAAGTCTCCGGGAGAGAGAAGGGCTAGTTAGTGAAGGATTGACATTTCTCTAATACCTAGCCGCAGGGAGAGTTTAATCAGGCAGGCTTCAGCCTTGTGTGCTATAATGAATGAAATAAAGGCAGGCTGAAAGCACTAGTTTAATTAGATGCTACCCATCATCAGAGCGGTGGAGAGATCCAATGAGGCAGGTCAGTGAAGGCAATCTGTGTTGGATCTCTGTCTCTGTCTCTTTTACTCAGTCTCTCAGTGTCATTCTCACATTTGTGTGCTTCTGTCTCACTTTCTCTTTTTCTCACAGAAAGATTCAAGATAAGATGGTAGGATCAAAATAAAGTTCATGCAGTATGTGTTTTAATGCTGGACTACATGTGGACCACAGGCGCAGGGCAATAAGTTGATAAAAAAAGAAGGAGCAAGCCTCTAAGCGTCGTACCAACACATCAAGGATTGGCCTTTTTTAAGTTTTCACTCATGAATGATATATAAATGATACAGAAAGAAGCAGCAGCGATAGCAGCACTGTGAGGCTGTGCTGAGACGCAGCGGTGCTTTGAGCTAAATGCTAACATGCTGATGTGTAGCAGGGATAATGTTAGTTTTGCATTGTTAGCATGCTAACATTTGCTAATTAGCACTGAACAAAAAGTACAGCTGAGGCTAATGGGAATCTCATTAGTTTTGAGCGTATTTGGTCAGAAACCGAAGTATTGGACAATTCCCAATTTTGAACTGATGATGGCGCTAGATGAAAAGTTAAGGAATCACCAAAGTTAATGCAACTAACCCTGAGGGGAACATCGCAATCCACCGACAGACAGATGTTGCCATCCATTGAGTCATGCAAGATTGACTGCCTGCAAGCGCTGCACCAACACATCAAGGATTGCCCTTTCAAGTTTTCACTTATGAATAATAAATTCATCATACAGAAAAAAGCAGAATTCATTACACCTGATACATGATTCTCCATGTAGGAACAAAACTGCTTTTCACAGTGAACAGAAGATCCAAAGGTCACGAGTACATATGATAACACAGGGGCCAGTGGGATAGCTCTGTTTTACATTTAAGTCATGAAAGTCCACACTCCAGGCCATACCATCCGTATATTTGAGAGGGGAGAGTTTGCTCCCTCTGCTTTCCAGCCTGCTAGTGTCATGGGGGTTGAGCAGCATTCTTTGTGAGCCAGGCCTAGATGTTTTAACTGGTTAGCGGAGCTGGCACTGAAAAGCAGCCTGTCGGATGCAATCAGTTCGTCAGTGCTGCTTCTTTTAAATGACCAGCCAAACCAAATACACAGCCAAGCTGCATGACCCAATAGAGACCTAGCTATCTCTCCTACCCCCTCCTTTCAGAGCCCTCTCTTTCTCTGAGATTTCTCTTACTCCCTCTCCCTCTCAACTCTGGACATTTTTCCTCTTGATAGGTGTTATTTTGGTGATGGGTATTCAGCCTAAAACTCTGTATTCTTCCCTTTTTAGGCCTAATATGAGCAGGTTAGAGAGAGAGAAAAGGGGGAAGTTGGACTCATATTTTTTGCATTTGCATATTCTGTGTATGTATGAATTTGCCCTGGCATGTTTGCCAGTTGTATTTGAGAGCTTTAGTTGCTACCCTCAAAAAAGGCTCACATCACCCAGGAAGCATGCCAGTAGTGTTTGGGTCATGCTGGCATAGCTGTCGTACCAGTGTGCTGAATATAGTACCGTTGTGTTTCATCCTGTGTAGGACGATATGTTCTCCCGGAGGTGAAGAGTGGCAGATTGGAAGAACATTGTGCCATAGTGTTATCTGAACTGAGGGCATTTAGGAAATTATCAATTGACAATCCATCCCTCCATTGTCTGCCTCTTATCTGGGTCCAGATCTCAGTGGCAGCAGGCAAAGCAAAGTAGCCTAAAGGTCTTTCTGACCGTCCACATCCTCCAGCTTTTCCTGGGGAATCCCAGGGCGCTCCCAGGCCAGATGGGATATGTAACCCCCCGGCATATTCTGGTCTGTCACCCCAACTGGGAGGAAACTCTTCATGTTCTTTTCCATTGACTCTCCAAATTTAGTTTTTTTTCTTTTTTTCTTTTTCATTTTTGATAAGGAATACTTTTTTTTTTAAAGAATTGTGACCACAAAGTGTACTGAGCAGGACATTTTGCAGCTAAAAAAATAATAGAGTGCTTTCTAGTAGACAAACTATGTAATGTATGTAACTCTGTTTCTGCGCTTAAACACATCGTATTATTTCTGTACTGCTATTTCTTGTTGCTTATCATCCAACGTGTAATTTAAAAAGTTATCCACCATCTGTTGTGTTTCCAGCTCACAGACTTGGCCAGATATACAGACAGCCTAACAAATGGTAAATGGTAAAAATTTAACTGAGGTTTATGCATTATAATGATGCAATCAATATATTTAGAATATGCGCAATCCTAGAAAGGATGTTGTATGAATGTCTCCACTTACAGTTAAGAAATTATGTTTGAGTTGTGATGAAGTTATGTTTAATCCCAGTGAGCATCCATGCAGTAAGGAAGTCTTATACAGATTTTAAATTCGAGAAAAAGAGAGCACTGGAATGGGGTCAGTTCTCTGTGTCAGAAGATACCCAGAGTTTAGGTATATGAATCTGCAGCAGGAGACAAAAAGTCAGATTGCTGCATCCCCATATACCAACACAATATATCTGCAATAAGCTAATATCAGAAGATATATTGGCCTGTGCAATTGATCAGTCTAGCTCTGTTGTTGAACCAAACCGTACCCTTGTCTTCTTTCTTGCAGGTGATGCCATAGCCCAGCTGACAGATGTGGGATCGGCCTTGCCGTCCCAGTCAGATGGACGCGTCACAGTGTTCAGTGATAGGACAGGGATGGTGAAGGCTGCCCGCTTGCTCCTCTCCTCAGTCACTAAAGTCTTGGTCTTAGCCGACCGCATCGTCATCAAACAGATAATCACGTCACGCAACAAGGTGAGACACGCAAATGTGAGATGGCACGGCCTTCAAGGATATGCATAAACTCTCTTACTTAGTCTCTCTCGCACACACACACACACACACACACACACACAGTGGTCCACACATGAACACACACACACACCTTAGCAAACTTCATCCTGAGTCCTTTATTTCCTAATAGATAAGCACTGGCTCTCTGAAGGAGTACTCTAGAGGTAATTGAAGGGAAGCAGCACATTTAGCGGTCACATAAAAACACAGAGCAAGAGTCTGTCTCTCTCCATCGTACCTGGCTATGCTCTTAGCCAGACAGTGTGATATGGATGTAGCTGTGGACTGAGCCAAGAATGGAAACAGGGGGCCTAATCACGACTGGTTAGCCTCGTTTGGACAGACAGTCGACAGCCCCCTGTTCTCCATTACTGGCAAACACAATTACATCTCTTCCTCCTCTTTGTCTGGTGCGGATAAAAGCTGCTGCGTTAGCGCTGCCAGCTAGCCTACCCTCAGCAGCTAAATTAGGAGCTACATAGACTACTATTAACTAAAGTGCAGGTTAGGAACTACTTAATCGGCTGGTTTTATTTTAGGATATCACTGATATAATTACATCGCATTGAGCCATTAATACTACAAAAGGGAGCTTGGAGAGTTACACAGAAATAGAATGTAAAACATGTGAAATATTGAAATAAATTACACGTCCCAAGTCCAGTTAAGTTTTATTCTTGGTTGTGTTGCAAGGTAAGGATTCGCTCTTGGGATATAAACATGGTAATATGATATTCTGGACTGTTTTTGCACTTCTTGCTGATATCCCGGAAGATCTGAAATAGGTTGTTATAGTGTGGAAGGACTAGAAGAGCACATACCATATGTGGCCATTCACTGTACTCTACTGTTTTTTCCCTCCTCTCAGGTCCTGGTTACCCTCGACCATCTGGAAAGAGTGAGCACCTTCCAGGAATTTGTACAGATTTTCAGCCAGTTTGGCAATGAGATGGTGGAGTTTGCCCACCTCACCGGAGACAGACAGAACGTGAGTAGCATGTGAAGAAACTCTCTGTCATAAGAGTCATAGTCATCAGCACGCTGCCAATTTCTCTCGATAAATGAAATGTAAATGTGGTCTAACTTGGCAAAAAGCTGCATATGGATGTAGTGATGTTTACGAACATGCAGTAATTTGTCTCCCCATTTCTGCAACACTGAGCGCTTTGTTTATTCATGTAGATGTAATCTTCTAACAAGCAGTGATTTTCTAAACACGGTATTCCGTGCAAGCAGGTGGTGGGATTAGACTGTGAAACCTGCAGTACTTACACTATGAATGTGCAGGCAAACTCGGAACAAATCAATAATTCAAGCGTCAAATATTTACACTTCCCAAGAAAATCAAAGAATGAAGTAACAAGGCTTCTTCAGGCTTCTCTTGTTTCTGCAAAGTTTTCCTTATTCCTCTCTGTATCTATTCATTCTTCCAATCCATGTTTCGATCCTTACTGTACAGGGCAGTGATGACTCATACTCCTCAAACACTGTTTACATCACGATTCAACGTTGATATGAACTGACCTATGCTTTCAGCGACGCATTCTCTCTGCAATAAATAAGCTATACCCTAGCAAATTTGCAAAACAAAACTTTTGCTCAAAGCTTCAGAAAAACAGTCCAACTTAGGGTTTCTAACTTTGTTCTGTCAAAGGCTGCTAATCCCACTTTGATGCATACATTCAGCCTCTGCAACTAAAGCGCTTTGCCTGCAGAAGCTGATGTAAAGTGCAGCGGCTGCGATATCTAGACAGGAGAGGATCGACCATCCCTCTTTCTGAATGTCTTCGGGGCCCGTGTTTTGACACGCGCATCATGTCTCTCTCCCAACGCTCCTCATTGCAGCTAATGCTCTCTCTCCTCATTTGCCGCCCTGTTTTCTTTATCTTTTTTTCGTCGTATCCACTCCCACTCATGCGCTCCCATACACACACACACACACAGGCACAAGCACACAGCCCTTTAGAAAATCTACCATCTTCATCTATTGAAGCCAGGCGAGCACAGAGGCAAAAATAATGACAGATAATCACACCGCCTTTGTAATCTATGGCGGAGTGATGGGAGAGAAGTTGATTCAGCTGCCTTTTCCAAATCCTGCGTCTACCTAATTCAAGCTATTTCTGTTTGGAATACACGGAGGGGGGGTGAGGGTTGGGGATGCAGCAGGTTACACGCACTGTATCTTCTTTCCTATTCTGGCAGCATCTTTTTTTATTAGATGACAATTAACCTAGGAGAAGTTTTGTGTGTGTTTGTAAACTTGGTGAGTCACTTTTGCGTGTCCCTTCATTCCAGCATGAAAGAGATTTGTTGCATACTTTTGATGCTTCATGTCCCTCGGTCACCCCGAGAGTTCTTAGAAGTTGCGACTGGAGTAAAGCCACCCATTACCATATGGCGTGTGTGTGTGTGTGTTTGTGCTGTAGGACTTGAAGGATGAGAAGAAGAAAGCGCGGATGGCAGCAGCCAGAGCAGTGCTGGAGAAATGCACCATGATGCTCCTCACAGCCTCCAAGGTAAGCAGCTGGCGCACTAACACTGGACCTCTGGGCGAGGGTTATGGATTATGTCCAGCTTAAAGATTTAAGGCCCTCTCAAGTTTATTTAATTTGGAGTTTTCTCTGCAAATGCTACGATTAATGGTAATGCTCAAAGTCACATAATCATAAAAAATAAAACAAACAAACAAAGAGAGCGAATAATCGGGTTAAAAAAAAACATGAAAAAGGATAGAAGTTGAAAAGAGTAGAGGAGGACACAAGCTTTGACATTTCACATCGAATTCCTTCCAAAGACTTGCCTGAGGCACCCAGATTGCGAGTCGGCGCGGATCAACAAAGACGCCGTGTTCCACCGAATGCGCTGTGCCCTGGAGCAGGTCATCGAGATAGTCACCGAGGCACGGAGCTGTGGGGAGAATAAGATCCTTCCTGCCAGCATCTACAACGGCATCAGAGACTTCAAGGTAGGATCAGGAATTAGACTTAGTGAAGGAGTCGATATATTTATTTATATCACAGTAAAGGCTTATGGTCAGTGATGCTCGTCTGACAGGTGTTGGCCCGTGAAGTTCGGCATCATGCCTTTTTAGCTGTTTAAGAATCCCAATAGAACAGCCTCTTCAAAAAATGGCAGAAATACACTCTATTCATATTAATAAGAAAGATCAAAGCAAAAATCCTCAAATCGTAATCTAGCTGATAGGTAGTCTCTGTATGAGTGTTGATTTGTGGTTGCCGCAGCGTTAACATTTTTGCATTCACTTAGTTTGTTGCAACAGCTTCAACTGTAAGTCGGAGGACCAGACCTATTTATTTTATAATTTAGTTCACACGGTTGTGTGAATCACCACTAAACCTACATCACCATGACTAATCTTCTCTCTCCTCCTTGTGCACCGGCAAATGAAAGAAATGAAAAACAAGAAAAAAAAGGAGAAACGTTTTGAAGTGGTCTTTACCATTGAGAGAAAAGAAGAAGAAAGCATTTTAATGAAAGGACCCTGAGATGCATATTGCTTTTAATAAATGGCTTCATAGCTCTTAATGGCAGAGTTTAACTAAAAGCTTATGTAAACCTGTCATTTTAGGACACATAAGCAGAGACCATTACTCCTCTTAAAAACAGACCTTTGTTGAAAGAAGAAAAGAGAAGGATAAAACAGGAAAAATGCGTTAGCTTTTATGTTTGTGTACTTGAGATGCTGTTTGAAGAATTCATTGTGCACCTTTGATGGCCCAAGGTGACTCTAAGGCCCATATCCCACAGTCCTTGTTAATTAATGATGAGGTCAAGTGCATAATGATAATGAGATAGTAAATTATGTTTTTTATCCCTCAGGGCATTGGTTAGTAAAACTCTTGTGTGTGTTGCCACCTCAATCCTTTCCTTTCTCCTCTCAACAATCCGTCAAATGCTCCTTCAACTCGCCTCCCCAATTTCCAACCCCCCCCTCTGCAGTCCAGCGTGGAGTGCCTGCGGGAGAACCTGCACTCCTTGTCACCTCAGAGCGTGGGCAGCCAGCTGGAGGCGCTGGTGGAGCGGACAGAGGACTTCACTGATTCGGCCTACACCAGCCACGAGCAGCGGCAGGCCATCCTAGGTCTGTGCCAGCTGGCGCGCCAGGACACTCAGCAGCTGGTGCACGCCTGGGTTGAGGCGGTACGTTGGCACAAGCAGGCACGCTTGCACAGATGCACAGATACACCTACAGGAATATTCATTAAAACATATGCTGCCATATGAAGAAGAATAATAAGTACCTCATCTGTAAGACACTTGTAAAAGAGAGGTATGATAATAGGATGCAAATCAGAGATATCCAGGCAAAGAAGAGATGTGGGTTGGGTTGTTAGTGTAAGGAATGATGAGGAGTTGGCAAGGTTATGAACAAAATTTAATATTTTTTAAAATACAAGAGGGACTGTGTGGCGTGCAGTGTCTGTTTAACACACACACATGGCGTGCTACACAGACAGAAATCCATACAGACAGACTTGCGCACATTAAGACTCTCTCCCCAGCTCACCCATTCATTCACTTTGCCTACTCATTTTCTTTTCACACATCCCTCCTGGAACAACAGAGCGTAATAAGCCACTTGAATAACCTTTTTTTTTTTACCAAGGCTCGTTCAGCCAAGAGAGAAACATCATGTAGTGTTCCGCGTCTTGCTGCCATTCAGCAGAGTCTTCTTGGCCTTCAAAATTGATGGACTTACGAAACACAAGTTGTTTTGTTGCAGTTTCTCATTGTAAACTTTTTCAGCGTGTTCAGAGCACAGAGGGAGACTACTGCCACATAAAAACTACAGTAGTGCCACATCTAGCTTTTACAATTGAGAGTCATCTGGAGAAGTGAACATTTTGAAATTGCAGAGTACACGTCTGAATGTGCAAATATTCCTGGGTGTTCTGCCCAGTCCAATTTGTGGTCTTGATTCTTATTGTGGCAAGTTTAGAAGAATATATATTTGTTTTTATTCCAAATGGGCTTACAGAGTATGAAATTTAGAAAATTGTTGTACAATATTTAAATTAAATCATTTGTTTAAATCAATTTAGTTTATTACACAAAACTGCATGTTGAGATGCCTGACTGTCGTTGCATATTCATCACATAATGGGTCACAAATGTAACTGGAAAGTCAAGAACCATGCTATTAAGACCCCAAGTTAATTTTCCAATCCAGTCTTCTTCTAGTGCATTGTCATACTCTTCCAGATAATTCAATGATTGGCCTGTAAAACCATGTTGGGTCTCATGTTTTATTCTCCTCTTCCTCTCTCTTGTCTCACTGGAGCAGCAGTCTGTCCATGCCAAAGAGGCCACAGAGGATATGGAGGTGGCCATCCTGAAGACATGCCAGAGCGTCAATGACCTCAAACGTGAGGTGAGCAGCGGTCTGTCTCCGCTCTGCCCGTCCGCCCTCCGAGTCTGAATATATGTACTCGGTTACAGAGAGACGCAGACATGACCAGGATGTCTTTCACTGGATGATCTGCCTCTGTCGTTGGTTTCCCACTTTTCTTTCTCACTCTTCAACTTACCTGTCATCTCTCTGTCAACTCAACTATGTCAGTGTGTCACCTCCGCTCTACTTTTTTTCTCTGCCTCCTCAAAATCCACCCTCATCCGTTCCTCTCACTCATCTTTCTTTCTATTGTGTTTTCTCCAGCCTCCATTACTCCCTCCTCTTCTTATTCTGCAATTTAATCTTTTGATTCCTCCTGCAGCTCCATAAGGTGGCAGTCGGTCGTGCCTCAGACTTGCTCAAAGTTCACGGGGAACAGTTGCCTCTACGGGCCCTCAAAGCTGCAGGCGGCGAGGGGAACCTGGAGGCTGTGGCAGAGTATTCGCGCACGCTCACAGAGCAGAAGGAGCAGCTGGTGGAGGTAGGTGGGGGCTGGGAGAGGTTTGATGGTAGTGCCACCTAGTAGAGATGTTCAACTGGTTAAAAGAAAANNACTTCTAATCCTCAGCCAAATGAAAGTGGTTTTGTTATGCAAACACTGAGCAGAAAAATACCATGCAGGCTTTGTCATGTCTTTGCTAGTGCCCCTAACATATAAGATTTACAGTATAGTTTGAAAAGAGACATTGTATAAGAGTTAAAGGTACCCCTTTTGGAAATTATTAAGATTTTCTTAAGATTAATTCACAAAAAGTACGCAAATATTTTGGTGTGAAACCTCTTCTTAAAGATGCAGCCTAAACATTCACTTAGTATCCAAGCACACTAAAAAATAAGCTAAAACACCATTGAAGTTCCTTTTCCTTCCTGCTGAAACCACAAATGAAAAACAGAATTTTCTACAGGTTTTTGTGTAGTCAACATGCACATAAATTCAAGTAACCAGATGACTATGCAGTTATAAGTTTACTGTATATACCTCTAAAAATACATAATTCATCCACTGTGATACAATCAGGATGATCACCTATGATTGTGTTTTTGCCAGTAGGTGGTAAATTGGTTGCAAGCTGGTATGTATACAGTCGTTTTTAACATGTATCAATGTCCTATAACTTTCAAAGCTCAGAAGCTCCTCCAGTCAATCATTTCCTCCTCCTGTGTGTTTGACTCCAGACGTGTCGGCTGCTGTGCCACGTGTCGGGGACGGAGCCTCTGGAGATTACCTGTGTCCACGCTGAGGAGACCTTCCATGTCATTGGTCCACAGGTAACTTTAACCCTCCAAACATTTTCTGCATGGATTTTTGTTTTTGTTAGTTTGATGTTCTACCCCATTGACTTGATGTGTAAATGGCAGCAAACAGGGGACACAGGATGAGTCCAGAAAGACAAACAGGTCAACTTTAATTAAACCTGACACCCACTTCATTCCATTCAACACTTTTATCGTATGTCAATAAAGTCAAACCGGTCACAGTGGTCTGGGAGTGAAATCAAACCCGGGAAATATTCTACTTAGACACGGTGGGGAGGGAAAATAGACAAATTAGCTCTTGTCTCCTCTGTCTACCTCCTACACCTGCCAGCCATTCAAGATGGCTGAGAACACGCTGTCCACCTAGTCCCCCTATCCCAGATCTAATTATGTTTGCTCTTGGAAATCGTCCATGCCAGTAATTATCCAGCAATGTAGAATGTTCCCGTCCTGCGGCGCTAATGTCAGGCCCCGCATGACTCTGCAGTAATGACTCCGCACCTAAGTTCAAAGGTCAACCAATCAATAACGTTGCAGTATGAGGTGGCGGTGGTGATATGTCTCTGTGTGTGCCCAAAGTAATAGAGGGGTGGCCCAGAGGGTAATTGGCTATTAAATACTTCACTGCAGGGGATGGGCGTGGTGTGTGTGTGTGTGTGTGTGTGTGTGTGTGTGTGTGTGTGTGTGTGCGCGTGTGTGTGCGCGTGTGTGTGCGCGCGTGTGTGCGCACACTTTTGTGTGTGTGTTTGTTTTTATGATTTTTTAAGTTTTTATAGGTAAGTTATATTTGTCAAATGTAGTTGTCTAAAATCTTATTTCCATTGAGTCTAGAAACCAGATTGACTGCAGATATTATAAATGTGTTTCTAACATATTGCAAGCTTGAGCTCGGTTACGCATTATGGTGAGTCGTGCATCAGAGATGTGCTGCACTACATATCAACCTTTTATTTTGTAAAACACAAGGTCGATGGTAAAGACATAACTAGTCAAATTGAAAGTAATTGAAAATACCTATTTTACTGCTGTTTTACAAACTTAACTGGTGTAAACAAGCTGTAACCTTGCACATTGTATTTAGGGTTACTTTGATTACTTCATTGTATCTGACTACTTTATGTTGTGTAATTAAGGTGTGTGATGTACTATAGTTAATTATATATTTTATTTGGAATAATTCCGCAATATTATGTTAGACACAGAGTTGCAGAGTTACATTTTATTATTATTATTCCAGTAGGTATTATTTCATTATAATTCACAGCACTATTGTTTATGTGTAACATTTAAGTTGCTTATTCACGTCCCCTGCCTCAGGCTAATATTATTTTCTACCATCCTTTGTTTCATGAGGGACAGTTGTGAGTGTGTAATGAGTGCAACAGTAGACTCAAGGCTCTGATGTGAACCCAGGGAGAGTTAAGTCTGTGTTTTACTGTCTTGCCATGTTCGTGTTGATTAAGGACGATTATTCCAAGAGAACTGTAGCGCAGTTATTACTCACATATCCCAGAGAGATGAAAGAATACTACCCCTCAAGAAAACAAGTTTGCAAAGCCTTTAACATTGTTAAAACATTATTAATGACTTTAGTTATTGTGTAGTGTTGCTGTAGCTCCTGTATTAAAGTAGAGTTTGAAAATGAGCAGCTTCCGATCAATTTCAATGGTAGGACGACCTTTTGGTTTAAATCAATAGTGCCAACTTTATTTAAATATTACTTTTCTCATGTCACAATTCTTCACACTCTTGCTCAGATCATCTCGGCAGCCCAGACACTGGCCCTCCACCCGTCCAGTAAGATCGCCAAGGAGAACCTGGAGGTGTTCTGTGAGGCCTGGGAGTCGCAGCTCTGCGACATGGCCCTGCTGCTGAGAGAGATCAACGACGTCTTTGAAGGCAGGCGAGGTGCGTTTTTTTTAGTCCAGTTAATGGATGCCCGCGTGCATTTGGGTGGGTTGCGGCGGCAGGACAGTCAGCACATGCTTGAGGAACAGAAAGCTTTTCAGAAAGAGTGAGAAGCAGAAGCGAATGCAGGCAAAATGTGCTGTCAAAGACATTTTAGCCTGAGAGATTCTCTGATAAAACCTTGGTGGATCATTTTGCCCCTGAACACTTCAATAGTCTTAATGAAAGTTAAAGTTGAGGCAAAGCAAGCAGCACGAGCATATCCTTTAAAAAACATTGATCATGGACAGTGGGAAGGATTTTGTAATACGAACGCCAATGCCATTAAACACTCATGCATTCATTCCTCCTCTGCACTCCCTCTCTCTATTCATTATTGCACCAGTTACCTGATTTGTCCAAATTATGGACAGCACCTCTTACAAATCAGCTGCTTGTACCCTCACTGACAGACTCGGACACATAAATACTACTGTGTATATTTGCATCTAGTGTATATTTGTGCGTGTACACACAGATGTATGTTGTATCAGGTTGGATGTAAGTGCTATCAACCCTGCGCTTTCACACACTGTAAGTCTGAGAAATCTCAAAGACAGGGGGAAGATGTTCTGGCATATTTCCAAGACGTGGTTGCCCTCAAGAATGTGACTTCCACATAAAAGGGAGTAAATATTTTGAAGTGCCACTCTGTGGGTGAAAGGATCACATCCATCACACATTTGTATTCCCATGAAGCCCAAAGTGCTGGGTGTTAAAATGTAAAAATATGGACACTGTGGAGAGATTTGCTTTTATTATTCCCTCCTAATCTTCCCCCGCGAACGCGACAGTAGAGTTTATCGCCTGCGTAGTCGATTGAAATGAACCGTGCTGTTCGTGTTTACGATGAAAGATAAAAATGGTGTCAAGGGTGGACAGTGATAAAAGCAAAACAATTTCATCACCATAATTACCGAATAACCATAATTGCCACCCTAATTGTCTGGAAAAAGTGTGAATATCTACACACAGTCATTGAAAGAGAAATAACACATGATTATTTGATGTGTTTTTTGTTTTTTTTACTTGTGACCTTGTGTTCAGATAATCACAATAACTCTCTTCTCCTAGGAGACAAAAGACCTTATTTGTCACTTCCCAGACCCGGGGTGAGTATCACACCATCCATCCTCATGAATATTCCAATGATCCAATGGTTTGTAATTCTCTGATTAATGCCACGCTCTTCTCCCACAGAAACACTCACTCACCAACTTGAAGACTGCCAAGGCTGTCAAGTTGGATGCAGAGGTAGCGTACACCACAAACCCCCGTGGCTTTCAGCACAATACATCACGTCACGTCTTCTACCCTGTTCTGACAGCGGTATATTCATCTCCAGGAAACTTTGTGTCACTCGCTTGAAGAATTGATAGTGTTTGTGCGGTAATAGGCTGCAATTTTGCCGGCCGGCAGTTTTCACATGCAGCGCCACCACAGGAAGCAGGATTATGCTGATTACAGAACTTCTCAGTGTGTTAACAAATGAAAATAACCCTGTTTGCTAATATACATTTCTAAAATGACATCCGTATCTTTTCCATATAGAATTACTTTGTATGTGTGTCTCTTTCTGTGTGTGTGTGCAGGAGCAGACGAGCATGGCCAAGCTGGGTCTGGAGCTCCGTCTGCTGTCGTCTGACGTGGATACGGAGGTGGAGAAGTGGGAGGAGCAGGAGCATGAGATAGTCCGACAGAGCCAGAGCCTGGCCAGTATGGCCTATAACATGCACCTGTTCACCAGGTAACGGAACAGCACCACGTGCTACACGGACGAGGCACGTGCTCCGATTTTATATCTGCAGCCTGCTGAACTGTTGCATTCATCTCAGAGCTCAACACTGTAAAGCCTCTTAAGCATCCACATGAATCTCTTTAGAGGCTTAGTGTTAATGAGACCCCCCCAGCTATCGATATTTACCAGGCATAGTTTGAGGCGCTGGCAAAGTTGACATGACAATGACTCATTCTGACAACAAAATCGTTGCGATTCGTCTAAGTTACAGTGTTTGTGGATTGCTGTGGATGTATTTTGTCCTCATCCGTCTTTCTCATTCATGTTCCTCATTTTCTGTGTTTCCCATATTGATTCCCCAGAGGGGAGGGGCTGCTGAAAACAACACTAGATCTCTTTCATCAAGCTGAGGTATGTGCATCCATATCCGCTAATCTCTCCCTCTCTCCACCTTCTGTTCCACTTTCCTCCCGTTTTTATCGAAGTTGCAAATGAATGCATCTGTTGTTTCATTAAACCAAAAACACGCTGGGGCCGGCGGATCAATAGGTTAGCAATGGCCAGCATTCCCTTCATTCCCTTCCCTCTCGCAGATCTGATAAGGCATGACTAGGACTTACCGTTATGATGGAAATGTGGTGCTGTGCGTTCCTGGCCACATCGGACACATGAGGCGATAAGAAACAAGGTTGCATGGAAGAGTGCATCCTATTGAATTGGGATCATTGCCAATAATGTGCAGTAATTTGTAGAATCAGGGCCCAAAATGTCAGCCAGGATTTATTCCATTTGGGGTGAGCGAGGGAGATAAGAGAAGAAGAGGAACGATAGGGCTAGGAGACGGGAAGGCGTACTGATAAGAAGAGCCGAGGAAAAAGTAAAATCTCATAATATTTACTGACTGTGCTTTTTGAAAGGCTTCCTGGTGGAAGTTAAAAGAATTATAGATCTGCTTGTGTTTGTGTACGTTTTTTGATTTTTGTCTTTTTTTTTTCCGACTCACTCTTTTAGGTTTTGTCTGAAGAGGGGCTCCAGCTGTGCTCATCTCTCCGCACTTTTTCTACACAGGTATATATTAAGCAATACATCTCTCTCTCGAACACACACACACACACACTTTAAGGCTGAAAACCAAATTGCAATGCGCTCACATTAATTTCCAAATATTTTTACACATTTGGTACTCTATAAAAAGAAATCTAATTTGTATTATGTAAAAGAAAGACTTTTTGTAGAAGTAGCAATAAAATGAGTAAAGTAGAATATTAAAAAAAAAAGTATTGTTCTTGCCTCTCTGGTGGAACCTTATTGAAAGAAAACAGTTTATTTACTTTTGCACAGGGTGAGCTGCTAAACCATCTGTATGCAGGCACACACACACAGACACACACAGACACACACTCTGGCACCTGTGCCCCCACCCACGTTACGCCTCTCACACACATACACACCCATATCACCCATTCTGGCATGCCACGGTGCCAGGGCCGCCTTATAAATCACACAGCGAGAGCAGGAAATTAAGGCTGTCACACACTTTCACCGTCCTCTTTTCCCTCTCTGAGTTAAGATCCAACAAACAAACGTAGCCTCTGCGCCTTCCTTCCTTTTGCCCTCCAACAACTTCTTCCCCAGGTCCTCCAAGTTTAATTAAATGGCTCTTTTTGACAGCCATTAACGACTGCCATTTGTCACTGCTGCGTTTGCGCACATGTGCATGTGTGGAGGGGGGTGAGGGTGGGGGAGTTGACTGCGACCGCCCAGGACTAATTCATAATCAGGAGGCCCAGCTCTTCAACTTGCTTCACGCCTTCTGATTAATTACATCAAACAAACTGGCGCTAATGGAGTCCCTCTGTCTCACCCTCCACTCCCATAGTTCTTTGGCACCAAACACACTTGTAGCACACCTGTGTCGCCCTCGCTGAAATGATGAGGCTATTTATGCAAATTAGCTTGAGCATTTTTAATTGATGTTTAAGAGGTTTTATGTACTTTTGTCAGTCATGAGTAGTGCTATCCTGAATAACAGAGCTTGTGTTTTTAGGTCATTGGTGGCCTGTAACTGAAGTAGATTGATGGCCCCCGTGACTGAGATCTAGGGATTAACCCAGCTGGATAACAGACTTAAGCAGTAGATCATGACCTGGCTGTTGCTGATGGATTACATCAAGCAACACTAAATTTGAATTTATTTCATCCTCCCTTTTTCCCCCCCCTTTTTTGTGATTTGTGTTTGACTGTAAATCCAGTCCAGTAAATCTGTAAACGTCTGCACATATTAACCCAGTCTCCCTGGATAATACCATCATAAACCATCTCTGCTGTCCTGAAAGACATCTCTCCCTCTCTCTGTCTCTCTGTCTCTCTCTCTCTCTCTCTCTCTCTCTGTTCCAGCTGGTTGATGAGGAAAAGTCTGCGGTGATGACAGAGATGGAGAAACTGGTGGCATTATGCCAACAGCTGCAGATGGGGGCCAAGACTCCTGTACAGGGCAAGACTGCCACCTTCCAGAAGGTACCCTTACTACGCTTGTGTGCCTCTGTAGCTTTTTGTTTTTGTTTGTGCGTACGCTTTTTTTTAAATGAATCGATCACTTGTTTTTGCCCTGAGTCTGTTTTGTTTGGTAGACATTAAATTAATAACATCACACAGAGTGTACAGAACAGACTTTCTGTAGTTTTTTTAGGGATAATTAGCTTTGACAGCATCAAAACGACATACCCAACAACAGACGGGCATCAATGAAGCACTGAGCACACAATGGAGCGTGACTAACCGCGTTACTTCTTTACTGGCTACGGCATAATATTTGAGTGATCTGTGAGTAACGCCATTATTGAACACGGGGTGCTAGATTAATGAATGTCTGTGAGGAATTAATGAGCATCTTGGGCAGGGATGAGCTGCCTTAGGTCACCTTGTAATGAAAGCGAAGGTTGGAATCAAAAGGATGGGATGAAGAATAGCGTGTCCTCTGCTGATTAATGAGTATCTCTTTGATATGTATTGGCTCCCATCTCTCTGTGTCTCCATCCTGATGTTCACTTTGTCATTTATCACCTGCAGTGTGCGTCTGTCAGGGGTCGGTACAGTAGAGCACTGATCAGGAAATGTTAATTCACACGCAGTTTAGATGGTGGTGTGTGTGTGTGTGTGTGTGTGTGTGTGTGTGTGTGTGTGTG
>NTHP01000003.1:1362317-1386088 GCA_003416845.1 Oplegnathus fasciatus | reverse complement strand
TGTGTGTGTGTGTGTGTGTGTGGTTGGTAGGCAGCTGGGTTGATGTCTTTGTAGGTTCTTTTGCTCTTGTATCCACTGTGTATCCATGCTACCCCTCTTCAACTAGTGTTTTATAATTTTATTTCTTTGTCTCCAGGTGGACTCATCCATTCAGACAACCAGAAGCATCCTGACTGTGGTCCTCTCCCTCCTCCCATTCTGTAACAAGCTCAACAGAAAGGTGAAGCCACTGAACAGGACTCATGAGTGAATGACTGGCATGAGTATTAGCTTGGCAAGCTACATGGAAATCTACCAAACTAAAAGAGAACAAGCTCGGAAAAGTCTATGTAGCCCAAGAAAGTATGATTAAACTTGCAATAACTGATTTTTTGGCCACTTAGGGGCAGTGGAAACAGGCTGTGTGTGAACACATTGACATATTCCACCTTAAGTTGATATGGCAAACTTGTTAGCAAACACATCCAGCAGATGGGGAGCAAGATTAGCACTCATTTGGAGTTGTGTTTGTGGCCTCCTGGCAAATGTTAGTCCAATATTCACTCTACTTTTAACCCTGCTTTTGGTCTCCACCAACTCCTGAGGGAAACGTTTGGCTTTTTAGCAGCTAAATGCTCCTCTATGTTCACCAGCTAGTTGCTAACTTTGAGCAGGTAGTGTACAATGGGTTTTTCACCGAAAACAGCTGCCTTGCTGCAGCCAAAAAATGATGTTATGAGAGCAGTGAGAGGGAACCAAAACAGTGAAGTTGTGGGCTGGAAAACCAAAATAATGAGCTGAAAGATGCCAAAACACTCCATAACGCCACAGCTTTAATTGTTTTTATTTTAAATGCTAAAAATGTGTTGTTACATCTGTTTTTTTTGTTGTTGTTGTTATTGTTTTTTAATTTGCACATGCATATATACAACAGCATAAAACCAGATAACAAAATTAAAATAAATGTGACAGGCTCTTGATTTTCATATTTTGTTTCTTTCCATTCACTCCTCTCCATGCTGTGTCCATTTGCAGTACAAGTCGGAGAGGAGTAGCCTGGGGTCCCCGCAGGACTGGCGAGAGAGGCAGGATGCATCCACGCCTGTTAAAGAGGAGGGAGCTCTCAACAGCAAGAACAGCAACGGCTTTGGTGTCAAATCCTTGGAGCAGCACATGGCCGGCCTCAACCTCCTGGAGACCAAATAATCCAGGAAATAGTCACCTCCTTTGTCCACTATTCTCCCTTGGAGCAGCACATAGCCAACCTCACCTTTCTGGAGGACATGTAATCCAGAAAACACTTCACTCCCCTCATCCTCATGCACCCACCAGAGTGGGCTAGAACCGCAGGGTGAAGATGGTTGCCTGGGTCAGTCAGAGTTTGTATTTGCTGTCTGGATGATGAATTGTAAGGTTTACAGAGGAAAAAGTAGATCCCAGCTCTCTGTGCCCAGGGGCAGTTTTACCCCAGGGTAGCTTTTTACCCGAAGCACCAGTTCCACCCCAGTCCACAAGATGGAGACAATCAGCCAACACTATGACTTTGCCATTTGCAGTGAGCCTCTGTTAAAGAGCGAGAGGGGCCTGACACAAACCTGATTTGTCACTTTTATCGCTTCTCTGGATATTGAGTCGATAAACTGATCAGAAATCAGGAAAAAACTCCTCTTGATGCTCAGCTCAGCCATACATCTGTCTTCACTATGTGCCTCTGTGTAACAAGCCTATTTGCTTTGTGGTGTACTGTAAACGTGTTGCACATGTTAGCCAAATGGGGAGGAAAAAAACACAGCGAAATGGCTGAAAACCCACCATGCATGATGCCATCATCACCAAACCCTTGTGTTCTTGAGTCTCTTATGGTCAATGTGTCATAGGTTTGTAACGTTAACACTTGTTCTGTAATATTAGCCATAGTGGTACATTCTGTATTTGATCATTAGCATTGTAGTCAGCATCTCACTTGGATAAATAAGTATTTTAAAAGTCAACCACGCCATATGATTAATGTCTAATTTCCATAGAGTTTGCTATGGAATGTTCCCCATGTGCCATGTTAGTAACAAAAATGCAAAAATCACAATTTAATGCCAAATATGATTGTCCTCATGAAGACGCAGTGATCTTCAGCTTGCTACTCGTATGAAATATAAAGCTCTTAGTCCTCCAGCATCACTGGAGATTTTGGGCCTGGTTTCTCCAAAAAGTCACATGATAAAGATAAATCTTATCACTGAGAGGCTTTTGGGACGTCAGGACTTTACTTTATACTGTTCTGGGTATTATTAAATCATATTCTGTGTATACTGTTATACTCTGACATTTTTTTCTCACAAAAGAAATGAAAAGATTTCTGGACTGGCACCTGTGTCAAATGGAGCCTTGAAGTGTACTTGTTATGAAGACTATCATTGTGAAGCTGCCTAGTAGGCCAGTATGTATTAAATGGTATATGGTATGTATAATATGGTACTTGAAGCATAGATATATATATATATATATACAGTAAGTATCCTAAGGTAATGACTTTGGTACTAGGGTGTGATAATGACTGAAATGAATAACATACATTAAGCTTTGGACAAGCTTTGTACAGTGTGAGAGCAGCTAAGGATGCTGGGTATTGTAGTGGCGCTACAGATGTGAAGAAATCATAGATCTAGTTTTGGACCATCTATTCTTTTGACAATTGAAAGGTTAATAAAAGTGACACATAAAAAAAATAAACAATATTTTTTCTTAAATCACTGTTGTTTGTGTTTATTGTCATTCTAAAAAAATAGTAATTCAAACTGAATATTAGTTGAGGGTATTAAACAAAGACTTCATGTAATCATCATCAGTCATGCTTTTCTCCACTTCCTCATTTTTCAAATTAGAAAATCCAAAAAATAAATAAAGAACTTGAATGCTTCCTGAAACCTTCCCCAATTTCTGAAACAGTGGAAAAACAATGTATAATAGTATCTAGAGGCACAGCACAGTGCTTGCATTATATGCAATAGTCCCTTTGAAGCGACGACACGTAAATGTCAGTTTCCAGGATATGGTCCTCAGTCTTCACCCAACTTGGTGGGAGCGAAAGGAAGAGACGCGCTCCCAGAACAGTTTTGACTTAAATAAGGCAAGAAGGTGGAGCTCCGTCATGAGGGTTGTGATTGGACAACAGTGCGTTTGGAGACGACGCTCTCGAACTCCTCTCTGCTCAGAAGGTTCTCCGTTATGCTCTTGCTCTCCTCAAACTTTGGCAGGATGACGGCGATGTATCCGTCAGTGGATGGCTGTTAAGATTTGATTTAAAACATTTGTTTTGATCAGATTAGATGAAACTTTAATGATTGTGGTAGAGAAACTGACATAATATTTACCTTTTCCAGCAAGAGAGCAGGTGTTTCTAAAATATTCTCGTTGACCTCAAGAAGACGGCCCCGGATGCAGCTAAAAAGATGATACATTTGTGTGACTGATCATGATATACAAGCATGTGAAATGTATGCCTAGAAAAACAAATTATTGTCTCACCTGTAGATTGTGTATTCAGTTTCATCTGTGCACGTTATCCTACACAGAGGTGCGAAATCTGTAAGGAACTGACCCCCCTATAATGGGAAAATATTAATAGGCATTTAAGGCCAAGATTAAAAATGTGTGAAGTGAACATGCACAAGTACAAATGTATGCACATGGACCAAATCATCCGTAGTTTTATAAATTATTATGAATTTACCCGCTTGGACTTCCCAGACACTTTATTGTTCAGTCGACTGCAGCCGTTACTGATCTGGTAATTGATGCTTTTGATTGTCCGCCCACCCTGAAGGATCGGGTGAGTGTCTGCTAACGTGACAACACATATTCTGCAGAGAACAAACACACATTAAAGTGAGCCTTTAAAAAGAATGCCAAAAGTTAATATCAATGTATGCAAGTCACTTATACTATGTGTGGGTTAAATCAAGTTCAAAACTTTGAGGTAAATTTAAAGTGCATATTTTACTAGGGAGTATCAAACTATACAAAAGGGCTCGGGGAATAAAACATCAACTAAACACACTGGGTGATCAGAAAAATAGAAACCCCTGTACTGTGTAATAATCTGTGAAGGAATTATCCTTCTTTATGGTGATTCCCCAGGTCAAGTTTGGGTCAGTTGCAAACCTAAGAGCAGAAGGTCTAGCCTGTCTCTTTCAGAGCAATAGTTCAGCTCTCTGTCTACAGTAAGGATAGTGCGGCTGCTCTGATAAGGATGGCTCAATCTCCCAGGAGACCAAGGTTGTAGGAAGATATGCTTCCTTTTTCCCTAGACTCTACATTGATAGACTGGCTCCTCTCAGTCTCCTTTTTGACGTTCACTGAATGTGACGTGAATTGACGTACAACGTGACTAGATTAATTTAGTTAAGCATAGTTCTTTGTTTATAATTCAATATTTATAATTCAATATCCAATAGAATCACACATATTTAGCTATGCGAAGAATAGCCTTATTTGGAACACGAAGCAGCCATCGTGTTCCCAAAACATCAGGATAAAGACTCTTCCAGGACACAACCTTCAGAATTGGGGTGGCACTGACAACTTGTATTGCTTAATCTCTATTCTCCTTGGCCAAGCTTCAATATATGCTTTTGTGTAAGACATCCAGATCTCCTGAAACTTCTTCACTCTCGAGTTAACCAGCTCTCCAGAAGTTCCGTCACATAATCAACTGTGCTGTAAAGATATCACCTTTGGTCAGTGGTTTGGTCAAGTACTGTACTTAAAGTTATAATCTCGAAGATTTTCATTTTGTTGTCTTTCACGGCACCTATAGCAATAATCGGTAATTGCAGGTGTGTTTTTAGACCTCACTTAAGTTTCAGTATCATCGTCTGCAGTCATCAACCTTTTCTTTGTTTGTTCGGCCATAGTAAGCACTTACTCACAACTCTAGCAGAGACCGGAAAAAAACAGTACGCAGCTTCACACACAGGTGAGTTGAAGAGTGTCTGTTGCGTTAAAAGCCGACTTGTGTGCCGCTCATGATTTTTCCGGGAAAGTCGCTGCCGACACCCAGGTTGCAATACTGCAAATGCAAGGCTTTCATCAGTGGGCCGTAAGCTCAATCACCGTTGTGTTAAATCATTCGGCAATAGATAGTGATTTAACAGACGTTTATTTAAATGAAAATCTTCGAGATTCTATCTTTAAGTATAATTTTGAGGTACTTGTACTTGTACTTTACTTGAGTATTTCCCCTTTCTGCTACTTTATACTTCTACTCCACTACATTTCAGAGGCAAATATTGTACTTTTTACTCCACTACATTTATTTGATAATTTTAGTTACTTGCTACTTTGCAGATTCAGATTAATAATACAAAATATAATCAACAAATAAATTATGATGTAATATTATAGATTAAGATAAAACTTTATTGATCCCTACTTTATAAAGTGTATACAGTAGCTGAAATTAGCTCCATCTTTACCAGCTGCAACAATAAAGTGATGAACACGTTAGTGCAACTATAATTATAATTCAATAATATATAATATTTATTATTCTGAAAGAAGCCATTCTGCATTATGAGTACTTTTACTTTTGATGCTTTAAGTATATTTTTATGCTAATACTTTTGTACTTTTACTTGTAACAGAGTATTTCTACACTGTGGTATTACTACTTTTACTTAAGTAAAAAATCTGAGTACTTCTTCCACCTCTGCCTTTGGTGAGGCTTACACTTTCTGGAAGCTGCACTTTGTGATGCTGTTTTATTGGTTTGCATTAAATATTTATGGAAGTCATATTTTAGTTCACCCATAGACAACATTTCAGAAAGTCTTATCGATATAATGAAATACTACCACAAAGCCACACTGACTAAAGACATAAAGAAGCCTCAACAAAACCTGAACATTTGAAGTGAGTAGGATTTATCCCAGAACATATTAATGTCACTCAGTGTATAACTTAATCACCATTTATTATAATGGCAATTTGTTTAGTAGCCTAATTATCACCACCTGGTGTTGATGTAACTGTTACCTGTTTGAATGCTGCAGGATGCAGTGGTCCTCACACGGTTTCCCCTTCATATCTGCATAAAACAAAGACAACATTTTGTTTTAAATACTGTTGATATTTTAATTAAATACATTATGCTGGATAATTATCAAAATATTCAGAGCTCTCTCTCTCTGAGCTCTCAAGTTTAACTGACGTTAGCTGACGGAGTTAGCCACCGGGCAGCTAACATGAGGGATGTTATTTACCGGCTCTGTACCATCGGGTGTAATATCGGTCCACTACTGAAGGCGCCTTTGCTTCCGAGTCTTTCTGCTCCACGCAGTCCATCAAAAGTATTCACTACGCAGGCTGAAAGAAAAAGAGTAATTTACAGCAGTGCCTCCGCTCGTTCACTATGGTTACTTTGCTTGACGGACAGTAAATGGTGTGACACCGAGCGGTGCGTCCTTCGAACAAATCCGAAAGTTTCGAGAGCAGAATGGTTCCGGGGATTCTTTTCGCTTCGTTGGGGGATTGAAGAGGTGAATTTGACACTTTAGAAAACTACCGTACATCGAAGTAAATCTTCATATAGTACGAAAATAAACTATAAATGATATGGTAGTTATCGAAAATGGCAGCATGATAGGAGAAGTAGTAGTGGTAGGACACCATTTGAATAATTTAGTTCATCTGAACCGGATGTGAATCTCTCGCTTCAGTGCTGTGAGGATCTGCTGGACATTTGAAGGCTCCACTCATCTGCCAAAATAATAACTGAGTACTTGTCTTTTCTCTGGACAGGTAAGTGCAATTTTTCTCAAAGTCAGGTTGACTTTGACTAACTGAGGATGTAAACATTCCCGAAGCATCTCTTGCTCTGCCTTTTCCAACTTTTATAAACAGCGATGACGTCTCCTAGCAGTAGATGTTGTCACTTGAGTCTTGACACACTGATTTATCCCATGCTCAAGATCTGCATTACCACTCCAGACTCCAGACCCTCAGGGGCCCCGGGAACCCCATTTATTGATTGATTGATTGATTTGTAGGCATTTGATAAATTTCCAAGTTTTCAACAGTAACACACAATATCAACTCAAATAATAAGGGCCTTAAGGCTGCTCCTGCATTACTTGTCTGTTGCTGTCTTGTAGAGGGGCCCTATGTCAAAAACAAAATTGTATTCAAACACATTACCACAAACGGGGGTCAATAAGGGCCCACAGCAAACTGTTTGCATTTTTTAGGTCCCGTAGCAGGGTCATGCGGTGATCCTCATGCTGTTGTAACCATGGTGTTGCTACCTGGGACACAGCATGAGAGCATTTTTTCACATTGCCCACTAGATGTCAGACTGCTGCTAACAACTGCAGTGTACTGTATAGTCAGTGAGATTTAACTCTGCACATGCAAAGTACTCAAGTGACATCAAAGATTATTCAATTGCAGAAACCTCTGTCTGCACGATGCTGGCACATCTCCACATCTTTAAACTAAAGCATTTTCATATTGCATTAAGATGCATTTGTTTCTGTTTAAACTAGCTAAACAATATACTGTATATGTCGTCTCACAGTGTCTGTTCAATTTCCACACTGAGCTACGTGTCGTTTTTTTTCCCCCACTTGGCTCTAATGATTCTCACAGATGGCAGATAGACATATAAGTATGTTGAGTCTGCATCCCGGTGGATTATGTAATGAAGAGGTCTGAGAAAGAATGGATGCAGGAATGAAGGACCGTTCCCCTCCCTGGCTCTGGCAAGTAGCCCCTCTCTGACCCAGACCAGTCACATACCGAACATATCTGGCTCGATGTGCTACTTGCACAGTGTGGACAATGCTGAGGGAACATTTTTTCGGGGATTGGTATCGGCACGAGGCAGATTAAGTAATGATGACTTCATCTTGGTCACATAATTAAGACAGAGAGAGAGAGAGAGAGAGAGAGAGAGTCAGCTGACGTTTGGGGGCACAATGAGTTTTCCATTTATCTATCACCACTACCAAGACTGGGAAAGTTTTGCTGTCAAGACCCATCGTAATGAGTTTTCCATTACTCCTCCGTCTGTGGTAGGCCGTGGTCTGCAATTAATTCAGAGATGTAACACAAAACCATTGTGGAAACAGTGGACACAAAGGGAGTATCCCATAGATGTGCAATCTTGCATCAGGCATCTCCAATAAACAAAGCCATCCTTAATATGAATCAGCGGCTTTACCTGTGATGTTTTTCCAAAGGTTTCTCACAGCAAACTATACAGCCGCTGCTTTTAGAGCAACAAGTAGATCGCTGGATACCAAAAGTCCGTATTAGTCACGTCACATGGGTCAGGGTCACATGCAGTAGATCTTCAGTCAGCATAGATTCTGGGAAAGTTCACGAGGACATTTGACAATTCCTCATTTCAAATTGTTGTGTCGGGGGGGAAAAGGGCCTGAATGTCCTGTTAACCAGCAGGTGACCTCCCCAGGATGTTGGTGTGTGTGTATGTGCGTGTGTGTGTGCATCTGTGTTTATCAGTCTGTTCATCGCCTATATGTATCTGTCAGTCTGTGTACATTCCCAACCCTTTACTACTTATTGTTGGAATGAAACATCGCTCCGTCTGCCACTCTTCATGACTCCACTTTGAGGTTCACTAGCTGGCTGTCAGACAGGCATCTCGAGTGTCTCCAGCTGCACAGGCCTCTGAGTGTGTGTGTGTGTGTGTGATGCATGCGTAGCTCCACGTCAGCTACTGCTACAGCAAGCAGCCATTCTTCTCTGGCCTGCTGTTTGTCTGTTTGGCTCCAGAAGTCTCTCCCCCCACATGGAAGTTGTCCAACTTCCTTTTGTAGCTGGTCCTCCGTGCCAGAGGAGAGCCTGATAAGGGGAGAGAGAAGCTCAAACCGAGTTGGCTGATGCCTGCGTGGCTCATAGACAACTAGTGGCTTCTTCTTATTATTAGGACTCACCTAAGTTAAGCTGCAGACCAGAGAATTGAGGATTTCCTGGTTCGTGGCACACAGTTAGATGCGTTTCTAGCAAGAGAGACGGATGAGATATTTCTGCGTTGCAATGCAGATGGAGAGAATTATCACCAGAAAGGGGATTTCTTTTTCCTAAGTGGTTCATGTAGACAAGCTATCAGCAACGCTTTCAGCAATTCATTGTTTAGGAGGGGAATTGCATGCAATCCAGGAATCGGTATCTCATCGTTTAATAAATGTCTACACTGTAAGAAATAATGTGCTTAACTTGTACCTTTACATGTACAACGGCTTGTCACTGGGGCAGTACTGCTAGCTGTTATACCCTTAGGAGTGAGCAAACTCACTTTCTCCTGATTTGTTTGTCTGAAAAAAATACATTTTATTGCCAGAATGTTGCTCATGAAAAACAAGTCCAATATTTAATTCAGTGTGAATCAGTCATATATCTGTACTCAGGATTCAGCACCTTCCATTTTTTTTATTTCTTGTATTTCAAGGGTACTCAACCATGGCCTACAAGTTAAAATCTACCTTAAACATGGTCTAACACATCCTGATATTGTACCTTAACATTTGGACTTTTACTGCTTGGGAACACATATGTACTTTTTTGCCCTCAAAAAGGTGCACATAGTTTAAGGTCCAATAATTAGCATAAGGGATACATTAGCGTAGATTGTACCTTGGGGGACAGAAACTGTACCCCTATTTCTGAGAGTGTAGGAAAATAGAGAGAGGTATGCTGCCGTTAGAAATACTGCTCGTCTTTTTCCTGGAAAGCATCAAGTCACACACATCTGCTTTTGCCATTTAACATATTGAGTCATATGCAGCCAAAATGCACATTTAAAACCTTCTTGATTCACAGGTATGTGCAGTGGGTTTCAATGAAAGAAATGTGTTTTCAAAAAGTGCTTTTGTGTCACAGGACAAGAATTTGATGTAAGTGAGTGTGTAGTTAATGCCCTGGTGGACTGATCAACAATTACAGTGTCACAGCCATAGTTTACATAGTTGATCAGTTTTCTTCCTTAAAAGGTTCAGATGGGAAATCATGAAGCTGTCAGTCTGCTGTCAGGGAGTGTGCTAACATGCAGCAGCACAGAAACCCCCCGGAGCTCCTGACCGTTGCTTTGAATCTGGTTTAGAAATGTCATGTGTGCAGACGAGTGGTACAGCATCACTCTGGTAGGCTGGTCCCACGTCAGCTTATTATTAGCTTTCTCTGTGGTAATCAGCGGCCGAAGGTGCAATCAATCGTGTCAGAGCTTCTCTGTTATTTCGGGCCTCTCTCCAAAGGCAGCGAGGCCTGAGGCTCTGAGAAATGTGTGTGTGTATAAGTCAACTTTATGATCTGTTCCTTTGAAACATATTTCATCACAGAGCCGTTTACATCGAGTGCTGCTCCCTCTCTCCACAGCAGGGGCAATAAATTCATCAGGATACAACGAATTAAATTGCAACTGAAAAGATCAGATTGAATGTTGAGTGAGTGATCACAATATTTTCATCTGCTTTGCTTATGTTACAAGTGGATTTATTGTTACCATGGAAACAAGACAGATGTCTTTAACAGCTAAGCGTTGTTATTTTTCCTTGAACTTTTTGCTCCTTTTGTTCTGCTGATGGGTTTGTAGTACTGATGAATTCATGACATGGGCCCAGTGCTGAAGCAAGTGGAAAGGCAACATAAAGGAACAGTTTACATTTTAGGAAAAATATGCTCTTTCTCTTTCTGACGGAGAGCTGGACGAGAAGATTGATAGCACTCTCATGTCTGTCAGTTAGATATGAAGCAACAGCCAAAATGTCAAAGTGTTCCTTTAAAGAAACAGCAGTTTGCACGAGCAGCACAGTGATTGACAGAGAGGGCGTGACCAGATCCAGTAATGTAGACATCTGCTTCTGATAAAGGATAAAAAGATATCAGTATTTCAAATATGAGTGTGTGTCAGTACGTGTTTGAGAGAAAGGGATTTGGTGTCCCTGGCAGCAGACATCTTTCCTCCCTAAGTCCAAATGCTCATATAAAACATCATAAACCAAAAATGCATGGTGGCCAATCAAGTCTCCCCCGGTTCCCGTTAAAGTTATCATTTGAGATACGCAAGGTTTCCACCTCACAGTGATGAGAAGGAAGTGGTCTAAACCGGTTTGTTTCAACTGCTGACTCTCAGTTTAGGACACAGTACTTTCATCTTGTACTTAAAGGCAATCTGTGTTTTCGTAGGATTAAAGACAAACAAAGTGCTTTTGTTCATTTTAATGTCCATTCTGAGAGTTCACAAGAAAAAAATGAATGTTCCAGTAATTGTGAGTCACTAGTCTAGCAGTCCTGGTTACATCAATCACGTATTATTGTCTGTCTTGGTGACACATCCATCTTTTGCCCACTGTTTGACCTGGTGCTCATCCATCTTTTTTGCCCTCCTTTTCTCTTTCATTTCACTGACTACGAAGCGCTTCAGAGACTCATTCCTGACGCTAATTTGTTCACAGCTGTCATCCTGCTTGTCATTCTCCAGAGACAAATGGGGTTCAACGGGAGCTGAGGGCAATGGAAAGAACATGCACGCTGCCAGGTAAGATGCAAAATCCACATGCACGCATGCGGAATACTTTACAGGTATTAAGAGGTTTCAGCTTTGGACCCTTACCACAAGCGTTCTCTTGCCAAAGCAGTAAAATTTAACAAGACTTTTTTATGAGACACTGAAAGGGATATATGCATATATATGAAGTCACCAACTGGGCTTATTTAGGTTTACCAACAATTGAATTTCTAATTAGAAAGTGCCTGCATAGTGCTTGTGTTAATTATTTGCAAGAAGCCACGTGGCTAAACTGCACGAAAGTCTCCTCATGGAAAGTGAACTTTTCTCCAAGAGGAGCTCTCCACCTCTCGAGTTTGCTCGTATAGCGCAGCAGCAGGCAGGATGCTCTGAGCCCTAACTCAGCTGGCGGTTGAGCGACAACGGAGCCAGGCCGTTCCTTTCTCTATCCTTCAACTGCTTCCCAGAAAAACTCATTTATGCCTGTGTCTGACTGAGGCTTTCCAGATCCAAACGGTTGTTTTCCTCGGAAATATTCTCTCAGGTTCTGCCCATTCAAACAGGCTTCTCGGCATTTCATTAAGGTGTTAAAATGTTCCTGTATTGTTCAACTTTATTACAGCATTAGTTCGCTCTCAATGGAAAATGCCAAGCACATGTAACTATTAACAGGATCACTTGAGTCCTGCTAATAAAGCAGCTGCTACAAGTAAAGTAAAAGTTTCTTTGTGCAGGTGGTCATTGCATAAACCTGTCCACTCCAGAGTAACAAGTAAGCACAGCACTGCATGCTCGTGCTACTGTTGGCGATTGTCACTATGTTTTCTTTTGCACTTTTATTTTGTATTACAGAATATGACAAAATGACTTTATGAGCTCAATGAACGTCACTGCCTCATTATGCAGTACATGGCTTAAGGAATGGGAGCACAGATTCCTGGCAGGAACACTCCATTGGCAAAGATGTGGACATTTGGAGCTTTTTTTTTTTTTCTTGTAGAGTTCGGTTTTTGTTTGTTTTCCCCTCGCTCTCTGGACAGCCTTGGATATGGTTGAGTGTATTGGCCGAGGCCCTTGGTTCAACGCTAAAGGACATGTTCTCATGTGCTGTTTCTCAAGCGAACACTCAGTGTTGCTGACAGTGCTCTTTGGAGGAGGTAATTTCACAGGTTTTGTGAAAATTGTCCAAAGCACTCTCACTTTGTGTGAGTTAATTTGTTGATTTTCGCAGGGTAATTTTACCATCATTGTAATTTTAGCACTAGTTCCTCAGTAAAATGTCATTATTGTCTTTCAATCTGCAGCTGCCATATTTGTGTCCATCTTGGTGCTAGAGCGAGACAGAAATCTAGACTTATTTCTATTCTACACCTGGAGGAAGTGGTCAGAGTTAAAGTTAGAGTGGAACATCAGTTTTTGCACCAAATTAAGCTGAGATTAACAACAGCTCATAGTGTGAGGTTTTCTGACAGGAAATGAACACCCAAAGTATATATACGATTCCAGAAAGAGAAAAACGAACATATTTTATATTAGAGCTGGTCTGAAAACCCTACAAAAAAACCCCCCTACTCTTTAAGATGATCTCCAAGACATCTCCGCTTCAAGAATGAGCCACAGTTTACGAAGGCGGTTTGGAAAACAGCAGTTTTAATTAACAAGGGAGAAAGCACAGAATGCGTTTTTTGACGGAGCAAAGCAAACATTTATGTGGATTTTTTGCGGCTCACCAGCGAGCACCCAGCGCAGAAGTGGTGAAGTCAGAGGTTTGGACAGCTGGGCCTCAGGGTAGAGGGGAGGATGTGGCGAGATTAGAAGACCCTGATTAACAGAAAACAGGCTGGAGGAAGAGGAATCTCCCTCCATCTCTTAATTTCCTTCACTTATCCCCCTTTTTCTCTCCGTGGCTTGATCCCATTCCTAGAGACAGAGACATGGACGGGCCTCAACTCTCCTTCCTCTTCTTGTTTTCGTTCAGGGACAGAAAAAAAAAAGTAAGGCCAGAGTGCATTGTTCGAGTGTTTTCCTTGGTGCTCACATCCACTGCAACATCAAACAACATTCAGATGGAGAACAAGGGACTCAACTTTTTGTCCTTTTTGTCCTTTTTGTCTCATCATTAAGTCATCTTGAACCCGGTGTTTTCTCGTAAGACAACATGTGCTGTGCGGGTGCCTGGTTTTGTAAAGTCTGAGCTGTAATTCTTCCGCTCTTCATCCCGCCGAGAGCCTTTGTTTTCACCATGTACACACACAGATGTGTGATGATTGGCAGGGTGACGGAGTATTGACTTTCGTCTCTACGTTGGTTTTACAGTAAATGCTCACATGACTTCAGGGAAGGGTTGTTTTTTGTTGAATGTTCACTGACGTGAATATGGATAAATAGATCGGTCAGAGGGAGAGTGAAGTTTATTTTGAATATACAAGTGGCCTTTGATGAAACATGCTTTCCATAACTTTGCCTTCATTCTGGTTCAAAGATGAACTCTGGCGCTTCACCCTTTGCTTCACCCCAGATGTAACGCACATCGGACTAAAACTGCTGATGAATTATATAGACATTAATCTACTGCAAACTCACCCAGAGCACGATCTTCCATTGGTTTTGTCTTTTCTAGACTGGTTCCACATGGTCTGGAGAGGCAGCCTGATGCGAGGAGTGACTAATGCTGACTGGACGGCAGTCTCTGCATGGTGCAGCTGTAGGCTACCAGATGTGTGTGTGTCTGCATCACTGATTGTTCCACTCAACACACACACACACACATTGCTCGACTTTCCTCCCAACCTGTTACTTGCAGGTATTTTACGAGACTTTAAAACCAGGAAACGCAAGCATTTGATCCTGCTTTTTAACTGAGAAGAAAGTGCTGACCTCGTCTTAACTAGTCACACACAGTTGGCTCATGACTTTAATGAAAACTCCTAAATTAGATTGGCAGAGTTGCCACCTTTGAGGATGTACATCAACTTCCTGAAACTTGTCTTAGACCGCTTCTGTTAAATTTTCCCACGGCAGCCATGAAGTTTCACATCCACTGATCACCAAGTGGTGATGACGAAAACCCCACAGGTCATTTAAACCAGTGACTCCCAACATTTTTGTTTAGTTAACTTGAACTTTTCCTCACTGACTAAGTGACCTCGCTGTGCTTCTGCTCACGTTCTTAAACACATTTATCATGCTTTACTTTCTGACTCAGATGCACCAACAGGGAGCAGAAAGCTTTAATAGATATACTAGACATGCTGCTCTCTTTATTTAAACCCCAGTTGATGTTTTCAAATACAGGCTACTCTTTGGGGTTAGTGGTTAAAAATGTTTAGGTCAAGCTCTTAAATACAGAAGAGGAAGTTGCTCAAGCACAGATATGAAAATGTTACGGGGGGGAGAGGGGTTAGGTTTTTCTGGCACAAATAATTCTGCAGTGGCGATAAACGTTTGCATGCCTTTTATTAAAGCTTTATTTATTAAAGTTGTTATTTGTCATCTTATTAAATAGCGGTTGGCTCAGTGAGGCTGTCATGTGGTAAATATGTGAAATTAGTGAGACAGTCGCACTGGCAAGAATAGCCACTGTTCAACAGAGGAAGTTTAACAAAATTCAAGAGTTTGGCCGGATGTTTGCGAGGAAATTTGAATTAAGGAACTCTCTGAACTTCTGCCCATTGTAGTCACCGTAGCTTTTAACTCTGGAGTCTGTTCAAAAAACACAAAAGGTTCCCAAATGCTTAAAATTATTGACATGCTACAGTGCAAGATGCCAAATCACACGGACAGAGTGAACAATACTAGACTATGACCATTGATTCAGAATTTGAAGATCTTGTAGCACTATATTTTCCCAAGTACCTGAATGGACAATACAACCATCACGCATGAATGCTAATATTGGCTACAGTATTTTTCTTAAAGATATGTATAACAGATTTAAACACAGTATACATACTCGTGATCGTGGCTTGTTTCCACCATCAGTGAAGTTTATAATTTTCCAATATTTCTTCTACTTCCACAAAACCAAATATTTAAGACTTAAAGCTGCTCTGATCAATATTTCTATATTAACAATGGAACAAGCAGTGAGGAACCCTCTACGGAGGCATTGCTCTACGAAGCATTTTAGCATCTTTTAACTCATTGTTTTGGCTTTCCGGTTGACAACCTTACTGTTTTGGTTCACTCCCACCGCTCCGCGTAATGTCCAGCCACAGCTGGCAGCTGTTTTTAATTAGAAAGCTCTGATAAACTCACTGCACACTACCTTCCCAGCACCAAACAGTTAACACACAAAGTTAGCTATTAGCTGGTGAGCATAGTGGAGCATTTAGCAGCTAAAGAGCCAAATATGTCCCTCAGGAGTTGGGGGAGAACAAAACAGAGCTAAAAGGAGAGTGAATATTGGAGTTATAAGCCGAACACAAACAGGACTCCAAAATTATTGCTAATGTTGTTCCATATCTGCTGGATTTGTAGATAAGCCACTGTTTGCAAGAAAAAAAAAATCAATTAATGCATATTTAAGTTGGTGTCAAAATATAACCATTTTACTATATAACATTTGTTAAGAACACAGGAAAATAGTTTGAAAGCCACTAATACTCATATGCACATTAATATCACAAAACAGTACCCAGAGCATTCAAGCCTCCTTTTCGCTATCATAATGCCGGGCTGTTTGTTTATCCGGCTCATTTGCAGAATACACATCACAGTTCAATTGCACCGTCATCCAGTTCATCTGCGTATAGTTCTGTCTTATCAGCTGAGTCAACGTGTAAGTGGTCATGCAATTTGCGTTATTGTTAAGGTACTTCAAAGTGCTCACATTAGAAACTAAAACACACTTCGATGTTTGGGGTGCTTAATGTCGGTTCAGTGCAGCCCACTGCCGATGTTAGAAATGTGGTGGATTTCAGAGAAGGATGCCCTCTACTGCCCTCCACTTGAAGGTAGTCCAGTCTTTTGAACCCCACTGCTGCCTCTAGAAGTCATCATAGTCAGTGTTTGCAAGGCCGCTTTCAGGGAGCGTATACACAGATTTGCTCTTCTTCTTCCTGCTCTCTGCTCTCATCTTTGCAGGGTGTTGATCCCCAGAGAAGGACAGGTAGGCCGCGATGCTGTTCCTGACTCCGTAGCTCACCATGTTGTCACTGCAGCTCTCTGTGCTGACCAGCTGCCTCCTGTTAAGGGAGGAGATGAAAAATTAAATGAGAACAGAGTGTCTTAGTGTTGCAATTTTCCTCCTCGCTTGTGAAAAAATGAAAACGATGCATATCGCCTCCTTCATTACTTTCTTCAAATCCATCCACTGCAGATGTGCTTGAATATCTATATCCAATAATGCATAATTATTTAATTAATCGGCCAATCGAAAGAAAATCAGCAACTATTTTGATAATTGTTTAATTGTTTCAGTCATTTTTCAAGAGAAAATGACAAACATATCTGCTTCCAGTTTGAGGATTTGCTACTTTTCTTTCTCATATATGATAGAAAATTCAATATTTTTGGATTTTTGACTGTTGGTCTGATAAAACAAGCAATTTGAATAAGTCATGTTGGGCTCTGGGAAAGTATAATTGACGATTTTCACTATTTTCCAACATTTTATACACACAAAAAATTATTGATTAATTGAGAAAGTAATCAGTAGATTAATCGATGGAAAAAATTAATCATTAGTTGCAGCTCTAATCTATATTCATACATCTTGATCTTTGCTATTTGGACATACAGAGAAAGAGCAGAGATCAGATGACACCAAATAAGCCACCATCTGCCAGAGTCATTATGCACTGTCATGCTGACAGATCAAAGCTGATGGATATCATCACCAAGCCTCCGTGATACCTGTCTACTTTCTGCCAGTCAAAGTTGCGTCTCATGACTACGGGTGGAGCTCCGGGAGTCGCATCGGGTGGCGGGGTCGTGCCCGACAGACAGGGGGAGGTTAACACACAACATAGGCCATCTGCAAAGTCTGAAAAGGCGAGGGTAGGGGAAGTAAAATACCGCTCACAAGCTTACAAACAAACACAGAACAAATGTTATGTGGCATAATTTGCATCAACTACTTTCACACTCTACTGCTCAGGCAAAAACACAAGCCAAACTTGTGAAGGGGCTTGGTTGAGGATCCATATTGGTCCAGAATAACCGCACTGTTACAGCAAATAACACTGTGTACGCACTAGTGGTCATTATCAAGCACGCATATTGTATCTCATTTCCTGTTTTGTTCCAAAAATGTTCTGTCAGAGCAGGAAATATATAGAGTCGACCAGTGATAAGAAATGGTTCTATATTAAGAACATGATAAATTATTTTCAGTACTTAAACACTTGTGATTGCATGTGTCTATCTGTGTGCTTGTGTTCGGCTTGACACGTCGTGATGTTTGTTTCCCTTTTTGTTTGTTTTTAGATCTACATCTTTCTGTTCAGTCATTCATCTAAGAATTTGTGCGTCCACCCACCGGAGTAGTGGTTGATCATATCTTCAAGGCACTGGAAAGTGAGGCGAGGGGAGATGTAGTACCAGCTGTTGTCCAGTCTGAAGATACGATAGTGCTTTACGATCCTGTGCTTCACCGAGAGCGAATACATACCTGAGAATACAACACACACCAACACTTAACATTAATCTTTCAGTCATGACACCAAGCTGCTCTGGTGTAGAAAGCAAGCATGTAATGGTCAGTGCCACCAGAAGCCACTGAAAATGTTCATCCCCTACCATGCATAGTCACATATGACCACACAGTACTGTATTTGTCCACTTAATCCCCCTAATACATGTCCTTAAAGAAATAATTTGACATTTTGGGAAATACGCTCATTTCTTTCTTTCTGAGAGTTAGATGAGATCATATTTGTCTGTTAAATATAAAGCTACAGCTGTAGCTTCACTTTCACTTCACTTTACTGCACAGACAAGAGAGTGATATATTTTCTTCAAACGCTCTGCGAAAAAGTGAATTGGAATATTTGCCAAAATGTCAAACTGTTCTTTTAGCTTGTCTTTTGTTGGTGGTGAGGTCTTTTAGACACTTTTCCTTTACAGACAAAAAACATGGGGTGAGAGCAGTAATGACATGCAACAAACGTCTCCTGCCAGAAGTGGCATGGTAGTGGCCTTAGACCACGTGGATGCCCCAGGTCTAAAATTCTGTTTATTTTAGCCAATGTGATAATGCCACGACCACTTTAAATTATGCCCCCCCCAAAAAAAAATGTCTGACTAGATCTCGTTTTGGCTTGACTTTTTTCTCCACTGCTCTCATCTGAACACACATGCTCGCTTGTTGACAAACGTTTCATTTCCTATGCACAGGCACAGACAACGCTCTGGCCTTTACAGAAAGCCACCGTCAAACTATCGGAGCTGTACTCACCTCTCTCCCTGCCGCTCTCCCGCACCAGGAAGGAGCCCACTCTGTTCCCAGGTAGACAGAGCAGCTCTTCAGCCTTCTGCCTCTCCACCCCCTCAAACAGCCAACTGACACAACAGAAAACATGCTATGAGTTGAAGACATTAAATAACATTAAAAACTTTCTGCATTTTAAACCTTAGCAGTAAAATACCATCCATATTAAAGACAGAGAGATCTTAGATAGAGTAGTGGAAAAAGCATTGCATGCATTTGACATGTCTTGCTGAAGCAAGTTCAAACCAGGCCAGACCAACTAGGCCAATATGAGAGGATAGTGTCAGTGTAGTTTTACTTACCCGTGGTACACTTTTGCCACATGGCTGTTGGGTATGTAGTTCTCCCTTCCTTTTTGGAGAGAGCGGACTCTCCACCAGTACGCCTCCCTGACCACCATAAAGAGACAAAGAGGAATCAACAACTGACATTTTTGTGTAAGCACTTCTCTATACTGCAAAATGAGAACATCAAGTTACAAATTATCCTTTCTGTTTTTGTCAGACTTTATTTCCTCATAGCCATCTACCAAATGTGTCACTGGTTCGGGAAAAACTGTATTGCTTTTAATCAAGAATGCAAAAACATAATCGTACTGAGCGACGACTCTGAGCTTCTCCCCCATCCTGTAGATGGGCTCGCTGATTTCAGGAGACGGGTAGTCCTGAAGCACCACCACCATGTCGTCTTCCGAACCTGCCAAGAACAATATTTACAGTGTTTACAAACACAGCCAAATGTTGATACACAGACATCATGGTTTGGAAAAGTCCAAAGATGTCTGAGACCAAACCTCGGAAATGACAGCCAATTTATTTTGTTTGAGTTTTTGTGCATATACTGTAGCATACAAGTCAGTGTGCTTCAGTGCTGTGTGCAGGGACAGTGCAAAAGACTTTAATTACAAAACAAAGTATGTTATTTTAAAGAATTTTAAAGATCTTACCCTTTATAGGGCTGTCAAGGTTGTCTGTGTTGACCTTGTTGCTGGCGCTCACACCTCGCATCATATTCCCCATCCTCCAGCCTGAAGTCAGGGCAGAGAGACAGATATACTGTAACTGTACTCCTCAAGTCCCCCCAGTTTTCCACTCATGTACTTCTTTTTATACCACTAAACCTCTCTCTGCTGCTGCACCACAAAGTTTGTTACTTCCTATAGGCTGACCATTGAACAATATCAACTGACAGGCTCTTGGCAGAATGGGGAAGCTGAGGCTAGATGCTATCCATTGCAGCGCCTAGCTCTGTGTACTGATGACACGTATTAATGATATTGCATTCATATATTGCAAAATGCTAGTCATATCACACAATTCACTGATTAATCAAAAAATACACACATTTCAACACATCCTGTCTGTGTGTCGCATATTCTGACGTTACGTCACACAGTGTTCAGTTGACCAGTATGGAGAAATAACACTTCCATCGATACAGAAACTATGAGCGGTACATAGCAGAAGCAGTTGACGTGGTCAAATGTAGACACCTACCTGTAGGACTTGTAGCTCGCCTGCTTGTGATGGCATCAAGCGTTCTGAGAGAGACGGCGGCCCAAACAGGGCATGCTTGCAGCAGCAGCAGACTCTGGTACTAGAGAAGTACCATGTTCACAGGCGTTTACAGCAATGACCTGTCACTGAGTGTGGTGACAGCGCTGCGTCTGATTGCAAACTCACTTCCTGTAATGAAATGAGGAAGAGGGCCACCAAGAGTGTTGTTGAGACACACAAAACAGATCATGAAAGAAGAGGGTACACAACAGCCTTCTGGTTTTGTCTTCTGGTAATGTTAGTAGAGACCATCATATATGTATGACTGTTACTGTCCAATAACCTGTTATTTGCTGCCAATTTATGTTGTGATGGAAAGTAAGGAAATGATTTAAACAAAACTTTGAGCTGAAATGATTAGTCAGTTAGTCAACTGACAGAAATTAATCAGCTACTTTTAGTAACTGATTAATCATTTGAATCATTTATCAAGCAAACAGAACAAGATATCCAAACATGTCACCTCTGGCTTTAGGTAATTATAACATTTACAATTTCTGGACTAAACAATTAAAGGGAAAGTTCAACATTTTGGTAAATACACTTATTTGCTTTCTTGCTAACAGTTAGATGAGAAGTTTGATGCCACTCTCACGTCTGTACACTAAATATTAAGCTACAGCCAGCATACGGTTAACTTAGCTTAGCACAAAGACTGGAGACAGGGGGAAACAGCTAGCGTGGCTCTGTCCAAAGGTAACAAAATCCCCCTTCTGTACCAGCATCTCTAAAATTTACTAATTAACATGATATCTAGTTTGTTTAATCCACACAAAAACCACAGTGTAAAAACTATATTTCTTTGTTTTATGGGGGGTTGTGTGCCAGACTCTGCAACTAGCAGAGACTCCAGGAAGTTACTGGTTCTTGAAGTTACTGGTTTCTGGAAGACTTCCTACTTGAAGATACTGTTTTCCTTTGTCTCCAGGCTTTGTGCTAAACTAAGCTACCTGGCTGCTGGTTGTAGCTTCATATTTACTGTACAGACATGAGGTTGATATCCATCTTCTCATCTAACTCTCAGCACAGCAAGTGAATAATAACTATTCCTGTAATCAATTAATGAGAAAAAAACAAAAATCAGCAGATTAATCTGAAATGAAAATAATCATTAGTTGCAGTGAATTAAAATAATAATATAAGCACATTGTTACCATACTGCCACTGCAGTACGTAAGTAAGCTGCAAAAGGAATCGGTATTCAGAGATCTCATTGGTCATTTGAGGACTCTCCTTCACACCCGTAGTTAGTGGCTGTGCTTAAGTATTTAAACCATTTGTTTTATACCATAGAACAAAACTGAATTCCTCTTTCTTAATGGCCATCAGAAATGAAGACAAGATAAAATATAATATAAATAATTCTAAAAAAAACTTTTGATTTATTGGAACTGTCGTGATGTGTTTTACATATTCTGTAAAGTTATTATTAGCTGGCTCAGCGGAAGTCAGCATTTACCGGCTTTCACGTTTGGTGGGACACACACAGTTTGTGACCACTGTTGTTACTGTCTGGTACGAAGACTTCTGTGAGTAAAATAGAAAAGCAGCTCATTTGCAATATGTAAAACGTAAAGATTTTTTTGGTTCCTTAAGTGATAGAAACAGAAACATGAAAACCATGTCACCATAGTGAATCTCTCAATCTGCAGAGGGGAAACTGGAAGCGTGTTGTTATCTTTAGATGTTGTATTTATCTGGTGTCTGAAAGTATCCCAGAATGACACTGTTAAAGTTTCAAATTATGGAACCCAAAACCAGTTCAGTTTCAGATCTGTGACCTCATGATGCAGCACATCACGGTCTGTATGACATTTATATCTTTAGATGTTCATCTTCTGTGTGTCACGAATAAAAAGATTTATGGGATGTGCATGATGTATTATACCAGCAGATTTCTGACAAACCACTCCTGATTTCACAATAATGTTCTGCACTGTTTTTCTTTGGGGCTACACGTGTCTCATGAAAAGAAAAATACTGTGTGAAGTTTTAGCCAGACTTTTCTCTCTCTTTTCACTGAATGATGGATGGCAAACCCTTTCGCTCCCTGTCTCAATCCTACTTGCGCTATGATTCATTATCTCTCATTCATTTCTATCTTTTTTTCCCTTTTAGTTGTCTTGATAGATGTAGATATAATAGATCATTTATATAATCCTAATTTATTTCTCATCATCAGCTCCACAAACATGTTGTTTTTTTATTTGAATCACAGTATTTTTGCACTTATTTTCTGCTAAAGCCAAAGCTAAGCTAAAAAACGCAACTTTTAGTTCGACAAAACATACACCCTCGGAAGATGTAACACCATGTTTACTATTTATCAAGTTCAGCCCTTGTATAAGGCTAGATTGAGTATATCTGATGCCTCAGACCCTTGGTTATATAAGAATATTCCTCTGTGCCACACTTTATTATTCTCAACACAACTTGGCCATATTTTCCATATTAAAAGCTGGATTAGACTGCTTCAGACCCTTAGGCCTCTTTCCTCTGCCACCTTTCCTTTCTGAATGCGGGACAGTGATGCAGTAAAAACAAAAACGGAGACTAAGCAAGAGATCAGCCTCATTGTTAAAGTAAACTCGCTTTGGGGATTTTCAAAAGTAGATAAATGAACCGTTTCCATCTCTGCGTCACCGAGGAGTTTTTAAAAGTCTTGGCAGATATTAGTTGGAGGAGTCAGAAAACACTGAGCTGGCAGTTCCTTTTGTTGGCTTCCTGCTGTGTGAGGAGGAGAGTCAGTTCTGAGAGATAAATATTCCTTAGAGGAAGTACACAGGAATCGTACGTCACATCATGTCTAAACTGAACTGCAACTAAACTGCATTTTTGGTTGAACCAAACAGTTTTTCTGCTGGTTGTAGAAAAAAAACCAACCTCGGTGGGTGGTGACTGGTGTCAGATGCCAGGACTCTAACTGTTGTGGCTGCAAGGGAGGAAGGAAGTCTTCGTTGCCCTTAGATGAAAATAAATACAAGGTCAACATGTAGCTTGTGTGGTGACGGTGTGCAGAGCTCACAGTTTCATCTTCTAGAATTTGCAACATTTCCTGTGGCCAGTTTTACTCATTTTTAGAAAGTTTCAAAGGAGATTCTACTTGTATTTTTCTTGGGAAAATGTCTCAATCTTCTTCGCTTCTGTCAACAACTTTGTGCTACAGCAGACAAGCTTTTTGTGATCTTCTGTAAGCTGTGTTATAGGGTTGGTTCAGCTGCATTACAAAACAGAAACAAACAAAAAACACTCACTTAGCTTTAGTGGTATCTTATCATGCAGT
>NTHP01000003.1:1328239-1362302 GCA_003416845.1 Oplegnathus fasciatus | reverse complement strand
TGTGTGTAAAATCTTAATCTACAAAGTAACTAGTAACTCTAGCTGTCAGATAAATGTAGTGGGGTAAAAAGTATTAAGTAGAATAAAATAGAAATACTCAAGTAAGGTGTAAGTACCGAAATTGTATTTAAGTGCAATACTTTGGTAAATGTATTAAATTACATTTCATGGTTAAATTATAAAACAGTGAGAAGGATCCAAAGTAAAAAAGAGGGGAAAAGGTACAAATATAACATATACATAAAACAATAGACACTGTAGAAAAAAAGATGAAGGATTTAAAACTATTTGACACAACAGGTTTTCATATATACAGTATTTAGGCATACAAGACTATTATTTCACTGTGGAACATTTTCCTCCTTGACTGCACAGCTTTTTTATTTTCTGTTTTTCTATTCGGGTCCTGGCTCCTGTCACTGACTGTGCCAGGGCCATGTGTGTCTCTGAATGAGTCACTAGCAGACATAACACAGGTGAAACTCAACCAGTGGGGCCGTCCACACTGACCTCCAGCTCAATGGACTCTTTATTCCCCGAGTAGTTAATGTAATTAATCGAGTCTCCTTCCCATCTAAATTGCCTCTATTAATAACCTTTGTTTGAAATTGGATTAGGCATGTGTTTATGAGGCAAATTACATGAATAACATCTTACAGGCTTGTGCAGTTAAGAAAAAGGAGGAAATTATATCATAAGCTGCCACACACCATTACCACTACTGGTAAAACCTAGAATTCAAACATTATCTTTTTTATAGATGTCCATGTCAAGACAAATGTCTTTATTCACAAAATGCTCATAAAAGCAGTGTAGCAGGTGTTTGCAGGTGTTACGCTGGTTGCAAAGCTGATATTTAGCTGTCAGAGACTTTCCTCACATGGATAATTGCTGAAGAGCTCTGCATGATTGATGTCCCTGTGCCCGTTTATAACACATGTTGGGGAAGTTAAGCTCCAACTTTGAAGATGGTCAGTGATTTGTAAGCACTTTTTCTGGGCAACACACTCTTTCTCTGCCTCTCGTAAAGACACGTACTCTCTGTCTGTGGCTGGCGTTGGCCACAGTTGTCAGCGACTGGCGTGTAGGAGGCTGGATGTGTTTGAACATTTCAAGGAGAAGTGACTTCCACGCCCTCTGTCTAAAATTACAAAATTACTGACTGCTAGGAATTCCCATCATAATTTATTTTTTCTGGGAGTCTAAATCAAGACGTGTGCATATGGCTTTAAGGCTCTTTGGCTGGGACTGGAAGCAAGAGGTGATTGTGCTATAATGAATCTTTCCACAGTTCCTCTTTTCCTAAAAACAATACACATTCCACATGCTCGGACACTGGTAGTTAGTCCTTATGTGGTTGTTGTGTTCTCTCACTGTAATGAGCAGTATCTAAATACAGAAGCAAGGCTGACCCCACTGGACTCGATACCACAGGATTGACAGGAACGGGGCGTGCGTTGGCTATATGTGCATGTATCTGCAGCTTTCTTAGCCACAGTTTTATCCACAGACTTAGAGCCAGAAATACTTATAAAGGACCCCAAATCCTCCACCAGTTAGCCTTTAATCATTAATGTAACGTGGTCACTGTATGTGGGTCACTCAGGCATCTGGAGCATCTTATCCACCAAAGCATCTGCACAAGTAATCAGCCCTCCCTGCTTCTCACATCCATTAATGCATTCCTCCAAGCTTTCACAAATATTCCCCTGGGAATAATCCTCACATGAATGCTATTTCTGTTTGCTTATTTAGTGATTGAAAATATCTATAATAACATAGCATCTTATCCCCGAGCACACTTCAGCAGAATCATTTTGGTGATTTTAATGGGAACATAATTGGATGGAATTACATTAAGAAATCTGAGCCTGTACTTGCAAACCACCGCATCATTATAGCAGAGTTTGTGATGAGAGAGAGTGCAGGGCTGCAAAGTTGTCCTCTGTTTAGTAGTTTCTGGCAGGGGAAGCAACAGCAAAGTTCCACAGTGAATCAACAACAACAACTTTTTAGACCTGAAAACCTTTTCCAGACCTGAAACATTCATTCCAGCCTGCTGCAATGATGAGCCCTGACTTAATGGCTTTTTTTTCAGCTGTGTATCGGAAAATATTACTCATAAGAATTACATCACTGACATGACTGTGAACCGCGAACACCATTAAAAACAAATCCAGTACTGGGCCATGTGATGGCACTTAGTTAAGTGGAGGTACTTAAGAGAACTGTGGCCGGACCCTCTTGGCAAAATAACTCACATGAAGAAAAGCTGCAGTGATGAGTAACACAGAACCGGCCCTGTGATGCCACTCTTCCTTCTCATTCGTATGGTCTGAAGTCACTGAAATCAAACAGTCAACCCCATTTTTGATACTATTTATGGTCGGTCTATGCTCAGCAATAGCCATTTAATGTATTTACAGTCTGTAATGAACTCACTATACAGGAGTTTCCATTGTTTGTGGTGGAGTCCGCCATTCTGGCGCTGGACTTAAATTGCCTTTACAGTATGCACACGAGGGATTCAGTGGAAATGATGCAGCATGTAAACCAGCGTTACTGTTTTTAATTCTGTCTCATTGATATTAGCCTCACTGTTTACTGTTCTCTATCCCACAGACATATCAAGAGTTGTATTAATTTACTGCTGCTGCTTCACATTAGAGGCATTAGAGGCTATTATTGTGAAGCAGTCACAGGGAACTCAATGTTTTTGTTCACCGCGGTTAGCGCTAAAGCTAATAATGCTAGTAACTATTAAAAAAAACATGAGTTTGTTTGGTGCGCTGTAAACAGATACACCAGTGGCTCTTCTGTTGTAATTCTGACAAAGCAGTTGCTCACTCAGGGAGAGTTTGCTGTTGTTTTAAACTGCACTTGCTGTTACCACGGTGACCATGTGTGTTCCCAATCAATGAGGACTTAAATCTTAAGTATTACAACTTGAAGGATAGACAGCAAACACAACCAATGGTGTAAATGTAAGAGAAATATTTAAAATGTGTGTTTCCTAAAAGAGGGAATCCAGTGATTTAGAAGTGTGCTTCCATAAATTGGCTACAGATTTATAGAAGAATAGTCAGAATTGATCCAGTAGATGCCGAGATATCCTGACTTTTAGTGTTGAGTATAGTCTCCAGCTCCAAAGACACACTGGATCCTACATTTCCCATAATGCAACTCAATAACCTTTTTTGTCAGACCTTCTGAGTCCCTGTAAATGCTCATTTCCTTCAAACTCCACACCTCCAGGCTTTCTGTTATAAATTTGTAGCCTCCAAGCCCAACCCGAGATAACCTTGATGGCTTTGTCAGGGTTATTTTCTCAGAGAAAGAAAGAAAAGCTCCCTCCAGAGCCACAGGAGACATTATACAACTGTTTTCACTGGCAGTGTAGTCCTCCCCGTGACAAGTAAACTGACTTTGATGTGTAAAATCTTTGGAGAGCCCCTTTAATGCTCAAAGTCAGTAAGGTTGCCTAAGGTTATTCCGGGAAAGATTTGACATCATGCATCCATTAGTGGATGAGGCGCAGTCTTGCACTAATTGAGCCATTAAACTAACAAGTCTCCCTGCAGTGTAATCCCCGAAGGTGTGCTCAGCAAAGAGGGAAAGTGTTGCTAATGTCAGGGCGTCATTCAAGCTCTGTTATCAGTACTTCCATGGGTCCCACCTGTGTATTCCAGCAGCCCCGCCCTCCACCTCCACATGCACGCTTCCACACGCACACATCAGGGATAATGCCAGGCTTCGCATCCAAGGCAGGGTAACTATCAGTTACCTTGCCAGCCAGCCCTGCCAAGCCCATAATGAGAGTCTGCATCGGTGGACACAGTCGCTCTCTGCAACCATCCAGATGGGAGTTTACCATTTATTGCTGCGTCATCATCTATTACCCAGTCATTACAGGCCAGTGAGCTATTTTCACGATGCATGTTTTCACTGTGCACCTGTGAAAGTACATCCACCCCCCCTACAAACATACAGGCACACTGCTGTTTTTAAGACATGTAAATCCCAAAAAAGCCCCAGAGCCAGATCTGATAAAGACTTTAATACTGTCGTCAGCTTTGGCGTAAGCATGTGTTTGCTCACTGGGAACATGCGCTGAGCGATGTATAACTGTGTGGAATATAATAATTCATGGCCCTGAGCAGATAATGTCATGCCAATGTCATGTTAGCTGACTTCACTTGACAGATGGTTATATTTTCACGGGTGATGTTTGTAAACATTCGCCACATGTTCAGTTTGTTAACTTAATTCAAAAATGTTTGGCATCCAATAACATTTGACTCATTCACCTCAGTAAAAGTATAGATGTGACACAAACACGCTGAACTATTTTACTGATATTAGCTGGGGCTTGACTTAGCCGATGATGTACCTTTTCAGGAAAAGTAAATCCAAGCAACTGTTGCATAATAAAGGAAACACTCTGGACATATTTTTCCACTGGCTGCTTTTCCAAATCATTCAGCTCCTGCTGGCGCTCCAGGCAGATCGTTTGCTTTATTGCTTTTCTCAGAAACAATCCACAACGGAACTGTGAAAATGAATTGCCAACAATTCTTAAATTTACGGTCCATTTGCTGTGTTGCCAGCTTACTAGAATATATAGATCCTGTCATGGATGCAGGAGAAAAGCTCATGCACACTGGTGTGTTTGATGGGAGACAGAACAGGCTGATGCAGGCTGCGATCCTGGGCATGCAGCTGGCAAGACTCAGAGGTCCTTCATGTGTGAAATAAATGTCTTTTTTAGAGTTTGTAGGCACAAATAGTCAACTCATATTTCCTTTTTACTTTAAAGTGAAACTATGTAACTTTTGAAAGAATGACTAACACAATCCTCCTCATACAAATGAGAAGTTGAATACATAAGCAATAAAACGCTCCCTTGTTCAATTCAACACATTCGGGGGGTTTGCTGCTACAGCCTTACATGGTCTGGTATGGTGGCAAATGTCAGCTAATGTTTGCAAACCTTTCATAGATATTGCTATGTAACTGACATTGCTGAGGTAGTTTGGGGACTTTATGACTCTGGTCTACTTGGGCTATTGTTACACTATGTTTAAGCACTTTCTGCTACCCTGTAATTCTGTCTTGTGGCCACAGTGTCGTTGTTTAGCAAAAGTTACATAGGATAGCTTATTACCCTTTTGAGTTGACCTCAAAGACTAATACTTGTCTGAATATCTCTTGAAAATATTTAATTATCCTTCACAACAATTTTGTGACAATTTTCTTAATGCAACAGTATTAACAAAAATAAATTAAAAAAACAATGCAGCTTTAATGTGCAGGAAGAAACAGCCATCAAGTTCAAGCGAGGAGGAGTGGCCTTCCTCATGGACGTGCACTGATGTCATTCTCTGGGAGACCTTTACCTTTCTCTGCTGACGCTAACGTCTTTGAAAGCTAGATAGTTGTGCATTTCATCTATTCACCAAAACACTGAAGCTTTTACAAGTGATTTAACTGATGATAATAAAGCAAAACAATATTGCATTTCTGTATTTCTGTGAGGGAGCAAATGCCTCCTGGTGTTCATTCCACTAATGTAACCGTCACTGAATACATGTAACGTGATTCCTGTCATTTCTTTCGTTCCTGACATTCCTGCCTGATGTTTTTAACTTTGGAATTCACCTTGTCATCTGTGTCCAAGGTATCGAGCCAGAACTGACCAGCGCTCACTCACGTTCCTTCATCAGAGTCAAGCACAGGGTGATTGCATTGCTATCAAAAAGGCTGTATTTTATTTGCTTAGTTGTTTTCACTAGGAGTTTATTTAATATAATTAATTTAATTATTTAATTCCACTGTCAAAAACTAATTCAGTCTTTTTTTATTTGTTAGAACTAAAGTTCAAACTGATACAAACTATAAGGTGTTTTCAGTAGCAAAGACTTTGTCCCTGGCTAGAACAATTTGTGCTGATAAAACAGGAAACACTTGAGGCCGTACTTCACCTGTCAGCAGCCACATGCACTGAGGAGGATCTGATCCCGGGTCACAGCAATATACTGATTTAGGGTCTGGCTATTAACTGCTGTGTTGGAACATATTTCATGGTCGAGTGCAGACACTACTGAAGAGACGTCCACTGTGTGCAGGTTGCGTTTCATCCCAGTGTGTAATTGGCCCTCATTCACTCCCATTACTGAGCAGGAAAGGTCAAAGGAAAAAGACTGCAGCTATCTGGGATGGTTGCTGACAGCTTTGCAGTCTTCTTATATATATACAAGTCTATGAAGTTGGAGCAAGGCGTAAAAGGAAGCCCTGCACTTTCAACTGGTCCCTGCAGGTTTGGAGTTGTGATTGCGTAAACAAGACAGACGTTTAAAGTGTGGTTTTTCTGCTGTGGCGGGTTCTCCAGGGATGTGCTCAGCTCTAAATCCCGTTTACGACTTCACTTTGAGAAAATCCGTTCAGCCACAATGGCTCCAAGGTTCCCCCTAATCTTTTGAATTTCTCAACAGATGAAACAGATAAAACAGCCTGGACCCTCACACTGATTAGGATCGTTTTGCCTCTTCCACTTTTCCTCAGGCTACTGATGGTGCATTTGATTCTTCCAGCCTTTCGAGCCGATCAAAAATTAGACATACACTTATGAAATGCACAGTAGCTTTACATCTAAAACCATCCAGACTTGGGTTATTTTGGAAATGTGTCCTTTCCAACCATCGACTTGATCGTATCAGAATGGAGGTGAATACCTGCAAAAGTGTCAATGGCTGACTCCATGAATGCCAAGGGGATTAGTTGCTGATGTAAGAGATCTGGCATTAGAGCCTGAGAATGCCTCAAAGTCATTTAGCCCTGTCAGTCATTTGGATACGCACAGGATCCAGAGGGATTGTGATAAACAGCTGCTGAAAAGCCTCAGCAGAGACCTGATCTCTGTGCTGTGTACCCATCTGTAAGTCAGAGAGCACCTTTTGCCGATTCCTGGCTGCAAATTGAAGCTTTGCAAAATCACATATTCTGAGGCTAGGCCTTTAGAGGTAGCAGGTCAGCCAGGATAAACACGCTAGGACAAAGCATTCCTACAGTGGGCTGGGCTCACGCAATCAAGAAATGTCAGGACCTCAACAAATCAGCCATTTATAACCAAGACATATCCAAAAACAGTCACATATTTGTGTTTTTGAAAGTCAATGTCTACATGAAGCTAAAAGGAACTCAAGCCGGTGTTTGGTTTGAATTACAGCCAAAGCCATACTGAGCTGAAACGTATACGCCTCACTGGGCTGCTTATTGTTGACCCACACACAGATGCTCTAAAAGACAGCTTTTGTTAAAAGTCGTGATCTTGAGAGCAGTTGGGATCTCGCCGCATCCTAAATCCCTCGCTTTGTCTACATGTCACCTCTCGCCTGCCAAAAGCTAAACAAATGAACAAAGCAGCACAAAGCAGCACCACAGCTCGATGCAGGCCCAGTGTGTTGGAGGCCCCATTACAGCTGCCCCTTAATTCACAAGACGTGACCACAACCTTTGGAGAAGTGTGTGTTCAAGGCACACATGCTCATACATTCACATAGGCACTGATGTCTTATTGCAGGTCTTGCAACATTATCACAGACATACACACACACACACGCATACACACACTGTAATACTGTATAAAGCTCATAGGCTGGCACAGCACCAGCATGTGCAATACATTCACACGAGGCATGTCTGAGCCTGGACTTAAATCACAGGACAAGGCTGACATGAAGGGAGGAATTTCAACTGAAGTTACCTGGACACTAAAGCTATATTCACATTGATGTTGAGTTTTGATAACATACAACTCAGCACAACACTGAAATACTCCTTTAAACTCTATCCTGTTGGCAAACCATGTATCTACCTCGTATAGGCCCTTTCTCACCTGGTGTTAGTGTCTGAATTCTTTATTCTCTTTCTCTCTTTTTACCTGATCATCAAGAAAAAATGACCAAAAGTTTAAAAAAAACCTAAACATTTCATGCTAACTTCTACTGGAGTGAGAATGCATGTGACAAAGGCTGACACAAACCAGAGACAAAACTACAACAAATTAACTATCTTGATTGATCTGTTATTGTCTAGGTGGGTAGCTGCAGACAGTTAAGGAGGAGGTATTAAAACAGGTCTTTGATAGGAAAAGGAAATGTCTGACAAAAATGTTTCACCAAAGTTATAAATCTAGCCTTGCTGGGTCAGCCAGTGGAAAGAAGCTGCCAGGAGAGAATAATGACAGACATTAAAAGCCTTTGGTATAAATCATTTCAATCATAAGCTAATTAATGGTCAGCTTTTAGCCCCTGGTGTGTGTACTTGAGTGTGGTAATGTCTGCGTGCATTTACACATACAGCAATTGAGTGTGTATATGTATAACTCATCACTTTTCATACAAAGCCTATTATACAGAGCTGACAGCATTGGACCTAGGACTAAAATAAAAGCTGTTTTTGGCAGGACATTGGCTCACTAAATGTTTGCACGGTGTGTTAGGATTTTCCACTTAACAACAAACAGGCATGAATGGAAACTTGATTTTTATATAAACATCTCTCTTCAAGAACTCAAAGTTACTGAAGGCAGAGGGTCATTTACAAAGTTGTGCAATCTGTCAGAGGAATAATACATTGATTATTAATATATATTTTCAGCAGGTATGTATTGTACACCCAACCTTACTCATATAAAACATGCTGAGAGCATTTCATGTAATAAATCAAAAGTTTAAATAGCTGACTGAGTGGCATTATTTTGAGCTTAGCTTTGTTTGAACTGTACCTGTGTGCTGTTGGCTCTACCAGGCCATCAATGCTATAGGTTTATATCCATCAATAATACAGCATTAAGTGGTACACAGTGTTAAGAAATGCCTACAACACAACGAGCTACATGAGGAATTGTGCGCTATTAAACTGCCTCGAGTTCATGTAGGATTCTTCTATCTGTGCAGCCCAGCAGATGTTTTCCTCAGTCCATGAGTCTCAGACCACAGCTATATAAAGACAGTATAATTACTGGACTGGTCTGAGCACAGCCTGCCATGCCCTTTCTCTGTCACACACACACACAGATGCACACAAACAAACAAACCAGTCATATAGTTTAAGCACGAAGCCCTATATATGGCTCACAAAGTTCAATCAAGTTTAAAGGCATAGTTTGAGACTTGGGAAAACGCGCAAATACGTTTTTTTGCGGAGAGTTAGATGAGAAGATTGCTATGCTCATGTCTGTACGGTAAATCTGAAGTTATAGCCAGCAACCGGTTAGCTTAGCTTAACATACAGACTGGCTCTGTTCGCAGTAACAGAAGGCTCAGTTTGTCTACCTATAAAGCTCACTAATCTAATCACAAAGACCGAAGTATAACAACGACACGGTGTGGTTTTACAGGGACTATTTTTAGCGCCGTCACTTCCTGAAGACTTCCCCGTAAAACCACAATGTGTCGAGTTTACACCTAAGCTTCATAACATTGAGCTTTGGAGGCGCTGACAGGTGGATTTTGTTGGCGCCAAACAGAGCTAGGCTAGCTATTTCCCTGTTTCCAGTTTATGCTAAGCTAAGCTAACCATCTGCTGGCGGGAGGTTCATATTTACCGTACAGACATGAGAGTCGTATCAATTTTCTCACCTAACTATCAGCAAGAAAACAAATAAGCGTATTTCCCAAAATGTCAAAATATTTCTTCAAAATGTCTGCATCACAATTATTCTTGCTAATTTAAGAGATATTCTAGTCATTTCAGCATTTTGTATTAATCACTGCACTTAAATTAACTTTCAAACTTCCCTTCAACAGTAAATACAGTCAATATGTTTGTGCAGCAACGCTGATTGTTCTGATCTTGAGCTATTTCAGGCTGCAGAGAAAACACACTCAGCTGTTTTAAGCAGTTTACCGTCTATTATGAGGCCACTAGCTGCAAAGCAGTGATGTGATGTTCAGAAAATGTTCCCACACTAGTGCTGTGATGTGAAGGAACTTTTTTTATTTATCACCTCAGCAGTTTTTGGTCGCCTCAAGGTGTTGTAAATTCATTCTCCCATTCTGAGGAGGATTACCGACTCCACTTGACTTTGAAGCTCGAAGATTTCCAAAACACGATTTGACTTCAAGGCTTCTCTGTGTGTTGAGGGGATTTTAATGAGGGGATTTGACCAGCTATGCAAGACTTGAGTCATAGATGGTCGGCTCCCGTAATCAGGCCATCTATCACACTTTCATACCTGGAGCGCTTTACTGGCTTGTTCACTCTCGTGGGAGAGATGCTGCACAGTACTCGGGGGGGTGCTGTGTTTTATTCTGCCTCACATACAGCACACAGTGGATCACTTCTTAGCACTGTTGACCTCAGGTTCAGTCCCATTTGTGTGTGCAGATTGCATGTTTCAAACTTTAAGTTTATGCAAATCAAGTGGAGACTTTTAACTCACCATTAACATGAACGGATGAGTGACAGAAACATGTATACAGTGTTCCCAGCTCTCCACCCAGTGCATGCTGGGATATCTTCATGGCCTGAAGAGGATGGAAGCAATAGCTCAACATTTACAATTCAATACCACTCTCATGTCTGTACACAAAATATCAAGCTAAAGCTAGCAGGCGATTAGCTTAGCTTAGCATAAAAACTTGAAACAAGGGAAACAGGTAGCCTGGGTCTATCCAAAATGTTTATATTTCAAAACCTCTTAATTTAGCTAATAAACATTTTAACTGTAATGTCAAAAAAAAATATTGCTGGAACTCTGCCTTCCTTGAATCTCCACTGGTTGCCTGGCAATCTCACAGTGACGGCAAGACTCAGTAAATAGTTTGTGTACGGATTAAACAAACAAGATTTGTATTAATAAGGTTGTTTGCAGTCACGCGATTCCGATGACACGCAAAATCCAGATGGGGGTCAGGAAGTGAAAAGCAGAACAAGCAACAACACACAAGCATTTTCCGACTCTGCTCCTCTCGACCACAGACGAAGGTTCGTCATTTTTGCTGGCAGTTTTCGGTCAATTTCTTGCATTTTTCCACCTGGTGAATAACAACTTTTGGTACTCGATAAAATCTCCTCATGGTTTCTCGGTTTGATCGATTTGAGTAACCGTAAACGACACAAACTCTTTGGCATTTTGAGAGCTTGTGACAGTGCTCCCTTTGTAGAAAATCACTTCCTGACCCCCATCTGCAATTGTTGCCACAGCGACGCAGTCACGTGACGGTCATATGCAAACAACCTATCACAGTAGTTAGCTTTAGACGCGCTGGTAGGTGGATTTTGTTGCAATTAGACAGAGCCAGGCTAGCTGTTTCCCTCTGGCTTCAGTCTTTATGCTAAGCTAGGCTAATCGCCTGCTGGCTCTAGCTTCACATTTTGCGGACAGACATGAGAGTGGTATCGATCTTCTCACCTAACCTTTGGCAAGAAAATGAATTAGCGTATTATGTCAAACTATTGTTTTAAGACAATAAATGAATTCATGACTTAATACATTAGTGCTCTTTGTTTCTGCTCTCACTCTCTGTTCAGCCTTTCCCTTAAACAACCTTCAACTTTAAACTTCGACTGAATCATTAAACACCCTGAATTCAAGTCAGCTGACAAACTGAGCCACTTCATGTGAGAACGAAGCAGTAGTCGCCTCAGACCTGGCTTTCATTATGAGATATTTTTGCCAAATGCACCACAACAGACACATGAAGAACACAGACGAGTTGGCACACAAAGCGCCGCTTTGATTGACGTCATCTAATGATGCATACTGTAGGCCCATGTAAAGCTCTGCAGTTAACACTAACTACCGCTGTCGTATCAGTCCAGAAAATGGAGGACAGATGCTGACATGAGCATGAATGATACCACCTGTGGCTTGAAACTTTTCTTTCGTGTCTCTGTATTGTTTCAGTGGAGGCTGGCAAGGCCTCTGGTGTGCGAGAGAGCCAGTTTGTGACAGACAAGTGGGGAAAAGTTCGAGGATTAAAGAGAGAAGGAGAGAGGCAGGCTGAGAAAGTGAGGAATGCACGGAAAATCTCTCAATGTTGAATGAAGATTTACAAAAAAATCTCCATAAATGAATGACAGAACAGCTCCTTTTCAAGGTTTTTCCATTTCTAGTTGTGTTAAAATGAGCTTTTAACTGATTTGTTACTGATCATCTGATAGTTATCTGTCTGTCTGTCTGCCTTCATTGGTTTTTTTTTTAAATGCATTTTACCAATTTTAACTTGTTTTTTTAATGTGCACATCCACCTCAGATATATTCTGGAGTAAAAGAAGTATTAGATCATGACACACACACACACACACACACACACACACAGAGTGGGTGGTATTTTTGTGTATTTTGTCTTTTATCATATTACCTTTTCAACGGAAACACAGGAAACAATGTTTTGAGCTCAAATTGGCTCTTTGCCAGGTACAAACAGCTCAAACCAACTCAGGTGTGTATCAGTGAAAAAATAGACTTCTTACTGCCACTGAATAAGTACATGCATCCAAGCCTGAGTCGAGATAATACCGTAGTAATAGTACATCACAAGTTAGTATACTCTACAAAGGGAATCATTAAAGGAGTCAATGAACTATGGAAAAGGGAATCAAATGAGTTTAATGAAATCCTTAGACAGACAGACAAACTGATGCTGTCTTACTAAACAAGGTGAGATTTTAACATTTGATCCCACAGGGCTCCTGGTTTGCATACATGGGAAACCATCAAAACCATTACAAAAGGAAGACTTAACACACAACATCAGAAAGGAAACAAAAGAATCGAATATAGGGAAACGATACTAAACCTTAGGTGGCACAGAACAGGTCACGGAGGATAAAAATGTAACAAATACCAATGAACTGAACTGAACTGAGGTGGATGGATTGAGGTGAGAGAAAGAGAGAGAGCAACAGAGACAGAGAGAGTGGGTACATTGTGCTGTGGAGGGGTCGTCCCGGTCAGAGCAGAGGGAGAAGCGCTGCTCAGATCAGCTCAGAGGCTGACAGCTCTCTGACAGGGATAAGAGGACTGCCTGTAAATAATAGGGGTTCAGACCTGGGGCACCTTGCTCCTCCACAAAGTGCTCATTTCTCATCTATCACTCTTTCCCTCACTCTCTGTTCCCTACAGTGCCTGTTTCTCACAGAGTTTAGGTTATTTTCTGTGGCAGACCAGTGCAACAAGGAATCAAGCATAATTGAAATAAAGGATATTTTCCATATGGTTGAATAGCAGCGTAAAGTGGAATTCGTTTGCCCCTCGTCTGCGTCTTCTCAAAGAGAAACTTTCAAAATTTCCAGGAAAACAAAAGGAAAGCAAAGAAGCAGACTTTGAGATAGATGACATCATTGATTTAAGCTGAACATCTGTGGGCCAGACACAGCCCCACGCAGCCTTAAAATAGGTACTGTAGGTAGGCGACCTGTAGTGTATATTTATTCACTCCTTTTGAAAGCAAATGCTCGTTTCAGTTGTTTGTGTGCAGGTTCAGAACATGGAACAGATACAGCTGAGTCATCTGAGGTGTAGAGGCCGTGTGGCCTTCAAGTGTGTGACAATAGGATTAGATGAGGTTGAGATAGGACGAGATGCTGTTAAATGAAACACCAGCAACTCTTTGGGGCTTGTTTGGAAACTAGCAATTCCAAATCAACAATACTCATTAAAGCAATTCAGTGCAATAACTACAATACAGTAAATAAAGCTGAAGAAGTAGCATCTTATGCTCAGATTTTACAGTTATTTCATATTTGCAGGTGTTTAAACCGAATGTGCATCTTGTGCAAAACCATCAGACCACAATCCAGCCCACTGTGACAGTGTGATCTAAGTGATGGTGGGTAAGATGTGCGGATGTGTCAGACACACTCACATGCCCATATGTACTGTGCTGAAGTTTAAAGAGTTATTGGTCGATGTAATCAGAGGGAAGGCGGTAACTTTAGAAAATAATGTGTCCCATCACTGACATTGAAATCCTGGAAAATAAGAAAGGATCTCCCACATTAAAGCAACCAGTAACTCTTGTAATGTACAATATGGGCATGTGAGTTTTGTTTTAAGATAAAAATCTGGATTTGTCCTTTAATCTTAAATGAAGCAACAGTAACTAAAGTGTCAGAGGGACCTCTGCCTGGCCCTGAGCGTCTCTGGGTTTCCAGACACGCCCTAACCACCGGGGCTGCCAGTGCTGTGAGGAGGAGGATCGGGTGAGAGTGGAGCGGAGGGAGAAAGAAAGAGGAGAAACCGTCCCCTGTCAGAAGTATGCAGGGCTCGTCCTTTCAGACCTTACGTCAGCCCGGACTCTTTAACAGGCTGTCAGCCGCGGTCCGGACGCAGACGGAGGCGCACGGAGATGACAGCGACGGGACGAGGATGTAGCGCACCTGCGGAGAGCGGCGTGTCGAGCGTTTGAAACGGGACTAATTCTGGATTCAATGCATTTGCAGTTCCTCACCAGTGATGAGTTGGCTCCTGTTGTGGATTCTAACAGCAGCCGGGATTCAACAGGTGGGATGGAGGACACACTTTTAAAAAATCCTTTTTAACGTGCAAGCTGCACACTTTGCTCACTTTCTGCAGAGGAGCAGTGAGGTGAATTAATATTATTCTGAAAATATGCATCTCTGTTTCCCACTTAATAGTCTGTGCTCCTGTTTACACCATGAAAAGCCTCTATAAACTTCCTACAGTGTGTTTGTAGTTCTTCTCAGTAAGTTGTAGCTACTTCTGACAGTATTTAGTGTATTATCCCAACTCTTGCTATAATGGCTATAGAGTGTTTGCATAGCTTATATCCCTGTAGAGACTTCACATGTGTTTGTGGTCGTTCTTAACTTAATGTAGTGACATCAAAATGAGTTGGCTCTTCCTGACGTGACAACAGCTTGATGTATAATTATGAATCAAAAGTGACCATATCATGAACTTGTTGTTACCTAATAGATATCATCCTCCTGATACCACATCCTTCCACATAGGGTTTCCATTGTTACTGCTAAGGTTATCTGTATGTGGCCCCCAAAGATAAGCCAGTGCTGACTAACTATGGAAAGTTGTCCTGACTTAGCCTACAGACTAAGCCTGATTGGATAGACTGAGTGACACTGAACCCCGCCATTCCTTCTAAATGTCTCTGATATCTCTGAGGTCATTTTTTTTGTCATCAATCATCCCGGGGGTGAGATGTTGGCAGTTGCATCACTGCAGCTTCACTTTCCATCGTTTGTTATATTTTAGTGCCACCTCGTGGTTATATAGGAAACAGCTTTTTTTAATGGCTTCATTAATGTTTTTTCCCCCCACAGCCCCCCTTTATCCATCCATCAGTCTGTGGATCAGCTTTTGGAAATTGGATGCTTGGGTAAAAGAAGAAAAACAGTGATTTGGTGTCAACATTTGTTGAGTTATTTTCATTTATTTAAAAAAATGCAGTCTTTTTAGTTTTGCTCAGATATACGGCCAATTTTAAAGCTATTTAGCAACTGCAAAAGTAATTAACTATGACAATATCCTTCCAATCTTGTTATAAAATGCTGAATATTAAAATGAGGTAATATTGATACATTATTTCATATGAAATGCCATTATTACCATTTTAGCTGATAATGTAATGTAGTAATGCAATGTATTTATTCTTTTTACTATTATAGCATCTTTTAAAGTTCAAACATGTTTTAAACCAAAAGCCATGTTTTGTCACAAGCTTTTGGAGGGAAATTTAAGAATACAATACCCGAATGACAGTTTGTGCATTGCAACCCTGGCATTTTCGGAAAAAGTGTTCTGTTTCAAATGTTTTCCCACTTCCCCGAGGAAGGGTTTGTCCATGCTTGTGCACAGATCAGAGGTCATCTGATCTCTGCACAAGCTGACAGGAGGAAAAAGATCACGGAGGGTCATCAGTCCTTGTCGCTCTCACAACAGAGAAAACACCATTTTCATTAACTGGCCATCACCAGAACATGACAGCTATTTGAGGTCACACTGGAGAGCATTCAAAGAGATGATTGAAGGGTTGTGTCATAAATATCTAAGGCTAAATTTATTAAAACCTGCATTTATCTGCATCTGCATTTCTCTGCTTGTAGTCTTGCTCAAGTTATCTTAAATATCTGTTTCTCTAATTAATTTAGTGCTCTGTTACTCCGCCCTTTGATTACAGTGATAAAATACTTTTTGAATAAAATCATGCTGTATTTAGTCAGCAGAGATAAATGGTTTCAGGATGATGACTGCATTAGGATTACCCCACGTTGTCATAATGAACTTATGAACCCCCCCCCTCAGCTCTCCTTTCTTTGTTAGAGTGATGGACAGGTTTTGAGCTGTGTTTGTTTTTGTTGTTTTTTTTCCCCCTTCTCTGTAAATTAGCCCGATAGCTGCGGGCTACATGAACTCCTCCGAGGAATGGCTTAGTGGCACGGCCGTGATTAAAACTGATTTATCTGCATTAGCTTTCAACACCGTGCACAGCAGTTATTAATATGACCATAATTCCATTGAAGTGCCGGGAACAAGCTCAGGGAGATGACATAGGGTGCGGTTTGCATAAGATGATTAAGCATGTTTCCTCACAATTAATTGCGGATTAAGTGTCCATGCTTGTATGTGTGTGTAAGCATGTGTATGTGTGTCTTTCACGGATCAGAAGCTCCTTACTAAAGTGCAGCGCTCTGCTGTTCCAAGCATGTGGATGATATTATGATTTATGCATTGTTTGCCTCCCTGTCTCAGTGTAGCAATTATGATGGACACGGTGTCTAATACAGCTTCAATGTGTCTTAATCATAAAGATCCTTCATGATTTTATCACTGACAATCGACATATTCTACGTTTTTGCCAAAGAAGTTTGAATTTGAATTTTAAGGATGCACATGTTTTTGAGAGTATTTGTAGCTCTTTGCCTAAGAAGCAAATCTCAGTGTCTCACGCACCGAATGATGATCCGGAGACCATTTTCAGGCATTTTCTCACAGCACACCCTGTTCTCAAAACAAGCAGAAATTTAATTTGGCCTCTAAAAAGTGATATTTGTTGTCAGAAAGTTTCCTCCACTGAGACTCGTGCATCCACTGTCCAACACTAACCTCCAAGTGCAAGGCCGTTAATGTGGCTCATGTGGCCTGTTTCAGTGAGAACATCTGCTTTTAAGAGCTGCAGAGCTCTTTACTGTGTGATCTTGGCCTCACAGAGAAGCTTGTAAGAGTCAAAACACGCTGAGGGGGAGACGTTGATTAAGTTTCATTGGCAGGATTTGTGTGTTCGGCACTGTTGCAGATTTTAAAATATGATGATGGAACACTTCCAGAGTGTTAAGCACATACTAGACGTTGTCATCGACTTAATGAGATTATCTCCGCTGGGTGTTTAATTCATTTTTATAGTCTTATTTGATTTATTGCACAGCAGGACCAGAGGCTAACAGGCTGCCATGTATTTCACCCATGTAGGCAGTGAAGCAGAGGTGTTTGAGACCATTTGGATCAGCAACTTTCTGGGACAGGGTTACCAAAGAGGGCTGGATATGAAAGAATTCAGGATTAAGGATATTAACAATATTGCCTCGCCACAGGGGGTCAAATACCTTTCATGTAATAAAAGATGGTATTTGTACAGAGAAAGAGAATCTACTGAGGCCTATGATTTTGTGTGACCAAAGCTAATATTGTTCTTTCAGTGTAATGACGGTTCATTCATGATGGTACAGAGATGTATTAATTGCACAATGAAAAGGCATGTTAATAAAAACACTATATTTTAAATATGAGCTGCATATCATGCTGCACTAAACTGCATTTATGTTTAAGAAAGTTGTTGTTGAGCCTGTCTATTAGGCTTAATTTTTCCACTTTCCTCTCTACAGGCCTACTCCCAGAATTCCACTGCCATGCCGCCTGCCACAGCCGCCACATCCCCCACTGTGGACCTGTACAACCGGACGCAGTACTGTAAGTGGCCCTGTGAGTGTCCCCAGGTCACACCTACCTGTCCGCCGGGCGTGAGCCTCCTCATGGACGGCTGTGACTGCTGCAAGACCTGCGCCCGGCAGGTGGGCGAGGTGTGCAACGAGGCAGACACGTGCGACTACCACAAGGGACTGTACTGTGACTACAGCTCGGACAAGCCGAGGTACGAAAAAGGAGTGTGTGCATGTAAGTGTCACTCACCAAAAACCGACAAAACAAAACAACAGTTTTCACACAGCAGGAGACGTTTTTGTTTATTTTCTGATGTGGTGTTTTAGGTTCACCGTCCACACTGCAGCACACAGGCTGCAAGTGACCAGATTGAATCTGAGTAGAGCAGCTTGTTTGCTGCCATATCAACACTGGTTGTCCTAATAACAACACAGGTGTCACTTGTCACCAGAATAATGATGCATTTTAATGTTTTCTGCTTGATTCCACAGGCAGCAGCAGCAGCGTGCACTCTTTCACCTTCCCTGATCTGTTTTTCATTTCAGTAGTTTGTAGTTGCATGAGGCATTTTGACACAGATACAGTAACAGCAGTTGCATGTCCACAAATGTGCTGTGGATCATATCACAAACCACATATGGAAGTGATTTGCTGACATCAAAGAGTTTTGGGTGTATATGGGATGGGAAATGATATCCAACTCCTGGACGTGCAAAAAAACCCTTTAATATTAATAATATTCTTATTAAACGTCACTTGCCACAGACTTAGCCCTAACCGTAGCCCAAAATGATGCCTAAATCTAATTTAAATGCTCCATATTTTTCACTTTTCACACGCACAGAAATAAAGAATTTTGGGTTGCATATTCAGTGTAGTCTCTTGCGAATAAAAGGAGGTAACGTTTGTGGTTCAAGCTGTACTAATGTGATCATAATACAATATATTTAAAGCAGTAATTTAATAGATTTGTTTTGTTTTTATTTTTATTTATTATATTTTATCATATTGTCATTCATAGCATCTCTGTCATTTTTCCTACCTACACAGGTCTTTATATACTCCAAACATACCATACTATTACTACTATAGCTAATGGAAAAAGTGTCATTACCTGGTTGGAGGTTTTGATTGCTATTATGTGATATCAGAAAGTGTCAAACTTTGTCCTAAATGTAATTTATCCCACAATGTCACCGATTTTTACCTGTAAGAACATTTTCATTCATAACTATTTGGAGTATAAATGCCAAGACATTAAAATAGCTTCCAACTGTTTGCAGTTTGCATGTCTCTATAATCTGTGGCTGCTTGTCATTCCTCTCTGCCAGATATGGTGGGAACAGGCTGTGAGCATGACGGCGTGATCTACCGCAACGGGCAGAGCTTCAAGCCCAGCTGTAAATACCAGTGCGTGTGTGTGAACGGTGCCATCGGCTGTGTGGCGCTGTGCACAGAGTCCCAGCCTCCACGGGTGTGGTGCCAAACCCCACGCCGGGTCAAAGTCCGGGGACAGTGCTGCGAGCAGTGGATCTGTGATGAACCCAAAAGAGGGCGCAAGACGGCGCCGCGGCACGCAGTAGAGGGTAGGACGCCTTGGATATACAGTATATACTAGAGGGGGTAGTGTATTCTGTTGCTTTGTGAAATTGAGCTTTAGCTTCTCCTTGATTTTTTTTTTTTACAATTCCCAATAGCACTGCCAAATCCCCTAATTTCCTTCCAGCTCAGTGAAATGCAACACAGTTCACGGATGAGTCTGAAAACATCAAGGCGAGCTAAATCAAAGGGAATGCTTCAGGTATTGTAAGAGAACACAAAAAGTAGGTAATGCTGGGAAATAAACCAGGGATTCTTCACTGCTCCGGCACAGTGTCATTGCTTTATAATCATGGTTATGTAAACTAATTCTTTGATTCAGGAGGCTTATAAAGGACTCCTGTGATCTGGAGGATATTGTTAATTTTGTTCATTAGTAGATGCATTCTCTAAACAGCTTCATATGTACAATTGGATGTATTGTACATGTAAAAAAAGTTGTCAGAGGCCAGGGAATACAAAGTATTAACAACACTCATCTATGGCCTCTTATTGACTTCAAATGGTTTCAACTTTTTGGATATTTCTGATAATAAATAAGTGCTGATTTACAAGTACATACTTTATAGAATAAAGAATTTATGTATTGTTTTTCAATAGTGCATGGATGTGATTGGATTTGATAAGTAACATAGCAGCAGCTGTGTTGTAATTGTGTGAGTACAGCCTGTAGTCCAGGAGGATCAGGAGGTTTGGGTGTGTGTGCGTGTGCGCAGGGGCCGACCAATCCTTTTCCTGTGGAAGCCCTCACACTGTTTTTGGGTCACGTCCAGTTTCCAGTCATTTAGTGCAGCCGTGCTGTGGAGGGAATAATGAGAACGGAGACCTTTTTGTGTTGCATAAGGACACTAATCAGATCCAGATTACGCTGCGAACACAACGTAAAGGTTTAGATTAGAAACAGAGACCGTGGAAGGCGGTGCAGTGTTCCTCTGCTTCTCTTGGAAAAATATTACAAATGTGGGACAAATGTAGGAGCTGTCCTCAACTGATCCTCAATAAAAATGTTTAAAAAGGGAGTTTATGCAGTCCACTGAAGACAATGTGGCTCAAATATGTCAGACAGGACTTTGGTCCTGTTATTATCAGCAAGTATGGATTATAGCTCCCAAACCTAGCGTCTTGGTAATGTTATCATTTTAAACATTTCCTTAAGTTGGCATGAATCAAAGTTTTAAATGGAACCAAGATGCGTCAGTGTGTATCAGAAATGTACTGTGATATTTGTAGCAGTTTGTAGACATAATCCATTTTCCTCACTTCTCTGTGTTGATCCAGCTTCCCCAGCTGAGACCAGGAGCTGGCACAAGAACTGCATTACCCAGACTACCTCATGGAGCCCCTGCTCAAAGACCTGTGGCCGCGGGCTGTCCATGAGGATCTCTAACGCCAACGAGCAGTGTGAGCTGGTCAAAGAGTCTCGCCTCTGCAACCTGCGGCCTTGTGAGGTCGACATCACCAAACACATCAAGGTAGTAATTTTGTTTCACATCGATCAAATGATCAAAACTGGATGTTAAAGAGCTTCACAGACTTTACATCTGTCTGCTCCCTTCCTCCATCAGCCGGGAAAGAAATGCCTGAACATCTACAGGGAAGAGCAGGCCTCAAACCTCACCATCTCTGGCTGCACCAGCAAGAAGCAGTACAGGCCCAAGTACTGCGGCGTCTGCACGGACGAGCGCTGCTGCATCCCCTACAAGTCCAAAACCATCGACGTAGATTTCGAGTGCCCTAACGGGACGGGATTCACCTGGAAGATGATGTGGGTCCAGGCCTGCTTCTGCAACCTCAGCTGCAAAAACCCCAACGACATCTTCGCCGAGCTGGAAAGTTACTATGGCTACCCAGAAGTTGTGAACTAACAGGTGTCAGCCATGCTCTCTGCCTGTGGGAGCGTCCTGACTTTCTTCTGGCTTCTTTTTCTTATGCAATGTTTTGTATTTGTGACATGTATGATTATGTACAAGGGATTTTCTTATGGCCTTTTTTCCTATTGGAAAAATCTGTAAATATGAAATATATATGTGTCTCCAGAATGGATTCATAAAGCATGATGTTTCTTTGAAGAATATTTGAAGAACTGCTTTGCAAATGAAAAAAAAAATTAATCCGGTGAGTGTGTGAAATATTGAAGGCTTAATTTATTTATGTAGCTTTCTGCATATGTAATAACATATGTAGTGTTCTTGAGATGCGTTTCAAGAACAGTCAAACATTGTCTGTCTTTAAACTCACAAGTCAGCTTAGATAATAAGGCTTTAATGTAGATATTTCCCTTTATATTTCATGAAATTTACTTTGTGATACATGTTAAAAAGGCAGAAATGGAGTGAGATGCCAAAGAGAAAGCCTTATTTTAAAACCACGTTTAAATATGTAATAATGACAGGATCAGGGAAGATCAGTTACAAGTTTTTTATTGTCATTTTTTTAATAAATACAAACTGTTATGTCATTTTAATGCTTTTCTACAGCATTAGACGGTTGTGCATCGCATCTTTACAAAGCTGTGTATGTGTTCTACAAAGCGAAATGTTGCTGTAGTGCAAGTCAAATACGGGAGTAGAAGGTGTCAGGTAAGTTCTATGGCTATCCTCATGTTAACATGTGGACCTATCACTTCACTCACCCAAAAATCCACAACCACATAGGAGCATCACATCTAAAAAGTTAACAACTCCATGGCACATCTTTGTTCCATTGTGCTTGATTGCATAGAAATCATCGTAAAAAAAAAGAAGAAAAAAAACCTTTGTCTGAAGCCATGATCCATTAATAAAGCATACGGTGTAAAAGCTTTTGAATTTGTCTTTCAGAGTGTGTTTTGATAAATGATGATGCGTACAGTCTCATTGGAAAGTACTGAAAATGATCATTTGATTCCTGAAAGGATTTATAAGTTAACCAGAGAAGGAATGCATAATAGTTCAAATAACAGAGAATGTTTTGAAAAAACTCCAGGATAATGGACATTGGCAAGATGAAACAATATTATTTGCTGTATATACAAGATATACTTGAAGTCTGTCCCTTAATTTTCAAAGTTGCACAGCAATTTGTGAGGCAAATTGCCATTTTGCCATTTTTATTTATCCAAGTGCCTCCACATGCTCTCTCCACGTCTACAAATCTGCTCCTACGTACAAACGACAACACTTCAAACATGGAAAATAAAGAATAAATGATCAAACAATTACAGTGAGAACAGAAAACAGTCATTTACAGTCAGGTATATTTGAGAAAGCTGTGTCAATATGGTAAAAATGGATAAAAACAGGGTGGGGGAATGCAGAAATGGAAATTAAAACATTTTTTTTTATATGCATGAGAGATTATGAGATATACATGTACAAGCTGGTGTACTCGCAGCCACAGCTTTCTCCGACATTCTCAGCTTCGGTGTCTCCAGATGCTGCGTTGCCCCTAACTACACATTCACCTGACCAAGGAGCTCAGGAGCATTTTTCTGTTCAGTTATGTTTGAGTCCCTCAGAATGACAAAACAGGCATACGGTTGACCCTGACCTCCCACTCAAAAAGACATCATATTTTCAAATTGGGGCATCTCAGCTGCACTGAATACACTGCAGGTGAGTGTCCATTGTGCGTTTTTACAATTCCAGGTATTCTATCCTAGTTTCCCTCTCCACATTGGTGTGTGTGCGTAGGAATGTGTGTGTCTGTGTGTCGGTTAGAGGCAGCGCAGCACAAACCGAAGGGACCTTGAGAGGTTTGGGTGCCCGGAGAGTGGAGGTTCGCTTAGCAGGACACTTCGGTGGACTTGGGCACGGCTTGGTCCACGTTGCTGTTGGCCTTGCCGTCCATGGAGCCGTCTGTGTGGGAGCGGCCGCGCTGGTTCTCAGCCGTGTGGCTGCGGCTGCGGCTGCCCTCGTTGGTGTGCGAGCGGGAGCGGTTGCCCTCGCTGGTGTGGGAGCGGGAGCGGTTGCCCTCGAAGGAGGTGACGCTGGAGCCGGAGGCGGTGCGGGAGCGGACCAGGCGGGTCATGCTGGCAGAGGGCACTGAGGGGGAGACGAGGAAGAGGATGATTATTATTCTAGTGCTACTGTGACTTTCATAATTGAAGTACATTTTACTTATAATACCTACGTGCTTTACCTAACTACAGTTTTGAGTATAATACTTTTACTCGAGTGGTACAACTTTTATCTGAATCTGAATACTTCTTCCACTACTGTTACATTCTGCACTCTCCATAGTACAACAAACATCTGGAGTTGACCTTAGGCTGAGTTCAATTACACCCCAGTGAGTACATGGGTCATTTATTAACCAACACCAAGGGGTGAAGAGGAGAATGTGAACTGTGAGGCCAAAGATCTTCATCTCACCACAAGGTGGCAGAAAACTCATCTTTTGCACAGTAAACTCATTTAAGTGAAGTTCAATGCAAATTTAAGCTCAACAGCCCTGAGAAAGTGCATGTCACCAAAGTAGAAATACTGCACGTCTTGAGTACTTACTGTATCCCATGCCCTGAATGAAGTACTTGAAAGCTTCTGTCAGTTTGCCAGGCTGCAGAGAAGGAAAACACAAGGAGGGAGATAATTAGTCCTCATGTCATTAATTATCACACTTGTTTACACAACATTGACAGACTCAATCTCTCATCCAGCAGCTCACTGCTCGGGGTCTGAGATATGACAGCTGCTATGAGCAGGTGCTGCGCAGGGTGGAGGATTACAACCTGACAACTGTGGTTCATGTCTGCTACTTGCTAATGCTCTTAAGTGTAACCTTCTTATGCCATCCACCCTGTCCACCTGACCCTCTGCGCCGATTATCCAGCCCTGTCCAGCCTGCTCTACCACATTAAAGCTTTTCTCCTGTTTCTGCTGCACAAACACAGACATACACACCTGGTCAACCTGGGGCATGCCTCCGCAGTCGGCCATCTGGAGAGAGGAGGGAAAACACAAAAGAGTCCATTAGCATTTAGCATGCTGGCGCTTGTACATTCGCACGGCAGTGGACACACACCATTACCCCCCATTACACTCGACATGTCCCATTTTGAACACGCCGAACACCTTGTCCCAGCTACCTCCAATCAGTGTTCCTCTAGACCCTGAACAGTTAACCCTGATAAATGGCACCCATTTTAGCTCTAACAGCCATTTGGTTTCAGTTGTGGATCATAAAAGGTTGCCAACACAAGTAGGTCAGCTGCAGCAGATTGCGTCCTCAGAGGCGACGTGCGTATGCATTTCGCCTCTGAGGACGCATTCAGCTGTCCTAACCCTTGGTTAATATGTCACCAGGTAAATGCTGAGCCACTGGAATCTTATCAGCTGATGCGTTTCCATTGAGGCTGTTATAATCTGAATGAGGACATGAGACAGGAGGTGGAGCGAGGAGGGGGGCACGGCAGAGCGAGAGAAACAGGCCTTTACCTTAAGCAGGGTAGTCTTTGTTGGGTCCAGCTTGGTGTTGCACTCAACCTGTGGGTACAAATAAAACACATCTATTCAGTAAACTATCATATTTTGCAGGTTGAATGTATAAACGGCTATAAAATAATCCCTCCCCGAGCCAGAACAGATTAAAACTACTCTGCGTCACTTGATTTCTGTTCCCAACTTTGTTCTCGCCTAAGACATGTCAAACTGTTGTCCTTAAGCGTTTAATCTTGCACATCGCTCAGGCTTAAAGAGGTGACTGAAGTGAATGGAAAGCACGTCCAGCACAAGTTAGCTGGGTTAACGGCGGTGGGGAGTCTAATCATTAGCATCAAAGCCTTGTTTTTAATGGCTGTGTGAATGTTGGGGAGTGTGCATCGACTCACCACAGCCTCCACGGCAGGAGAGCTGTCGCCAACCACCAGCAGAGACGGGCACCTGGATAAGGGAAACACATTCAATTACAAATCAGCGTTGGTGAAATATAATATTTAATATAATATTGTGATTTAAATGCAGCAGGTGATGTTTGACTGTTGCTTGATGTCAACTTACTTGAGAGTTCTGACGTTGCTTCCCGGGATCGGCCTCTCAATTTCCAGATCCCTCCGACTGCAGAGAGAGACATATGTTTTAGAAAACCTTAAACAAATTCTGATTTTTGTTAATTAAAAGTTAAGATTCTAAAACCTGTTGCATCTTAGGCTGTACTTTATTTAGTGTGTTTCTAGCCCTGGAATGCCTAGTTAAAGAATGCACTCTTCTATCTGTGAAAGCAGCATGTCGGCATGTGTTTTCTTTACCTTTCGTAGGACTTGACAAAGAGATGCAGGTTAAACTGGTTCATGTCGTTCAGGATGTGGTGGCGGTATGTTCCGATCAGATCTTGGTTGTGGTGGATCTCCTCCTGTGGTGACCAAACACAAAATCTGTGTAACTCACTGAGCCCTAAAGACCTAGAAAAGCTATTTAACAACACACTGCCAGTATGCTACTCAGTGTGGTGAGATTTAGGTAAAAAAAACTCAAAGAGAATCTGTACCTTTCCAAAGAGGTGGGTGATGATCATGTCAGGCATGGCATGAGTCCATCCGCTGATCTGAAATTAGACATAGAAACTACATTTAGCTTTAATGTAGCATTTATCTTTTTGTTATCTCTGCCAAAATTCTCAGACAATTATCTAAAAGGAACTATATGTGTGTATGTTTGAGCTTTTAATGTGTGTCTGTTACCTTGTGCGCAGCCCAGTCCATCCATCCCTCAGCACACGGGTTGATGTTGATGAGCAGCAGACCCTCCACCATGTTCGGGTAGTCCAGCTAAAACACACACAACATGAAATTTGTGATTTATTGCTGAAACACACAATGCTGCATTTAGCTAAATATATGCGCAAAAACTGGGCTCAGGCTGCCAATGTTTGGGCTATTTTAAAATCTTGATGTGTTAGTCTCATTAAGGCATGTTTTGGATTAGTCTTGGTTATTCTTATTATTTTTATTATCCTATTTTCATGATTTTATAATTGCATTTCTGTTTATTTTGTGGCACTTTCTGTGGTACCTGTCTGTAACTCATTGTTATTGCTGCTTGGCCAGGATAGATTTTTTTAATGCCCAAGAGGCATTCCTGATTAAATAAAAAAAATAGATTGTGCTATGATGCACACTTGATTTAGTTACAGAGGGGGCTGCAGGAAGGAGTTAAAAGTTGTATCTCTGTCAGCCTTTGTGTCAACAGAGTGAGACTTCCTACTGAGCCCAGTGTTAGTGTTGAGCTGATCTGGAACATTCCTGAGGCTTTCACGGCTCAGCAGGCTCAAGCAATAAGCAGCGTCATATTGCCAAAATCAGCAAAAAGACGAAACACATTAGCTGGCTCTGCTAATCCTAAAATGATTAAAACTCATAATTATTAAGCTTGATTGAGAGGGGGACGCGGGGAAACTTACAGCGAATCTGGTCAGAATGTAGGCCCCGGCTCCAATGCCCATTCCGATCACACTCTTCAGCCTGCGGTCAAGCATATACGGATACTGTTAGAACAACAGGTTAGAAGAAATCTTAAATGTGAGGGTGAACAGTCGGTGTGAAAACTGCAGCTCAACTTACCCAAAGTGCTTCAGCACCAGTGGGAGGGTCTCAGAAAGTTGGTCCATAGAAGGGTACTCATATCTGGGAAAAATATGGTTACAAACCTTCAGTTAAAATGAATAATAACCGCTATCTAATCACCGGTCTATATTGCTCCTTATTGGTAATATCAGCCTGTAATCTGTGTTTCACTATCTGTTTCCATATCATGTTGAGTTCAGGTAGCGTTAACATGAGGCAAAGTCCCACCATCAAAGCAGAGATTAGGCTGAATGAGATAAACTCCTGTCCCCACAACACACTTGTCAAATTAGGTCGCCTTAAGTACATCCGCAGTGATCTACCTGTCGAGTCAAAGGTCACAGACTGCTTGACATACATTAAGTGCCGGTGTGTGTGTTCCTGGCTCACCCAGTGGAAAAGGTGTTAGCTCCCTCATGCTGACCAGGGGCATCGACGTGACACACAGCAAAGTGCTGCATGATCTCTGACATGTCCTCATGGTTGAAGAGCGTGTTCCAGCAGGTTTTGTCTGGAAAACAGGAGGTGGAGGTGGATAAGTGGCTGATAAGTAGAAAACAACCTCAAGTAACCTGAGAATAAGTATAAGACTTGCAGGGTTTTGTATAAAAGGCAGGTGCTGTGCCCCATCATCTTGCAAGATCTGACACAGTCATAAAATTAATTTAGTGAGCTTGGAAGAGTTTAGATACTGTAATGTAATAGACTTAACAATATAAAGTTAGCTTGGTGAACCTAATCTGATCCCATGTGGTACAGTTATTCAAAACACCCCAGGCTTTAGGCACAACAACAGATGTTTCACAGAGGTAGAGCTGAATAAGGAGCCGGGCTTACGGTTCAGTCCAATGTCATGGATGGTGAGGATCACTGGTCTGTCAGCCTTGGGAACCCCCTTCATTGTACAGTGGATTCTTCCATGAGGAGTCTCCACATCATGTTCCTATAGATGCAAAAAAAAGGACCAATCTTAGCATAAAATGTGTAGATAAAAAAGAATTTAACAAAACTCAAAGTAAACATATCAAGGAATTCAGCTTTAAGCTCAAAAAGATGAGAAAAATGTTGCACCTCAACCACCTTATGTCGAGCAACAGAGCGACATGTCTAACCTGAATACATTTACCACCACTACCATTGCAATTAACCACAAAGGATCTTCATTCTTGAATTTCAGTTTGCAATGATGCATTCACAAAATGTTTAAAGCCTCAGCGAGTGTTAGAAATGAATGCCATCAAAATTTAAAGCTTTTTTCTTTCAATTTCTAAAACTACTCTCCAACCAAACTAAAAAAAACAGCCAAACCATTTTAAAGATTACTTATCAATATCCAGTCCATTCCTTCTAATGAGCCACAAAACAAAAATCAGCAGCAGGCAGCACGATCCAACAAATCCACAGAAAACGACTCAGTGCAAACATTTCAATAAAGTCTGTGGTCTACTCACGCTGACTTCAATCTCAGCAACAATCATTTCCACATCAGAATCCTCCAGAACCATGTTTGCAGGAGAGGAGTCCAACGCTGCTCGCTACTGAAAAAGTGTAGTCACAGTGGCTCCCTGAGCTATAGATCCAAATGTTGGTAAGCCTCTGAAGTTGTTTAGCCCTGCCCTGAGAGCTGCGTTTTATACCCCCGCTGCTTACCAGTTGGCCTAAGCTCCCGGCCTCCCATGGTGCCTTGCACGCTGGTCAAAACAAGCTAACTCTAGATGAAGAGATCCCTAAATTGGATCAGCCAATGTCAGACGGAGGGGCATTGGCTACTGAGTAGACATGGATAAGTATGGGTGTGTGATCAGTGGGAAAACATGCTGAATGAACGAGGGAGGGGACGACAGCAAAATATGTGCCTTATTTTGGCACATATTTTGGCTGAAGCTAAAATCTTAAATTTTAACACAGCAGTAAACTGTCTCTCGTGGCCAGAAAGAGCTTTGATGACAGTTATAAACATGTCCTGAAAATGCTCCATAAACAGTCTGACTGACTGATTTAATAGGCCTAAATAACATGAAGCAATGCAGACAGAATAATATGTATAATATAAGAGCTTAAACTCTAAACGCTGTTAATCATTTTAATACAAAATAAAAATCGCTGGTTATATTTTTCTAAATAAAGTTGTTTTCAATTACAAATATTGCCCCAAATTACATGAGAACTTTTCATTTTGTTTCAAGGTGGAAGCTGTTTGTCGTCCTGATTAAGTGCGTAAAATGAGATACACACTCTTGAACGCAACTTCCTGTCTAAAGAATATTGCTCTCAATGAAATATATTGGTGAATATGCCAGAACAATGTTACTATAGAAGAAAATGCTTGTATACAGCCATACATTTCTATATTTTCACCAAAATAACATTTAGAAATCAAACAGTTAGGTTGAATCATAACAAAAGCACAAATCTGCCCTTTGGTCACCTGACCTACAGGTCTAGCACACTGTACAAGATGACCTATTTTCAGAGTTTTCAAACCAGTTTTGACTGCATGGGATCTTCTCTGGAGGAACATCCAAGAAGGCGTATAACCTATTTACTGGACGTAATGTACACGTAAACATCTAAGGATTCACCTTGCTCCACCCACCCTCCGCCTCTGCGGGACACACAACGAGCACGTAGGCAAAACAGGAGAGATAATCCTGGAAGGTGTGCGTGTGTAAGTGCACACTTGTTTTTCTGAATGCATCAATGAAGCTCCGAGGGGGGAAACTTTTGTCTGTGCATATGCATTTACTATCAATATCGTCACCCTCGACTAATCCGTCAGTAATTGTTGTAAGCTTAGCTGCCACAGAGATATTAGACACTTGCTCTGGATACTTCAGCTCATCCTACCTGTCAGCGTGACACCACAGTAAGTCAGAAGAGCTTTAAGGGCAAATTAGCTCTTTGATGGGACTGAAGAAGTTTGGTGCAAGATCCTCGCCCACTGACTGCCTGACCAGAAGACCCATAACCTCACACTCAGACCTCGCGGACTGGAGCCAGTATGTTTGAGGTCAAAGGTCAATACATTTTTTTTAAGGATGGGAGACACTGTATCTTTAAGATCTTCTTCCTCTTTCACATCTTTATCTGGACTGTGAGGTTCTGAGCGATGTCCAAGGTGCTGAGAGGTCCCCCAGACTCAGCAGCACCCATATGCTGACCAAAATGTGAGCGTGTGTGAGTGTGTATGTGCTGCAGGGGAAAGTGAAAGGGTTGATGCACTGTGGCTGCGTTATCTTACAATTCCAGTCCAAAGTGTGTTTCATCACTTCCAGTAGCTGACTGAATTAGTGGAGGCCCGATTAGATTTCAGTCCTAATAAAATCACAGCGGATGAAAGGTCATCACTATGATGGATGAGCCACTGCAACAACTATGTTGATCAGTGGCTGAGTATTGCTTTTTATCAACCACTAGATGGAACCAGACAAGCTAAAATAAGAAGATACAGAATAAAACTGTCACAACCAGTAACTGGCATCATCTGCCAACACAAGCTTCAAATAATAAAGTTGGGTTTACGACTGGTGGGAACAATAACTGCTGGATCTTATTTCTCGTGTCCGCAAACATACCTTGATAACGAGCTGCTGCACAGCCTCTCTCAGGCCCTGCAAGGAAAGAACAGAGTAATGAAAATATAGAACTAATGCAATTACAGCGTAACATGCGATAATCTAATATCCTGAGGGCATCGTCCTGTCACTGAATGTATTTTCACATCGTGTAATAACAGTTACAAAGGACAAATGATCAATTGATTGAACAGTATTCTTTGTAGAACAAAGGTCAGCAAACTACCCTCAGGACTTTCACACAAACCGACTTAGGTGCATTTAATTGGTAAAACTAGAAGAACATGTACAGTATTAGAGAATGTAATATTCTAGCATTTTGTAAAGTGGGACTCAGACATTCATATATTAACCCTATGGCTGACATGGACATAATTGGAAAACCCTTTTTTTTTTCAAGGAGATTGTGCTTTCAGTCTCATTTATTTGTCTGTTTATTTGTTAGCGTGATATTTGATATCACTGATATTATGGTGCAGATCCAAATCCAGGTCCACAGTTATGAATGGCTGATTGTGAGATTATGAAAAAAATACAAATTCTTTCTATTTTCTAATGAAATACTACACTTACTTGAACAATTTCTATTACTAAGTCCTCTCTGAGCTCGTACTAGTGTGAAAGGGCTATAACTCATAAATTCATATATCTACTGTGAGGCTGATACAGACATGTTTTATGGTGTATTTTCCTTCGAACCCCCCCTTTTTTCACTACAGTTTACTATTTTTAATCACTAAGATAATTAACCCTCAAAAATACTTTTTATATTACTTTGATGGCTCAGATGTTTTGACAGAACAATGTCAGAAATTACAGGGGGGATACACATTTTTGTGTATTTCTTTGTTAACAGCACGTGTGGTATTCATTTAAAATGTGCACACATTCTTATATGCAGCACTCTGATTAAACCACAGATGTACTAATAAAACACACAAGCAACTTGTCAGGCATAAATCATGCAAAGCTGAGCAATGCAGTACTCGAGCAGGTCAAAACACATGCCTGACAATTCTTTCCAGACACTATTTGACTTGGCTCTGTTCAGAATACATACCGGCAGTTCCCTGTCGACCAGCAGGGGTTTGGACTCAACAACCTGGATGTCATCCATTTCAAAGAGCTGCAGAGCCTGGTGGTCAGAGAGATCAGAATAGTTAGTGAGTGACTGGTTCAACCTGTGTTTCAGAGGTTTTGAGCACTCAAATGGAAGCTTCGGGTTACGCAAAAAGACAGATGTGTTTGGATAATGCGTGGGAAAAAGGTGTGGCAAAATATCTCTCAGATTCCAGGAAATACAGAAAATAGCGTGTTCTTTTCAATGAACTAAGATGTTAACATTTTACTCGCCAGATCTCAAACCTCTTTTAAAAAGGTGTGGCAAAGGTTAGCGGGCTATAGGAGGCGGACTTGCACACAATAAAATGACAGACTGTTTGAACGTTGGGGTGGGCGTGTTTCTTATCTACACAAAGCTTATAAAAGAGACTACTACAGACCTGATCACACTCACGTACACACACACAGAGGCATACAGACACAGGAACATGCAGAGACTGGCGCTGTGATCTGCACTAACATGCGGACCACATAATGGGGCCACACCTGTGAACCGCCCAACATAGAGACAGACTAATGAGGAGACTCACAGAGAGAAAGTCTCACAAACAACCTGATCTGATCACACACACACACACACACCTGAAAACTGAAACTCCCTGATTCAAGATTGGGAGCACGTTTAAAAAAAAACGAAAACTAACGTCCTGTTCAACAAGATAGATTGAAGAGAAAGAAGAAAGAAGAGAGGGATAGACAAACAGAGAGAGACTGAGAAAGGCAGGGAGAAAAAGAAAGAAAGGAAAAGGGGGGAGTGTGAAGAGAAGCCAGGCGTCAGCTTGTGCTGTGGATCATGATGCTGCGTTGAGGAGAGCGGGCTGGCTGCGGCCCTGCATGCAAATCAAATTAGCCAGTTAAGAGGGCTCTTTGTCCACTGGCACTGGTGGCTCCTGAGAACCAGGGGCCCGCCCTCCTATCTCCCCCTGTTCACTGACTCACACACACAAACATACACAGAAAGCAACGGACACCCTGGTTCCCCTCAATGCATCCCAGCCTCTTTTCATCCCTCTGTTGGCTTTCTATCTCTGTGCATTCTGTCACTTTTCTGTTTGTCTTGGTTTCTGCTTGGTTGCAGTCGCTATGTTTGCTCTTTCCAGACTCCTTCCATCTGTTTTGTGCTCTCTGTCTTTCCGTTTGTCTTTGTATACAGAAAACGAATCAACCTACAGGACCGCAAACATGGCCGTCAGAGCGTGGTGGTTTTTTTCGAGGAAGTGATTCATGACATTTCAATCGTGGAGATGACGGTTGTCCGGCAGAATACGCCCTGGAAACACACACACACACACAAATACACACAGGCTCCTCTGATGGGGGGGAACAGAGACCGGAGCCAGCCGGATCTCACAATAGCACAGAGGAAGAGGAGTATCAAACAACAGGTTCATTTTTCTGCTGAGGCCTTCAAAAACATGGCTGCCATCACACTGCGGGAGCTTTGTTGAAGAGGACAAGAAATCAGCCCCCGTTGAGATTCCACAGCCATGTGAGAGAAGGCATGTTCATGATGTTGAAAAAAGAAACAACTCGGGCTGTTCCAGATTAGAAAACGGGGAAAATCAGTTCGTGCATCAACATTGGGGGGGAATCCTCTAAGCCTGCTTTTCAAGCCTATTTGCAAACACAGCTACGTAAAACCAGCCCAGAGAGCTCATTAACCAACAAGCAGAGTGCAGACTTCCTCTGTTCTTGGCCACCATCACCACCTGTTAGCAGGCTGGCAGCAGAGTGAGAGAGCCTGGCCCAGGCAGTAGGCTGAGACAACTAGGTCACCTGCTGTTTACACCAGCGGTGTGCCTCCAACTCTTCGCCTTGCTGAGCTAATGTTTCACCTGGCCAAGAGGAGCGGAGGGAGGGAGGTGTGTTAGTTTAACCCCACAGGATTCTAATCCCAAGCAATGAGATGTGAGCGCTGCTGTCTTGACATTTCTTATGTAATTTCTTATGCATGTATTTCATAGTTCTGGAGTTACGTACGTATGTCAAATGACTGGCATTGAAAACATTGCTACATTTTAAATATACATATAAATGATAGTTAGATCTGAAAAGCACGAAAAGAAGAGTTTTATGTTGTTTCTTAGATTTTCAGTATGCTATCAAATGCTTGAAACAATATGTTAAAAAGGGAAATGATGTTTTTGCAGTGCATCTTTCTCTCACAGGGATTTTGTGTTGCTGCTGCAGCAGGGGGTTTTCTTTCAACTGGCTTCGCTCCAAACTGGCTTGGTGTCTTTAACCAAGTCAAACCAGTTCTTACATCCGTATTTCATATTGAAACTTGTGTGAGTTCTTTTTTTTTTT